>JAWRYS010000116.1:0-36852 GCA_034769895.1 Magicicada septendecula | reverse complement strand
CATGTATTTTACGCCAGTTTGGCCTCCGATGGAGGTAACACTCTCTGTTACCCCCAACACTTACCGCTACCTACAGTGGCACATGCCACCACTGTACTAGCCAACCTAATAACTAAACTAACCCTTCTACAGTTACAGTTTCTACATCCCATAAGTATATCACTTCTATTAACACCACTCAACCCCCCAAAATTACCCACATATCTTGTATGAAAACATTACATAACATAATAAACAAATAGACATTAACCTTGATCATTAGCATTGTTACATTCACATTAAACAAACAGTTCTCTTTTAAATAATTTATACAGAAAATTATAAACGTTATCACTTGAAATTTTTATTAACTGTTCTATATATCATCATTTCATTATTTATCATTTACTACAATTGGATTTCTCAAAAATTCAAATTTATTATTAACATTTATTTTATCTCATATTTCAGTTATTACTACCTCTTGATTATGGTTTCTATTTAGTACAACTGTCTCAAATTAGTTTCATCATTGAGTTAAAATCTTTTCAACACGCGTAAACATTTTACTCTATATAACTTGTATTATAAAATTTATACTCACAGTACATCGCTCATACCCTGTCATAAGCACACAAATATAAACATCAATAACTCCCTGTACCTTCTGCAACATTTTAACAACAATGTTATTCCATACTAAACAATTTAACATTTATTTATTTATTAATTATTGTCAAATTCACATCTCATAAAATAATTTAAATCCATCCTTATATAACATCTGAAATCAATCAAAAATATTTAAACATCTCCAGTTATTTTAATTAAATCAATTATTGAAAACCCAGCATTTTTAATTACTCTCACCAATTACAATAATTACAATTCATTTGTTATCCTCTTCAAATTATTTTTGTTATTTATTTAGACTGCAAAAATATTATTATTATCACAACAATTTCTACTACCTACACACACTGTTTACCTTACATACTTGTTACAATACAAACAATTAATTTCACTAACAATTTATTTACAAACTTTTGTCATTATTATTCAATTTACCACACTTCATTGTCCAAGTCAGCAAGTCAGAACCATAATTCAAAATATTTAAAATGTCCATTTATTAAGTTTATGTTCAGCCTCCATCATCGAATAATAATCTAATATATTTATGATATAAATCGTTCTTGTCCACACTCAATTTTTTATTTTAATATGATAATTCTCTAATACTTCAAGTTGTTTCACTATCATCAAATCATAAAACCTGTCAATATCATTAGTGATTTTAGTTTGGTCTCCATCAGTAGTTTTATTCAATCTAAAGTCAGTTATTTTCTCATCATATTCTTCTACTACACTCATTACAACATAAGGTAAGTGTTTATCATTTACAATGGTATTATCAAAATATTCATTTATCTCTCTTTCAACAGGTAAGCATTTCATATCATCTATTTCCTTCCATTCTAACCTCTCTTTCAACTCTTTATGATTTCTCTTTAACTTATATAATTCTATCTCTCTGTCAATACACAACTCTCTATCTAAATCTCTCTCACCATAACACCATCTCACACTTTCGACACCATCCCACACAGAGGGTACTAACTCATAAAAACTCGGGGAACAACTCAAAGACCTCATGTCTTCCAATAACAAGGGACTCTTGCCCTTCAACAACAACATTTGTGAACACCTTGGTTCATCATAAATATGGGGAAAATTTACCCTCTGCCCTACATACTCATCTAATCTCTCTTGCCATTCTTTCTCTAATTCATCAACACTAATTACTACTCCGTTACAACCCATTACTCTCTCACTCTTACTCACCATCTCACTAACTATTTTCACCGGATCACTCTCTGATACCACATTCTTAATTATATTATCATTTTCAACATCATTTTTATCACTTGTTACTTTTTTATTATTATTATTATTATTACTTTTAATCTGTTCCCCTACTGACTCTACTACTTTCTCAATATCTCGTTTCAATTCGTTACACCTACTCTCACACTTAATTTTTACCTCATTAATATCAATTTTAAGTTCGTTAAACTGTCTACTCTGTTCCTCGAATTTAGTGTCAAATTTACTGTTAAATTCACATTTAATTTCATTAAATTTTATATCATTATTGTAAAAACGACTATTTATAACATCAAATTTACTATTCTGTACATCGAAACTAGCGTCAAATTTGTTATTTTGTTCATTCATTTTAATGTTTACCTCATCAAGTTTTATATTAAAACTATTTTTTATTTCTTTAACTTCAATATCATTAACGTCAAATCTTTTATTAATAAGATTAAATAAGTCATTTAATGACAACTCTTTTTCTCTCATTTTAGTTGCTACGGGAGTGGAAATCACTCCCGACCCACTAATTACAGATTCGTTTATCAGGCTTGGAGTTGTCTCCATTCCTGAATCGTTAGCGTCAACATTTACTGAGTTTTCTGTTTCAACGTCATTTAAGCTGACGTCTTCCTTATTATTTTCATTAGTATTCATTTTGTATGTAACTTATATTTTCCTTGGTATAAAATTCAATTTTACATATACACAGTATTATTTATATAATATGACACAAGTAACATAGTATGGCTCTAATTTCTTAATTTTTATACATCGTTAGTACGCATGTTACCCAACCTTCCAATCAAACTTGCATTCGTTGTAGGTGTGGAATTTAATGAAATTTACTTTCTAAAATTCGTCCCTGTTCGGGCGCCAAATGTTATGTTATGATTTTTTTAACGAATTATATTTATTTTCACGTACCTTAAATTCTGTCCAGGATCCCAGCACGAACTGTGAATGCAAGCATGATTGCAAGGTTACACTAATAACATACGCAACTCGCATTTATAAAGAGAACCAACTAAAATTTTATTTAATTCATTAAATTTGCAACATGTTATTTATTTACCTTTTCATTTCTTTACTATCAGATACTACTAAAATTAAATATATTACCTTAATGAAGGCCGCCCAGCCTGCTCATTCACACATTCGCACTATTACAATTTTACCCCCTTATTTAGATAAGCCCTATTTTATTCGAAATTACCCATATATTTGAAATACTGTTGCTCAATACCACTGCCAGAAACAGTCTTCCCGACCTCGTGCTACATCATTCACAAAATTAGTTCTAGGTCCGAAACAGTTCATAATTTCCTTTTCTTCTTCCGAAAACTATACTCACTTCCGCATTTCGAAAAACTGCTCTCACTTTTATTTGATATTGAAACTTTATTAATGAGCCCCGTTTGGAGGGCTGCCTGCGCAGGCGAGCGTCGGTGAGGAACTGCGAAGAAGCTCTGCCTAGTACCCCACTACTTAGATTTTTGGACAAGACGGAAAGCAATGCCTTGGGCGTTAAAGTCATAGTCACTGTTCATGCAACACATGCAACTCCCGTGTGTTGGACGTCGACGAAATCTAATGTTCACTGGTTTACGTCACCCAAAGGGGCGGTTCTGAGCACATGGTGAAAAAACATCGTCTCCAGGCCATATTGTGTTAACAAATCGGCGTCGGTTTGCGTGCCTGCTGGTGTTTGCGCATGTTACTCAACACTACAGTTCTGAGAATTACATTGCGTGGTTGCACCATGACGCATTCCATCACACAGCTACACCTCACAACTTCTTTGTTTGAACAAAGCTTTTGTTTAACACGTGGCTGGCCACACAGATGAAAATGAATTTACGCTTTTTTAATAAAATCAAAAACCCCTCCTTTTAGCCCCGTTACAATACCCCCCCCCCCCCCAATGACAGATCTTCTGTCGAAACAGAAGAAAACAGAAGTTGCTAAACTCCTAAGAGGATCGATGAGGATATGGTGCCAACAACCCCCATTAGTTCTTGTACATCATGGGTAAACTACCCCCCTGGCTCGGCGACCATGGCTGCACCTGAACGAGATTACTGGACTTCTCTATACGAGATCCCAACACCATAACATCGAACAGACACGCACCACAGCGCACCTAACCTTCGAACATGCCACCCCAAACGCCAAACCCCTGGCCTTACTCCATGCCAGATCCTCAACCGATATGTTCCCCCTTTGCATGCATACTGGGCTGCCTTTAGCAGTTACTGGGCTAGCACACACACTTATAATTACTCACTAAACAAAATTATCCTTTAAAATTTTCAAAACATTTCTCTTTATATTCAAAATTCATTTACGTTAGAATCAAGTTGTATTTCCTCAAAAATCACAATAAGAAAAATCTTTTACATGAATCCCTAATTCTCTTCACTACTACTAACAATCCTAAAGGAAACAAATTGAATACCTTATGAAACATGAATTCACTTACTCTAACATTTGTTTACACATATATTCTAAACAATATAATTCAATAAAACCCTCGCAGTACCCATAAACAATAATACACTTACAACTCAAAACATCAATTAGATGGCAGGCACAAAACAAAAAAATCAATTTTTTTTTTCAAAAAAATTAAAATTTATTAAAATATACTTTTCTCAATATTCAGAAAATTTAAAATTATTTAAATCAATGAAACGGCAAAATTGCATCAATCAATTGCCAAAACTGGTCTAGTTTATAACATCAACCATCAGCTGATCACACTGGGTCAAGTCAACGACCTTGACCTACATATGTTATACACAGAACTAAATCATAAAGTACCTAGAACATCTTCAAAAATTTTTATCTTTAAACACAATAAAACATAATAAAATAATACATTTAAAATTAACATAGTATTATTACAATTAACAATAAAACTGACATTTAAATAAATCAAAATTTACACATTTTATAGCTTTGCATTATTCTCAAATTCTATTAAAATTTGTCACTTGTTTCAGTTAATTTTTTCTTTTTAACTATGATTTACTTTCTTTCATTCTCAATCTCCATTAGTTTGGGTGATTTAATTGTTCACAATAACTTGATTTACAAATTGGCATGTATATATACTCTTAATCCCCTTCTGACTCTAACGTCCCCTAACAGCTTTAACTAACATGACACCCCTCTATCAAAAACATCTATCAAACAATCTCTAAACCCACTTACTTATTACTCAACTCAATTCGCATCATTCTACCCTTATATATGTAAAAAAATACTCTACCCCTTTGTACTCAGGATGTGTGTTCCCCCTCCCAAAGCTCATTCCCCTATCTGGTCCCTGGACTTTCCCTAGGCAACCCTTTCCGGCGCTAATTGGTCCCTTCCTGTCCCAACACCTTTCGTTGCGGACTCCTTATCACACCACCCCCCCTTACAAAATTCCCATCAACTAATTACCCTTCCAATACATCTCTGTCAACTACTACAAAATATTTCCACTTATTTATTAACTCAATATATCAACCAATACTCTACATATTTTCCCCTTAGCTACTGTGTCACTATCAATGCTCAACTTCTACATTACTTTTATTCCCACAATAATATTGTTCTATTCAACTCCTTTAAGCTTAACCTGGACTGATTTAAATGTCCTAACAAAATAATAATCACCCAAGATCTCCCATTTACTATCTTTTACAAACCCTTTAAAACTCTTAACTATCTCAAATTACTTCCATCATTTAAATCAAAATCTTTTAACACATTAAAATCATTATATTCAAACATTAGTTACATTGGAAACTTGCAAACAATTTATAAGTGACATTTTACACATCTAACTCCAGCCATCAGCTGATGTTCTAGGTCGGGTGAATGACCTTTGTTCAAAAATGCTACACAAAATTACATAATGAAAAATACATAACACATATTTATAATTCTTACAGTCTATAACATAACAAGATTAATGACCCACTGAAACATGATGACCAAAATATAATAACCATCTACTGTATCCATTTTCTCAACTCAAAACAATTATTTAATTACTTCAAGAGCGAGTTGCCATTATTAAGTTACAACAAAATTTTTAATTCGTTACTCCCTTGAGTAACCTCCTTAACCACACACACTATTGTTTTCTGAGGGTGGACTGTTGCGCCCATTTGCCTCCACAAGGACGTCATTGGTGGAGGAATTTAACATCTCCTTGTCCTTGCTTCTGCGTTACATTTTAAAATGGGTAGATATCATCATATCTATGTTATATATTAATAAGCCCTTAAAACGGGTCTACCACCTGTTTTACTGTTCCCACGCGAAGAGAGTGGCAGCCGCTGTTCCATAGTTCCGGGGATTTCCCCTATAGTCACCCCCCTTTAATTTCAAATATACTCCAATTTCAAGCCAGCTATGGTCAAGTTTCCAATTTTTTGGCCATAGCTGACCGCCATCCAAAACCACGATTAGTGCTGGTAAGGCAGTAATCGCCCGAAAAGGCGGGGAAATCAACTCTAAAGTCAGGCATGTTCTCTTCGTCATTATGATACACGGCACGGCAATCAATCAGCATATAATGTAAAATTATATAAAAGTTGTGCCATGTATTTTACGCCAGTTTGGCCTCCGATGGAGGTAACACTCTCTGTTACCCCCAACACTTACCGCTACCTACAGTGGCACATGCCACCACTGTACTAGCCAACCTAATAACTAAACTAACCCTTCTACAGTTACAGTTTCTACATCCCATAAGTATATCACTTCTATTAACACCACTCAACCCCCCCAAAATTACCCACATATCTTGTATGAAAACATTACATAACATAATAATAAACAAATAGACATTAACCTTGATCATTAGCATTGTTACATTCACATTAAACAAACAGTTCTCTTTTAAATAATTTATACAGAAAATTATAAACGTTATCACTTGAAATTTTTATTAACTGTTCTATATATCATTTCATTATTTATCACTTACTACAATTGGATTTCTCAAAAATTCAAATTTATTATTAACATTTATTTTATCTCATATTTCAGTTATTACTACCTCTTGATTATGGTTTCTATTTAGTACAACTATCTCAAATTAGTTTCATCATTGAGTTAAAATCTTTTCAACACGTGTAAACATTTTACTCTATATAACTTGTATTATAAAATTTATACTCACAGTACATCGCTCATACCCTGTCATAAGCACACAAATATAAACATCAATAACTCCCTGTACCTTCTGCAACATTTTAACAACAATATTATTCCATACTAAACAATTTAACATTTATTTTTTTATTAATTATTGTCAAATTCACATCTCATAAAATAATTTAAATCCATCCTTATATAACATCTGAAATCAATCAAAAATATTTAAACATCTCCAGTTATTTTAATTAAATCAATTATTGAAAACCCAGCATTTTTAATTACTCTCACCAATTACAATAATTACAATTCATTTGTTATCCTCTTCAAAATTATTTTTGTTATTTATTTAGACTGCAAAAATATTATTATTATCACAACAATTTCTACTACCTACACACACTGTTTACCTTACATACTTGTTACAATACAAACACAATTAATTTCACTAACAATTTATTTACAAACTTTTGTCATTATTATTCAATTTACCACACTTCATTGTCCAAGTCAGCAAGTCAGAACCATAATTCAAAATATTTAAAATGTCCATTTATTAAGTTTATGTTCAGCCTCCATCATCGAATAATAATCTAATATATTTATGATATAAATCGTTCTTGTCCACACTCAATTTTTTATTTTAATATGATAATTCTCTAATACTTCAAGTTGTTTCACTATCATCAAATCATAAAACCTGTCAATATCATTAGTGATTTTAGTTTGGTCTCCATCAGTAGTTTTATTCAATCTAAAGTCAGTTATTTTCTCATCATATTCTTCTACTACACTCATTACAACATAAGGTAAGTGTTTATCATTTACAATGGTATTATCAAAATATTCATTTATCTCTCTTTCAACAGGTAAGCATTTCATATCATCTATTTCCTTCCATTCTAACCTCTCTTTCAACTCTTTATGATTTCTCTTTAACTTATATAATTCTATCTCTCTGTCAATACACAACTCTCTATCTAAATCTCTCTCACCATAACACCATCTCACACTTTCGACACCATCCCACACAGAGGGTACTAACTCATAAAAACTCGGGGAACAACTCAAAGACCTCATGTCTTCCAATAACAAGGGACTCTTGCCCTTCAACAACAACATTTGTGAACACCTTGGTTCATCATAAATATGGGGAAAATTTACCCTCTGCCCTACATACTCATCTAATCTCTCTTGCCATTCTTTCTCTAATTCATCAACACTAATTACTACTCCGTTACAACCCATTACTCTCTCACTCTTACTCACCATCTCACTAACTATTTTCACCGGATCACTCTCTGATACCACATTCTTAATTATATTATCATTTTCAACATCATTTTTATCACTTGTTACTTTTTTATTATTATTATTATTATTATTACTTTTAATCTGTTCCCCTACTGACTACTACTTTCTCAATATCTCGTTTCAATTCGTTACACCTACTCTCACACTTAATTTTTACCTCATTAATATCAATTTTAAGTTCGTTAAACTGTCTACTCTGTTCCTCGAATTTAGTGTCAAATTTACTGTTAAATTCACATTTAATTTCATTAAATTTTATATCATTATTGTCAAAACGACTATTTATAACATCAAATTTACTATTCTGTACATCGAAACTAGCGTCAAATTTGTTATTTTGTTCATTCATTTTAATGTTTACCTCATCAAGTTTTATATTAAAACTATTTTTTATTTCTTTAACTTCAATATCATTAACGTCAAATCTTTTATTAATAAGATTAAATAAGTCATTTAATGACAACTCTTTTTCTCTCATTTTAGTTGCTACGGGAGTGGAAATCACTCCCGACCCACTAATTACAGATTCGTTTATCAGGCTTGGAGTTGTCTCCATTCCTGAATCGTTAGCGTCAACATTTACTGAGTTTTCTGTTTCAACGTCATTTAAGCTGACGTCTTCCTTATTATTTTCATTAGTATTCATTTTGTATGTAACTTATATTTTCCTTGGTATAAAATTCAATTTTACATATACACAGTATTATTTATATAATATGACACAAGTAACATAGTATGGCTCTAATTTCTTAATTTTTATACATCGTTAGTACGCATGTTACCCAACCTTCCAATCAAACTTGCATTCGTTGTAGGTGTGGAATTTAATGAAATTTACTTTCTAAAATTCGTCCCTGTTCGGGCGCCAAATGTTATGTTATGATTTTTTAACGAATTATATTTATTTTCACGTACCTTAAATTCTGTCCAGGATCCCAGCACGAACTGTGAATGCAAGCATGATTGCAAGGTTACACTAATAACATACGCAACTCGCATTTATAAAGAGAACCAACTAAAATTTTATTTAATTCATTAAATTTGCAACATGTTATTTATTTACCTTTTCATTTCTTTACTATCAGATACTACTAAAATTAAATATATTACCTTAATGAAGGCCGCCCAGCCTGCTCATTCACACATTCGCACTATTACAATTTTACCCCCTTATTTAGATAAGCCCTATTTTATTCGAAATTACCCATATATTTGAAATACTGTTGCTCAATACCACTGCCAGAAACAGTCTTCCCGACCTCGTGCTACATCATTCACAAAATTAGTTCTAGGTCCGAAACAGTTCATAATTTCCTTTTCTTCTTCCGAAAACTATACTCACTTCCGCATTTCGAAAAACTGCTCTCACTTTTATTTGATATTGAAACTTTATTAATGAGCCCCGTTTGGAGGGCTGCCTGCGCAGGCGAGCGTCGGTGAGGAACTGCGAAGAAGCTCTGCCTAGTACCCCACTACTTAGATTTTTGGACAAGACGGAAAGCAATGCCTTGGGCGTTAAAGTCATAGTCACTGTTCATGCAACACATGCAACTCCCGTGTGTTGGACGTCGACGAAATCTAATGTTCACTGGTTTACGTCACCCAAAGGGGCGGTTCTGAGCACATGGTGAAAAAACATCGTCTCCAGGCCATATTGTGTTAACAAATCGGCGTCGGTTGCGTGCCTGCTGGTGTTTGCGCATGTTACTCAACACTACAGTTCTGAGAATTACATTGCGTGGTTGCACCATGACGCATTCCATCACACAGCTACACCTCACAACTTCTTTGTTTGAACAAAGCTTTTGTTTAACACGTGGCTGGCCACACAGATGAAAATGAATTTACGCTTTTTTAATAAAATCAAAACCCCTCCTTTTAGCCCCGTTACAATACCCCCCCCCCCCCAATGAGAGATCTTCTGTCGAAACAGAAGAAATCTCATTGCTAAACTCCTAAGAGGATCGATGAGGATATGGTGCCAACAACCCCCATTAGTTCTTGTACATCATGGGTAAACTACCCCCATGGCTCGGCGACCATGGCTGCACCTGAACGAGATTACTGGACTTCTCTATACGAGATCCCAACACCATAACATCGAACAGACACGCACCACAGCGCACCTAACCTTCGAACATGCCACCCCAAACGCCAAACCCCTGGCCTTACTCCATGCCAGATCCTCAACCGATATGTTCCCCCTTTGCATGCATACTGGGCTGCCTTTAGCAGTTACTGGGCTAGCACACACACTTATAATTACTCACTAAACAAAATTATCCTTTAAAATTTTCAAAACATTTCTCTTTATATTCAAAATTCATTTACGTTAGAATCAAGTTGTATTTCCTCAAAAATCACAATAAGAAAAATCTTTTACATGAATCCCTAATTCTCTTCACTACTACTAACAATCCTAAAGGAAACAAATTGAATACCTTATGAAACATGAATTCACTTACTCTAACATTTGTTTACACATATATTCTAAACAATATAATTCAATAAAACCCTCGCAGTACCCATAAACAATAATACACTTACAACTCAAAACATCAATTAGATGGCAGGCACAAAACAAAAAAATCAATTTTTTTTTTCAAAAAAATTTAAATTTATTAAAATATACTTTTCTCAATATTCAGAAAATTTAAAATTATTTAAATCAATGAAACGGCAAAATTGCATCAATCAATTGCCAAAACTGGTCTAGTTTATAACATCAACCATCAGCTGATCACACTGGGTCAAGTCAACGACCTTGACCTACATATGTTATACACAGAACTAAATCATAAAGTACCTAGAACATCTTCAAAAATTTTTATCTTTAAACACAATAAAACATAATAAAATAATACATTTAAAATTAACATAGTATTATTACAATTAACAATAAAACTGACATTTAAATAAATCAAAATTTACACATTTTATAGCTTTGCATTATTCTCAAATTCTATTAAAATTTGTCACTTGTTTCAGTTAATTTTTTCTTTTTAACTATGATTTACTTTCTTTCATTCTCAATCTCCATTAGTTTGGGTGATTTAATTGTTCACAATAACTTGATTTACAAATTGGCATGTATATATACTCTTAATCCCCTTCTGACTCTAACGTCCCTAACAGCTTTAACTAACATGACACCCCTCTATCAAAAACATCTATCAAACAATCTCTAAACCCACTTACTTATTACTCAACTCAATTCGCATCATTCTACCCTTATATATATAAAAAAAATACTCTACCCCTTTGTACTCAGGATGTGTGTTCCCCTCCCAAAGCTCATTCCCTTATCTGGTCCCTGGACTCTCCCTAGGCAACCCTTTCTGGCGCTAATTGGTCCCTTCCTGTCCCAACACCTTTCGTTGCGGACTCCTTATCACACCACCCCCCCTTACAAAATTCCCATCAACTAATTACCCTTCCAATACATCACTGTCAACTACTACAAAATATTTCCACTTATTTATTAACTCAATATATCAACCAATACTCTACACATTTTCCCCTTAGCTACTGTGTCACTATCAATGCTCAACTTCTACATTACTTTTATTCCCACAATAATATTGTTCTATTCAACTCCTTTAAGCTTAACCTGGACTGATTTAAATGTCCTAACAAAATAATAATCACCCAAGATCTCCCATTTACTATCTTTTACAAACCCTTTAAAACTCTTAACTATCTCAAATTACTTCCATCATTTAAATCAAAATCTTTTAACACATTAAAATCATTATATTCAAACATTAGTTACATTGGAAACTTGCAAACAATTTATAACTGACATTTTACACATCTAACTCCAGCCATCAGCTGATGTTCTAGGTCGGGTGAATGACCTTTGTTCAAAAATGCTACACAAAATTACATAATGAAAAATACATAACACATATTTATAATTCTTACAGTCTATAACATAACAAGATTAATGACCCACTGAAACATGATGATCAAAATATAATAACCATCTACTGTATCCATTTTCTCAAATCAAAACAATTATTTAATTACTTCAAGAGCGAGTTGCCATTATTAAGTTACAACAAAATTTTTAATTCGTTACTCCCTTGAGTAACCTCCTTAACCACACACACTATTGTTTTCTGTGGGTGGACTGTTGCGCCCATTTGCCTCCACAAGGACGGCATTGGTGGAGGAATTTAACATCTCCTTGTCCTTGCTTCTGCGTTACATTTTAAAATGGGTAGATATCATCATATCTATGTTGTATATTAATAAGCCCTTAAAACGGGTCTACCACCTGTTTTACTGTTCCCACGCGAACAGAGTGGCAGTCGCTGTTCCATAGTTCCGGGGATTTCCCCTAAAGTCACCCCCCTTTAATTTCAAATATACACCAATTTCAAGCCAGCTATGGTCAAGTTTCCAATTTTTTGGCCATAGCTGACCGCCATCGAAAACCACGATTAGTGCTGGTAAGGCAGTAATCGCCCGAAAAGGCGGGGAAATCAACTCTAAAGTCAGGCATGTTCTCTTCGTCATTATGATACACGGCACGGCAATCAATCAGCATATAATGTAAAATTATATAAAAGTTGTGCCATGTATTTTACGCCAGTTTGGCCTCCGATGGAGGTAACACTCTCTGTTACCCCCAACACTTACCGCTACCTACAGTGGCACATGCCACCACTGTACTAGCCAACCTAATAACTAAACTAACCCTTCTACAGTTACAGTTTCTACATCCCATAAGTATATCACTTCTATTAACACCACTCAACCCCCCAAAATTACCCACATATCTTGTATGAAAACATTACATAACATAATAAACAAATAGACATTAACCTTGATCATTAGCATTGTTACATTCACATTAAACAAACAGTTCTCTTTTAAATAATTTATACAGAAAATTATAAACGTTATCACTTGAAATTTTTATTAACTGTTCTATATATCATTTCATTATTTATCACTTACTACAATTGGATTTCTCAAAAATTCAAATTTATTATTAACATTTATTTTATCTCATATTTCAGTTATTACTACCTCTTGATTATGGTTTCTATTTAGTACAACTATCTCAAATTAGTTTCATCATTGAGTTAAAATCTTTTCAACACGTGTAAACATTTTACTCTATATAACTTGTATTATAAAATTTATACTCACAGTACATCGCTCATACCCTGTCATAAGCACACAAATATAAACATCAATAACTCCCTGTACCTTCTGCAACATTTTAACAACAATATTATTCCATACTAAACAATTTAACATTTATTTTTTTATTAATTATTGTCAAATTCACATCTCATAAAATAATTTAAATCCATCCTTATATAACATCTGAAATCAATCAAAAATATTTAAACATCTCCAGTTATTTTAATTAAATCAATTATTGAAAACCCAGCATTTTTAATTACTCTCACCAATTACAATAATTACAATTCATTTGTTATCCTCTTCAAAATTATTTTTGTTATTTATTTAGACTGCAAAAATATTATTATTATCACAACAATTTCTACTACCTACACACACTGTTTACCTTACATACTTGTTACAATACAAACAATTAATTTCACTAACAATTTATTTACAAACTTTTGTCATTATTATTCAATTTACCACACTTCATTGTCCAAGTCAGCAAGTCAGAACCATAATTCAAAATATTTAAAATGTCCATTTATTAAGTTTATGTTCAGCCTCCATCATCGAATAATAATCTAATATATTTATGATATAAATCGTTCTTGTCCACACTCAATTTTTTATTTTAATATGATAATTCTCTAATACTTCAAGTTGTTTCACTATCATCAAATCATAAAACCTGTCAATATCATTAGTGATTTTAGTTTGGTCTCCATCAGTAGTTTTATTCAATCTAAAGTCAGTTATTTTCTCATCATATTCTTCTACTACACTCATTACAACATAAGGTAAGTGTTTATCATTTACAATGGTATTATCAAAATATTCATTTATCTCTCTTTCAACAGGTAAGCATTTCATATCATCTATTTCCTTCCATTCTAACCTCTCTTTCAACTCTTTATGATTTCTCTTTAACTTATATAATTCTATCTCTCTGTCAATACACAACTCTCTATCTAAATCTCTCTCACCATAACACCATCTCACACTTTCGACACCATGCCACACAGAGGGTACTAACTCATAAAAACTCGGGGAACAACTCAAAGACCTCATGTCTTCCAATAACAAGGGACTCTTGCCCTTCAACAACAACATTTGTGAACACCTTGGTTCATCATAAATATGGGGAAAATTTACCCTCTGCCCTACATACTCATCTAATCTCTCTTGCCATTCTTTCTCTAATTCATCAACACTAATTACTACTCTGTTACAACCCATTACTCTCTCACTCTTACTCACCATCTCACTAACTATTTTCACCGGATCACTCTCTGATACCACATTCTTAATTATATTATCATTTTCAACATCATTTTTATCACTTGTTACTTTTTTATTATTATTATTATTATTACTTTTAATCTGTTCCCCTACTGACTACTACTTTCTCAATATCTCGTTTCAATTCGTTACACCTACTCTCACACTTAATTTTTACCTCATTAATATCAATTTTAAGTTCGTTAAACTGTCTACTCTGTTCCTCGAATTTAGTGTCAAATTTACTGTTAAATTCACATTTAATTTCATTAAATTTTATATCATTATTGTCAAAACGACTATTTATAACATCAAATTTACTATTCTGTACATCGAAACTAGCGTCAAATTTGTTATTTTGTTCATTCATTTTAATGTTTACCTCATCAAGTTTTATATTAAAACTATTTTTTATTTCTTTAACTTCAATATCATTAACGTCAAATCTTTTATTAATAAGATTAAATAAGTCATTTAATGACAACTCTTTTTCTCTCATTTTAGTTGCTACGGGAGTGGAAATCACTCCCGACCCACTAATTACAGATTCGTTTATCAGGCTTGGAGTTGTCTCCATTCCTGAATCGTTAGCGTCAACATTTACTGAGTTTTCTGTTTCAACGTCATTTAAGCTGACGTCTTCCTTATTATTTTCATTAGTATTCATTTTGTATGTAACTTATATTTTCCTTGGTATAAAATTCAATTTTACATATACACAGTATTATTTATATAATATGACACAAGTAACATAGTATGGCTCTAATTTCTTAATTTTTATACATCGTTAGTACGCATGTTACCCAACCTTCCAATCAAACTTGCATTCGTTGTAGGTGTGGAATTTAATGAAATTTACTTTCTAAAATTCGTCCCTGTTCGGGCGCCAAATGTTATGTTATGATTTTTTAACGAATTATATTTATTTTCACGTACCTTAAATTCTGTCCAGGATCCCAGCACGAACTGTGAATGCAAGCATGATTGCAAGGTTACACTAATAACATACGCAACTCGCATTTATAAAGAGAACCAACTAAAATTTTATTTAATTCATTAAATTTGCAACATGTTATTTATTTACCTTTTCATTTCTTTACTATCAGATACTACTAAAATTAAATATATTACCTTAATGAAGGCCGCCCAGCCTGCTCATTCACACATTCGCACTATTACAATTTTACCCCCTTATTTAGATAAGCCCTATTTTATTCGAAATTACCCATATATTTGAAATACTGTTGCTCAATACCACTGCCAGAAACAGTCTTCCCGACCTCGTGCTACATCATTCACAAAATTAGTTCTAGGTCCGAAACAGTTCATAATTTCCTTTTCTTCTTCCGAAAACTATACTCACTTCCGCATTTCGAAAAACTGCTCTCACTTTTATTTGATATTGAAACTTTATTAATGAGCCCCGTTTGGAGGGCTGCCTGCGCAGGCGAGCGTCGGTGAGGAACTGCGAAGAAGCTCTGCCTAGTACCCCACTACTTAGATTTTTGGACAAGACGGAAAGCAATGCCTTGGGCGTTAAAGTCATAGTCACTGTTCATGCAACACATGCAACTCCCGTGTGTTGGACGTCGACGAAATCTAATGTTCACTGGTTTACGTCACCCAAAGGGGCGGTTCTGAGCACATGGTGAAAAAACATCGTCTCCAGGCCATATTGTGTTAACAAATCGGCGTCGGTTGCGTGCCTGCTGGTGTTTGCGCATGTTACTCAACACTACAGTTCTGAGAATTACATTGCGTGGTTGCACCATGACGCATTCCATCACACAGCTACACCTCACAACTTCTTTGTTTGAACAAAGCTTTTGTTTAACACGTGGCTGGCCACACAGATGAAAATGAATTTACGCTTTTTTAATAAAATCAAAAACCCCTCCTTTTAGCCCCGTTACAATACCCCCCCCCCCCCCCAATGAGAGATCTTCTGTCGAAACAGAAGAAATCTCATTGCTAAACTCCTAAGAGGATCGATGAGGATATGGTGCCAACAACCCCCATTAGTTCTTGTACATCATGGGTAAACTACCCCCATGGCTCGGCGACCATGGCTGCACCTGAACGAGATTACTGGACTTCTCTATACGAGATCCCAACACCATAACATCGAACAGACACGCACCACAGCGCACCTAACCTTCGAACATGCCACCCCAAACGCCAAACCCCTGGCCTTACTCCATGCCAGATCCTCAACCGATATGTTCCCCCTTTGCATGCATACTGGGCTGCCTTTAGCAGTTACTGGGCTAGCACACACACTTATAATTACTCACTAAACAAAATTATCCTTTAAAATTTTCAAAACATTTCTCTTTATATTCAAAATTCATTTACGTTAGAATCAAGTTGTATTTCCTCAAAAATCACAATAAGAAAAATCTTTTACATGAATCCCTAATTCTCTTCACTACTACTAACAATCCTAAAGGAAACAAATTGAATACCTTATGAAACATGAATTCACTTACTCTAACATTTGTTTACACATATATTCTAAACAATATAATTCAATAAAACCCTCGCAGTACCCATAAACAATAATACACTTACAACTCAAAACATCAATTAGATGGCAGGCACAAAACAAAAAAATCAATTTTTTTTTTTCAAAAAAATTTAAATTTATTAAAATATACTTTTCTCAATATTCAGAAAATTTAAAATTATTTAAATCAATGAAACGGCAAAATTGCATCAATCAATTGCCAAAACTGGTCTAGTTTATAACATCAACCATCAGCTGATCACACTGGGTCAAGTCAACGACCTTGACCTACATATGTTATACACAGAACTAAATCATAAAGTACCTAGAACATCTTCAAATTTTTTTATCTTTAAACACAATAAAACATAATAAAATAATACATTTAAAATTAACAGTATTATTACAATTAACAATAAAACTGACATTTAAATAAATCAAAATTTACACATTTTATAGCTTTGCATTATTCTCAAATTCTATTAAAATTTGTCACTTGTTTCAGTTAATTTTTTCTTTTTAACTATGATTTACTTTCTTTCATTCTCAATCTCCATTAGTTTGGGTGATTTAATTGTTCACAATAACTTGATTTACAAATTGGCATGTATATATACTCTTAATCCCCTTCTGACTCTAACGTCCCTAACAGCTTTAACTAACATGACACCCCTCTATCAAAAACATCTATCAAACAATCTCTAAACCCACTTACTTATTACTCAACTCAATTCGCATCATTCTACCCTTATATATATAAAAAAAATACTCTACCCCTTTGTACTCAGGATGTGTGTTCCCCTCCCAAAGCTCATTCCCTTATCTGGTCCCTGGACTCTCCCTAGGCAACCCTTTCTTGCGCTAATTGGTCCCTTCCTGTCCCAACACCTTTCGTTGCGGACTCCTTATCACACCACCCCCCCTTACAAAATTCCCATCAACTAATTACCCTTCCAATACATCACTGTCAACTACTACAAAATATTTCCACTTATTTATTAACTCAATATATCAACCAATACTCTACACATTTTCCCCTTAGCTACTGTGTCACTATCAATGCTCAACTTCTACATTACTTTTATTCCCACAATAATATTGTTCTATTCAACTCCTTTAAGCTTAACCTGGACTGATTTAAATGTCCTAACAAAATAATAATCACCCAAGATCTCCCATTTACTATCTTTTACAAACCCTTTAAAACTCTTAACTATCTCAAATTACTTCCATCATTTAAATCAAAATCTTTTAACACATTAAAATCATTATATTCAAACATTAGTTACATTGGAAACTTGCAAACAATTTATAACTGACATTTTACACATCTAACTCCAGCCATCAGCTGATGTTCTAGGTCGGGTGAATGACCTTTGTTCAAAAATGCTACACAAAATTACATAATGAAAAATACATAACACATATTTATAATTCTTACAGTCTATAACATAACAAGATTAATGACCCACTGAAACATGATGATCAAAATATAATAACCATCTACTGTATCCATTTTCTCAAATCAAAACAATTATTTAATTACTTCAAGAGCGAGTTGCCATTATTAAGTTACAACAAAATTTTTAATTCGTTACTCCCTTGAGTAACCTCCTTAACCACACACACTATTGTTTTCTGTGGGTGGACTGTTGCGCCCATTTGCCTCCACAAGGACGGCATTGGTGGAGGAATTTAACATCTCCTTGTCCTTGCTTCTGCGTTACATTTTAAAATGGGTAGATATCATCATATCTATGTTGTATATTAATAAGCCCTTAAAACGGGTCTACCACCTGTTTTACTGTTCCCACGCGAACAGAGTGGCAGTCGCTGTTCCATAGTTCCGGGGATTTCCCCTAAAGTCACCCCCCTTTAATTTCAAATATACACCAATTTCAAGCCAGCTATGGTCAAGTTTCCAATTTTTTGGCCATAGCTGACCGCCATCGAAAACCACGATTAGTGCTGGTAAGGCAGTAATCGCCCGAAAAGGCGGGGAAATCAACTCTAAAGTCAGGCATGTTCTCTTCGTCATTATGATACACGGCACGGCAATCAATCAGCATATAATGTAAAATTATATAAAAGTTGTGCCATGTATTTTACGCCAGTTTGGCCTCCGATGGAGGTAACACTCTCTGTTACCCCCAACACTTACCGCTACCTACAGTGGCACATGCCACCACTGTACTAGCCAACCTAATAACTAAACTAACCCTTCTACAGTTACAGTTTCTACATCCCATAAGTATATCACTTCTATTAACACCACTCAACCCCCCAAAATTACCCACATATCTTGTATGAAAACATTACATAACATAATAAACAAATAGACATTAACCTTGATCATTAGCATTGTTACATTCACATTAAACAAACAGTTCTCTTTTAAATAATTTATACAGAAAATTATAAACGTTATCACTTGAAATTTTTATTAACTGTTCTATATATCATTTCATTATTTATCACTTACTACAATTGGATTTCTCAAAAATTCAAATTTATTATTAACATTTATTTTATCTCATATTTCAGTTATTACTACCTCTTGATTATGGTTTCTATTTAGTACAACTATCTCAAATTAGTTTCATCATTGAGTTAAAATCTTTTCAACACGTGTAAACATTTTACTCTATATAACTTGTATTATAAAATTTATACTCACAGTACATCGCTCATACCCTGTCATAAGCACACAAATATAAACATCAATAACTCCCTGTACCTTCTGCAACATTTTAACAACAATATTATTCCATACTAAACAATTTAACATTTATTTTTTTATTAATTATTGTCAAATTCACATCTCATAAAATAATTTAAATCCATCCTTATATAACATCTGAAATCAATCAAAAATATTTAAACATCTCCAGTTATTTTAATTAAATCAATTATTGAAAACCCAGCATTTTTAATTACTCTCACCAATTACAATAATTACAATTCATTTGTTATCCTCTTCAAAATTATTTTTGTTATTTATTTAGACTGCAAAAATATTATTATTATCACAACAATTTCTACTACCTACACACACTGTTTACCTTACATACTTGTTACAATACAAACAATTAATTTCACTAACAATTTATTTACAAACTTTTGTCATTATTATTCAATTTACCACACTTCATTGTCCAAGTCAGCAAGTCAGAACCATAATTCAAAATATTTAAAATGTCCATTTATTAAGTTTATGTTCAGCCTCCATCATCGAATAATAATCTAATATATTTATGATATAAATCGTTCTTGTCCACACTCAATTTTTTATTTTAATATGATAATTCTCTAATACTTCAAGTTGTTTCACTATCATCAAATCATAAAACCTGTCAATATCATTAGTGATTTTAGTTTGGTCTCCATCAGTAGTTTTATTCAATCTAAAGTCAGTTATTTTCTCATCATATTCTTCTACTACACTCATTACAACATAAGGTAAGTGTTTATCATTTACAATGGTATTATCAAAATATTCATTTATCTCTCTTTCAACAGGTAAGCATTTCATATCATCTATTTCCTTCCATTCTAACCTCTCTTTCAACTCTTTATGATTTCTCTTTAACTTATATAATTCTATCTCTCTGTCAATACACAACTCTCTATCTAAATCTCTCTCACCATAACACCATCTCACACTTTCGATACCATCCCACACAGAGGGTACTAACTCATAAAAACTCGGGGAACAACTCAAAGACCTCATGTCTTCCAATAACAAGGGACTCTTGCCCTTCAACAACAACATTTGTGAACACCTTGGTTCATCATAAATATGGGGAAAATTTACCCTCTGCCCTACATACTCATCTAATCTCTCTTGCCATTCTTTCTCTAATTCATCAACACTAATTACTACTCCGTTACAACCCATTACTCTCTCACTCTTACTCACCATCTCACTAACTATTTTCACCGGATCACTCTCTGATACCACATTCTTAATTATATTATCATTTTCAACATCATTGTTATCACTTGTTACTTTTTTATTATTATTATTATTATTACTTTTAATCTGTTCCCCTACTGACTACTACTTTCTCAATATCTCGTTTCAATTCGTTACACCTACTCTCACACTTAATTTTTACCTCATTAATATCAATTTTAAGTTCGTTAAACTGTCTACTCTGTTCCTCGAATTTAGTGTCAAATTTACTGTTAAATTCACATTTAATTTCATTAAATTTTATATCATTATTGTCAAAACGACTATTTATAACATCAAATTTACTATTCTGTACATCGAAACTAGCGTCAAATTTGTTATTTTGTTCATTCATTTTAATGTTTACCTCATCAAGTTTTATATTAAAACTATTTTTTATTTCTTTAACTTCAATATCATTAACGTCAAATCTTTTATTAATAAGATTAAATAAGTCATTTAATGACAACTCTTTTTCTCTCATTTTAGTTGCTACGGGAGTGGAAATCACTCCCGACCCACTAATTACAGATTCGTTTATCAGGCTTGGAGTTGTCTCCATTCCTGAATCGTTAGCGTCAACATTTACTGAGTTTTCTGTTTCAACGTCATTTAAGCTGACGTCTTCCTTATTATTTTCATTAGTATTCATTTTGTATGTAACTTATATTTTCCTTGGTATAAAATTCAATTTTACATATACACAGTATTATTTATATAATATGACACAAGTAACATAGTATGGCTCTAATTTCTTAATTTTTATACATCGTTAGTACGCATGTTACCCAACCTTCCAATCAAACTTGCATTCGTTGTAGGTGTGGAATTTAATGAAATTTACTTTCTAAAATTCGTCCCTGTTCGGGCGCCAAATGTTATGTTATGATTTTTTAACGAATTATATTTATTTTCACGTACCTTAAATTCTGTCCAGGATCCCAGCACGAACTGTGAATGCAAGCATGATTGCAAGGTTACACTAATAACATACGCAACTCGCATTTATAAAGAGAACCAACTAAAATTTTATTTAATTCATTAAATTTGCAACATGTTATTTATTTACCTTTTCATTTCTTTACTATCAGATACTACTAAAATTAAATATATTACCTTAATGAAGGCCGCCCAGCCTGCTCATTCACACATTCGCACTATTACAATTTTACCCCCTTATTTAGATAAGCCCTATTTTATTCGAAATTACCCATATATTTGAAATACTGTTGCTCAATACCACTGCCAGAAACAGTCTTCCCGACCTCGTGCTACATCATTCACAAAATTAGTTCTAGGTCCGAAACAGTTCATAATTTCCTTTTCTTCTTCCGAAAACTATACTCACTTCCGCATTTCGAAAAACTGCTCTCACTTTTATTTGATATTGAAACTTTATTAATGAGCCCCGTTTGGAGGGCTGCCTGCGCAGGCGAGCGTCGGTGAGGAACTGCGAAGAAGCTCTGCCTAGTACCCCACTACTTAGATTTTTGGACAAGACGGAAAGCAATGCCTTGGGCGTTAAAGTCATAGTCACTGTTCATGCAACACATGCAACTCCCGTGTGTTGGACGTCGACGAAATCTAATGTTCACTGGTTTACGTCACCCAAAGGGGCGGTTCTGAGCACATGGTGAAAAAACATCGTCTCCAGGCCATATTGTGTTAACAAATCGGCGTCGGCTGCGTGCCTGCTGGTGTTTGCGCATGTTACTCAACACTACAGTTCTGAGAATTACATTGCGTGGTTGCACCATGACGCATTCCATCACACAGCTACACCTCACAACTTCTTTGTTTGAACAAAGCTTTTGTTTAACACGTGGCTGGCCACACAGATGAAAATGAATTTACGCTTTTTTAATAAAATCAAAAACCCCTCCTTTTAGCCCCGTTACAATACCCCCCCCCCAATGACAGATCTTCTGTCGAAACAGAAGAAAAACAGAAGTTGCTAAACTCCTAAGAGGATCGATGAGGATATGGTGCCAACAACCCCCATTAGTTCTTGTACATCATGGGTAAACTACCCCCATGGCTCGGCGACCATGGCTGCACCTGAACGAGATTACTGGACTTCTCTATACGAGATCCCAACACCATAACATCGAACAGACACGCACCACAGCGCACCTAACCTTCGAACATGCCACCCCAAACGCCAAACCCCTGGCCTTACTCCATGCCAGATCCTCAACCGATATGTTCCCCCTTTGCATGCATACTGGGCTGCCTTTAGCAGTTACTGGGCTAGCACACACACTTATAATTACTCACTAAACAAAATTATCCTTTAAAATTTTCAAAACATTTCTCTTTATATTCAAAATTCATTTACGTTAGAATCAAGTTGTATTTCCTCAAAAATCACAATAAGAAAAATCTTTTACATGAATCCCTAATTCTCTTCACTACTACTAACAATCCTAAAGGAAACAAATTGAATACCTTATGAAACATGAATTCACTTACTCTAACATTTGTTTACACATATATTCTAAACAATATAATTCAATAAAACCCTCGCAGTACCCATAAACAATAATACACTTACAACTCAAAACATCAATTAGATGGCAGGCACAAAACAAAAAAATCAATTTTTTTTTTCAAAAAAATTTAAATTTATTAAAATATACTTTTCTCAATATTCAGAAAATTTAAAATTATTTAAATCAATGAAACGGCAAAATTGCATCAATCAATTGCCAAAACTGGTCTAGTTTATAACATCAACCATCAGCTGATCACACTGGGTCAAGTCAACGACCTTGACCTACATATGTTATACACAGAACTAAATCATAAAGTACCTAGAACATCTTCAAAAATTTTTATCTTTAAACACAATAAAACATAATAAAATAATACATTTAAAATTAACATAGTATTATTACAATTAACAATAAAACTGACATTTAAATAAATCAAAATTTACACATTTTATAGCTTTGCATTATTCTCAAATTCTATTAAAATTTGTCACTTGTTTCAGTTAATTTTTTCTTTTTAACTATGATTTACTTTCTTTCATTCTCAATCTCCATTAGTTTGGGTGATTTAATTGTTCACAATAACTTGATTTACAAATTGGCATGTATATATACTCTTAATCCCCTTCTGACTCTAACGTCCCTAACAGCTTTAACTAACATGACACCCCTCTATCAAAAACATCTATCAAACAATCTCTAAACCCACTTACTTATTACTCAACTCAATTCGCATCATTCTACCCTTATATATATAAAAAAAATACTCTACCCCTTTGTACTCAGGATGTGTGTTCCCCTCCCAAAGCTCATTCCCTTATCTGGTCCCTGGACTCTCCCTAGGCAACCCTTTCTGGCGCTAATTGGTCCCTTCCTGTCCCAACACCTTTCGTTGCGGACTCCTTATCACACCACCCCCCCTTACAAAATTCCCATCAACTAATTACCCTTCCAATACATCACTGTCAACTACTACAAAATATTTCCACTTATTTATTAACTCAATATATCAACCAATACTCTACACATTTTCCCCTTAGCTACTGTGTCACTATCAATGCTCAACTTCTACATTACTTTTATTCCCACAATAATATTGTTCTATTCAACTCCTTTAAGCTTAACCTGGACTGATTTAAATGTCCTAACAAAATAATAATCACCCAAGATCTCCCATTTACTATCTTTTACAAACCCTTTAAAACTCTTAACTATCTCAAATTACTTCCATCATTTAAATCAAAATCTTTTAACACATTAAAATCATTATATTCAAACATTAGTTACATTGGAAACTTGCAAACAATTTATAACTGACATTTTACACATCTAACTCCAGCCATCAGCTGATGTTCTAGGTCGGGTGAATGACCTTTGTTCAAAAATGCTACACAAAATTACATAATGAAAAATACATAACACATATTTATAATTCTTACAGTCTATAACATAACAAGATTAATGACCCACTGAAACATGATGATCAAAATATAATAACCATCTACTGTATCCATTTTCTCAAATCAAAACAATTATTTAATTACTTCAAGAGCGAGTTGCCATTATTAAGTTACAACAAAATTTTTAATTCGTTACTCCCTTGAGTAACCTCCTTAACCACACACACTATTGTTTTCTGTGGGTGGACTGTTGCGCCCATTTGCCTCCACAAGGACGGCATTGGTGGAGGAATTTAACATCTCCTTGTCCTTGCTTCTGCGTTACATTTTAAAATGGGTAGATATCATCATATCTATGTTGTATATTAATAAGCCCTTAAAACGGGTCTACCACCTGTTTTACTGTTCCCACGCGAACAGAGTGGCAGTCGCTGTTCCATAGTTCCGGGGATTTCCCCTAAAGTCACCCCCCTTTAATTTCAAATATACACCAATTTCAAGCCAGCTATGGTCAAGTTTCCAATTTTTTGGCCATAGCTGACCGCCATCGAAAACCACGATTAGTGCTGGTAAGGCAGTAATCGCCCGAAAAGGCGGGGAAATCAACTCTAAAGTCAGGCATGTTCTCTTCGTCATTATGATACACGGCACGGCAATCAATCAGCATATAATGTAAAATTATATAAAAGTTGTGCCATGTATTTTACGCCAGTTTGGCCTCCGATGGAGGTAACACTCTCTGTTACCCCCAACACTTACCGCTACCTACAGTGGCACATGCCACCACTGTACTAGCCAACCTAATAACTAAACTAACCCTTCTACAGTTACAGTTTCTACATCCCATAAGTATATCACTTCTATTAACACCACTCAACCCCCCAAAATTACCCACATATCTTGTATGAAAACATTACATAACATAATAAACAAATAGACATTAACCTTGATCATTAGCATTGTTACATTCACATTAAACAAACAGTTCTCTTTTAAATAATTTATACAGAAAATTATAAACGTTATCACTTGAAATTTTTATTAACTGTTCTATATATCATTTCATTATTTATCACTTACTACAATTGGATTTCTCAAAAATTCAAATTTATTATTAACATTTATTTTATCTCATATTTCAGTTATTACTACCTCTTGATTATGGTTTCTATTTAGTACAACTATCTCAAATTAGTTTCATCATTGAGTTAAAATCTTTTCAACACGTGTAAACATTTTACTCTATATAACTTGTATTATAAAATTTATACTCACAGTACATCGCTCATACCCTGTCATAAGCACACAAATATAAACATCAATAACTCCCTGTACCTTCTGCAACATTTTAACAACAATATTATTCCATACTAAACAATTTAACATTTATTTTTTTATTAATTATTGTCAAATTCACATCTCATAAAATAATTTAAATCCATCCTTATATAACATCTGAAATCAATCAAAAATATTTAAACATCTCCAGTTATTTTAATTAAATCAATTATTGAAAACCCAGCATTTTTAATTACTCTCACCAATTACAATAATTACAATTCATTTGTTATCCTCTTCAAAATTATTTTTGTTATTTATTTAGACTGCAAAAATATTATTATTATCACAACAATTTCTACTACCTACACACACTGTTTACCTTACATACTTGTTACAATACAAACAATTAATTTCACTAACAATTTATTTACAAACTTTTGTCATTATTATTCAATTTACCACACTTCATTGTCCAAGTCAGCAAGTCAGAACCATAATTCAAAATATTTAAAATGTCCATTTATTAAGTTTATGTTCAGCCTCCATCATCGAATAATAATCTAATATATTTATGATATAAATCGTTCTTGTCCACACTCAATTTTTTATTTTAATATGATAATTCTCTAATACTTCAAGTTGTTTCACTATCATCAAATCATAAAACCTGTCAATATCATTAGTGATTTTAGTTTGGTCTCCATCAGTAGTTTTATTCAATCTAAAGTCAGTTATTTTCTCATCATATTCTTCTACTACACTCATTACAACATAAGGTAAGTGTTTATCATTTACAATGGTATTATCAAAATATTCATTTATCTCTCTTTCAACAGGTAAGCATTTCATATCATCTATTTCCTTCCATTCTAACCTCTCTTTCAACTCTTTATGATTTCTCTTTAACTTATATAATTCTATCTCTCTGTCAATACACAACTCTCTATCTAAATCTCTCTCACCATAACACCATCTCACACTTTCGACACCATCCCACACAGAGGGTACTAACTCATAAAAACTCGGGGAACAACTCAAAGACCTCATGTCTTCCAATAACAAGGGACTCTTGCCCTTCAACAACAACATTTGTGAACACCTTGGTTCATCATAAATATGGGGAAAATTTACCCTCTGCCCTACATACTCATCTAATCTCTCTTGCCATTCTTTCTCTAATTCATCAACACTAATTACTACTCCGTTACAACCCATTACTCTCTCACTCTTACTCACCATCTCACTAACTATTTTCACCGGATCACTCTCTGATACCACATTCTTAATTATATTATCATTTTCAACATCATTGTTATCACTTGTTACTTTTTTATTATTATTATTATTATTACTTTTAATCTGTTCCCCTACTGACTACTACTTTCTCAATATCTCGTTTCAATTCGTTACACCTACTCTCACACTTAATTTTTACCTCATTAATATCAATTTTAAGTTCGTTAAACTGTCTACTCTGTTCCTCGAATTTAGTGTCAAATTTACTGTTAAATTCACATTTAATTTCATTAAATTTTATATCATTATTGTCAAAACGACTATTTATAACATCAAATTTACTATTCTGTACATCGAAACTAGCGTCAAATTTGTTATTTTGTTCATTCATTTTAATGTTTACCTCATCAAGTTTTATATTAAAACTATTTTTTATTTCTTTAACTTCAATATCATTAACGTCAAATCTTTTATTAATAAGATTAAATAAGTCATTTAATGACAACTCTTTTTCTCTCATTTTAGTTGCTACGGGAGTGGAAATCACTCCCGACCCACTAATTACAGATTCGTTTATCAGGCTTGGAGTTGTCTCCATTCCTGAATCGTTAGCGTCAACATTTACTGAGTTTTCTGTTTCAACGTCATTTAAGCTGACGTCTTCCTTATTATTTTCATTAGTATTCATTTTGTATGTAACTTATATTTTCCTTGGTATAAAATTCAATTTTACATATACACAGTATTATTTATATAATATGACACAAGTAACATAGTATGGCTCTAATTTCTTAATTTTTATACATCGTTAGTACGCATGTTACCCAACCTTCCAATCAAACTTGCATTCGTTGTAGGTGTGGAATTTAATGAAATTTACTTTCTAAAATTCGTCCCTGTTCGGGCGCCAAATGTTATGTTATGATTTTTTAACGAATTATATTTATTTTCACGTACCTTAAATTCTGTCCAGGATCCCAGCACGAACTGTGAATGCAAGCATGATTGCAAGGTTACACTAATAACATACGCAACTCGCATTTATAAAGAGAACCAACTAAAATTTTATTTAATTCATTAAATTTGCAACATGTTATTTATTTACCTTTTCATTTCTTTACTATCAGATACTACTAAAATTAAATATATTACCTTAATGAAGGCCGCCCAGCCTGCTCATTCACACATTCGCACTATTACAATTTTACCCCCTTATTTAGATAAGCCCTATTTTATTCGAAATTACCCATATATTTGAAATACTGTTGCTCAATACCACTGCCAGAAACAGTCTTCCCGACCTCGTGCTACATCATTCACAAAATTAGTTCTAGGTCCGAAACAGTTCATAATTTCCTTTTCTTCTTCCGAAAACTATACTCACTTCCGCATTTCGAAAAACTGCTCTCACTTTTATTTGATATTGAAACTTTATTAATGAGCCCCGTTTGGAGGGCTGCCTGCGCAGGCGAGCGTCGGTGAGGAACTGCGAAGAAGCTCTGCCTAGTACCCCACTACTTAGATTTTTGGACAAGACGGAAAGCAATGCCTTGGGCGTTAAAGTCATAGTCACTGTTCATGCAACACATGCAACTCCCGTGTGTTGGACGTCGACGAAATCTAATGTTCACTGGTTTACGTCACCCAAAGGGGCGGTTCTGAGCACATGGTGAAAAAACATCGTCTCCAGGCCATATTGTGTTAACAAATCGGCGTCGGTTGCGTGCCTGCTGGTGTTTGCGCATGTTACTCAACACTACAGTTCTGAGAATTACATTGCGTGGTTGCACCATGACGCATTCCATCACACAGCTACACCTCACAACTTCTTTGTTTGAACAAAGCTTTTGTTTAACACGTGGCTGGCCACACAGATGAAAATGAATTTACGCTTTTTTAATAAAATCAAAAACCCCTCCTTTTAGCCCCGTTACAATACCCCCCCCCAATGACAGATCTTCTGTCGAAACAGAAGAAAAACAGAAGTTGCTAAACTCCTAAGAGGATCGATGAGGATATGGTGCCAACAACCCCCATTAGTTCTTGTACATCATGGGTAAACTACCCCCATGGCTCGGCGACCATGGCTGCACCTGAACGAGATTACTGGACTTCTCTATACGAGATCCCAACACCATAACATCGAACAGACACGCACCACAGCGCACCTAACCTTCGAACATGCCACCCCAAACGCCAAACCCCTGGCCTTACTCCATGCCAGATCCTCAACCGATATGTTCCCCCTTTGCATGCATACTGGGCTGCCTTTAGCAGTTACTGGGCTAGCACACACACTTATAATTACTCACTAAACAAAATTATCCTTTAAAATTTTCAAAACATTTCTCTTTATATTCAAAATTCATTTACGTTAGAATCAAGTTGTATTTCCTCAAAAATCACAATAAGAAAAATCTTTTACATGAATCCCTAATTCTCTTCACTACTACTAACAATCCTAAAGGAAACAAATTGAATACCTTATGAAACATGAATTCACTTACTCTAACATTTGTTTACACATATATTCTAAACAATATAATTCAATAAAACCCTCGCAGTACCCATAAACAATAATACACTTACAACTCAAAACATCAATTAGATGGCAGGCACAAAACAAAAAAATCAATTTTTTTTTTCAAAAAAATTTAAATTTATTAAAATATACTTTTCTCAATATTCAGAAAATTTAAAATTATTTAAATCAATGAAACGGCAAAATTGCATCAATCAATTGCCAAAACTGGTCTAGTTTATAACATCAACCATCAGCTGATCACACTGGGTCAAGTCAACGACCTTGACCTACATATGTTATACACAGAACTAAATCATAAAGTACCTAGAACATCTTCAAAAATTTTTATCTTTAAACACAATAAAACATAATAAAATAATACATTTAAAATTAACATAGTATTATTACAATTAACAATAAAACTGACATTTAAATAAATCAAAATTTACACATTTTATAGCTTTGCATTATTCTCAAATTCTATTAAAATTTGTCACTTGTTTCAGTTAATTTTTTCTTTTTAACTATGATTTACTTTCTTTCATTCTCAATCTCCATTAGTTTGGGTGATTTAATTGTTCACAATAACTTGATTTACAAATTGGCATGTATATATACTCTTAATCCCCTTCTGACTCTAACGTCCCTAACAGCTTTAACTAACATGACACCCCTCTATCAAAAACATCTATCAAACAATCTCTAAACCCACTTACTTATTACTCAACTCAATTCGCATCATTCTACCCTTATATATATAAAAAAAATACTCTACCCCTTTGTACTCAGGATGTGTGTTCCCCTCCCAAAGCTCATTCCCTTATCTGGTCCCTGGACTCTCCCTAGGCAACCCTTTCTGGCGCTAATTGGTCCCTTCCTGTCCCAACACCTTTCGTTGCGGACTCCTTATCACACCACCCCCCCTTACAAAATTCCCATCAACTAATTACCCTTCCAATACATCACTGTCAACTACTACAAAATATTTCCACTTATTTATTAACTCAATATATCAACCAATACTCTACACATTTTCCCCTTAGCTACTGTGTCACTATCAATGCTCAACTTCTACATTACTTTTATTCCCACAATAATATTGTTCTATTCAACTCCTTTAAGCTTAACCTGGACTGATTTAAATGTCCTAACAAAATAATAATCACCCAAGATCTCCCATTTACTATCTTTTACAAACCCTTTAAAACTCTTAACTATCTCAAATTACTTCCATCATTTAAATCAAAATCTTTTAACACATTAAAATCATTATATTCAAACATTAGTTACATTGGAAACTTGCAAACAATTTATAACTGACATTTTACACATCTAACTCCAGCCATCAGCTGATGTTCTAGGTCGGGTGAATGACCTTTGTTCAAAAATGCTACACAAAATTACATAATGAAAAATACATAACACATATTTATAATTCTTACAGTCTATAACATAACAAGATTAATGACCCACTGAAACATGATGATCAAAATATAATAACCATCTACTGTATCCATTTTCTCAAATCAAAACAATTATTTAATTACTTCAAGAGCGAGTTGCCATTATTAAGTTACAACAAAATTTTTAATTCGTTACTCCCTTGAGTAACCTCCTTAACCACACACACTATTGTTTTCTGTGGGTGGACTGTTGCGCCCATTTGCCTCCACAAGGACGGCATTGGTGGAGGAATTTAACATCTCCTTGTCCTTGCTTCTGCGTTACATTTTAAAATGGGTAGATATCATCATATCTATGTTGTATATTAATAAGCCCTTAAAACGGGTCTACCACCTGTTTTACTGTTCCCACGCGAACAGAGTGGCAGTCGCTGTTCCATAGTTCCGGGGATTTCCCCTAAAGTCACCCCCCTTTAATTTCAAATATACACCAATTTCAAGCCAGCTATGGTCAAGTTTCCAATTTTTTGGCCATAGCTGACCGCCATCGAAAACCACGATTAGTGCTGGTAAGGCAGTAATCGCCCGAAAAGGCGGGGAAATCAACTCTAAAGTCAGGCATGTTCTCTTCGTCATTATGATACACGGCACGGCAATCAATCAGCATATAATGTAAAATTATATAAAAGTTGTGCCATGTATTTTACGCCAGTTTGGCCTCCGATGGAGGTAACACTCTCTGTTACCCCCAACACTTACCGCTACCTACAGTGGCACATGCCACCACTGTACTAGCCAACCTAATAACTAAACTAACCCTTCTACAGTTACAGTTTCTACATCCCATAAGTATATCACTTCTATTAACACCACTCAACCCCCCAAAATTACCCACATATCTTGTATGAAAACATTACATAACATAATAAACAAATAGACATTAACCTTGATCATTAGCATTGTTACATTCACATTAAACAAACAGTTCTCTTTTAAATAATTTATACAGAAAATTATAAACGTTATCACTTGAAATTTTTATTAACTGTTCTATATATCATTTCATTATTTATCACTTACTACAATTGGATTTCTCAAAAATTCAAATTTATTATTAACATTTATTTTATCTCATATTTCAGTTATTACTACCTCTTGATTATGGTTTCTATTTAGTACAACTATCTCAAATTAGTTTCATCATTGAGTTAAAATCTTTTCAACACGTGTAAACATTTTACTCTATATAACTTGTATTATAAAATTTATACTCACAGTACATCGCTCATACCCTGTCATAAGCACACAAATATAAACATCAATAACTCCCTGTACCTTCTGCAACATTTTAACAACAATATTATTCCATACTAAACAATTTAACATTTATTTTTTTATTAATTATTGTCAAATTCACATCTCATAAAATAATTTAAATCCATCCTTATATAACATCTGAAATCAATCAAAAATATTTAAACATCTCCAGTTATTTTAATTAAATCAATTATTGAAAACCCAGCATTTTTAATTACTCTCACCAATTACAATAATTACAATTCATTTGTTATCCTCTTCAAAATTATTTTTGTTATTTATTTAGACTGCAAAAATATTATTATTATCACAACAATTTCTACTACCTACACACACTGTTTACCTTACATACTTGTTACAATACAAACAATTAATTTCACTAACAATTTATTTACAAACTTTTGTCATTATTATTCAATTTACCACACTTCATTGTCCAAGTCAGCAAGTCAGAACCATAATTCAAAATATTTAAAATGTCCATTTATTAAGTTTATGTTCAGCCTCCATCATCGAATAATAATCTAATATATTTATGATATAAATCGTTCTTGTCCACACTCAATTTTTTATTTTAATATGATAATTCTCTAATACTTCAAGTTGTTTCACTATCATCAAATCATAAAACCTGTCAATATCATTAGTGATTTTAGTTTGGTCTCCATCAGTAGTTTTATTCAATCTAAAGTCAGTTATTTTCTCATCATATTCTTCTACTACACTCATTACAACATAAGGTAAGTGTTTATCATTTACAATGGTATTATCAAAATATTCATTTATCTCTCTTTCAACAGGTAAGCATTTCATATCATCTATTTCCTTCCATTCTAACCTCTCTTTCAACTCTTTATGATTTCTCTTTAACTTATATAATTCTATCTCTCTGTCAATACACAACTCTCTATCTAAATCTCTCTCACCATAACACCATCTCACACTTTCGACACCATGCCACACAGAGGGTACTAACTCATAAAAACTCGGGGAACAACTCAAAGACCTCATGTCTTCCAATAACAAGGGACTCTTGCCCTTCAACAACAACATTTGTGAACACCTTGGTTCATCATAAATATGGGGAAAATTTACCCTCTGCCCTACATACTCATCTAATCTCTCTTGCCATTCTTTCTCTAATTCATCAACACTAATTACTACTCCGTTACAACCCATTACTCTCTCACTCTTACTCACCATCTCACTAACTATTTTCACCGGATCACTCTCTGATACCACATTCTTAATTATATTATCATTTTCAACATCATTTTTATCACTTGTTACTTTTTTATTATTATTATTATTATTACTTTTAATCTGTTCCCCTACTGACTACTACTTTCTCAATATCTCGTTTCAATTCGTTACACCTACTCTCACACTTAATTTTTACCTCATTAATATCAATTTTAAGTTCGTTAAACTGTCTACTCTGTTCCTCGAATTTAGTGTCAAATTTACTGTTAAATTCACATTTAATTTCATTAAATTTTATATCATTATTGTCAAAACGACTATTTATAACATCAAATTTACTATTCTGTACATCGAAACTAGCGTCAAATTTGTTATTTTGTTCATTCATTTTAATGTTTACCTCATCAAGTTTTATATTAAAACTATTTTTTATTTCTTTAACTTCAATATCATTAACGTCAAATCTTTTATTAATAAGATTAAATAAGTCATTTAATGACAACTCTTTTTCTCTCATTTTAGTTGCTACGGGAGTGGAAATCACTCCCGACCCACTAATTACAGATTCGTTTATCAGGCTTGGAGTTGTCTCCATTCCTGAATCGTTAGCGTCAACATTTACTGAGTTTTCTGTTTCAACGTCATTTAAGCTGACGTCTTCCTTATTATTTTCATTAGTATTCATTTTGTATGTAACTTATATTTTCCTTGGTATAAAATTCAATTTTACATATACACAGTATTATTTATATAATATGACACAAGTAACATAGTATGGCTCTAATTTCTTAATTTTTATACATCGTTAGTACGCATGTTACCCAACCTTCCAATCAAACTTGCATTCGTTGTAGGTGTGGAATTTAATGAAATTTACTTTCTAAAATTCGTCCCTGTTCGGGCGCCAAATGTTATGTTATGATTTTTTAACGAATTATATTTATTTTCACGTACCTTAAATTCTGTCCAGGATCCCAGCACGAACTGTGAATGCAAGCATGATTGCAAGGTTACACTAATAACATACGCAACTCGCATTTATAAAGAGAACCAACTAAAATTTTATTTAATTCATTAAATTTGCAACATGTTATTTATTTACCTTTTCATTTCTTTACTATCAGATACTACTAAAATTAAATATATTACCTTAATGAAGGCCGCCCAGCCTGCTCATTCACACATTCGCACTATTACAATTTTACCCCCTTATTTAGATAAGCCCTATTTTATTCGAAATTACCCATATATTTGAAATACTGTTGCTCAATACCACTGCCAGAAACAGTCTTCCCGACCTCGTGCTACATCATTCACAAAATTAGTTCTAGGTCCGAAACAGTTCATAATTTCCTTTTCTTCTTCGAAAACTATACTCACTTCCGCATTTCGAAAACTGCTCTCACTTTTATTTGATATTGAAACTTTATTAATGAGCCCCGTTTGGAGGGCTGCCTGCGCAGGCGAGCGTCGGTGAGGAACTGCGAAGAAGCTCTGCCTAGTACCCCACTACTTAGATTTTTGGACAAGACGGAAAGCAATGCCTTGGGCGTTAAAGTCATAGTCACTGTTCATGCAACACATGCAACTCCGTGTGTTGGACGTCGACGAAATCTAATGTTCACTGGTTTACGTCACCCAAAGGGGCGGTTCTGAGCACATGGTGAAAAAACATCGTCTCCAGGCCATATTGTGTTAACAAATCGGCGTCGGTTGCGTGCCTGCTGGTGTTTGCGCATGTTACTCAACACTACAGTTCTGAGAATTACATTGCGTGTTGCACCATGACGCATTCCATCACACAGCTACACCTCACAACTTCTTTGTTTGAACAAAGCTTTTGTTTAACACGTGGCTGGCCACACAGATGAAAATGAATTTACGCTTTTTTAATAAAATCAAAAACCCCTCCTTTAGCCCCGTTACAATACCCCCCCCCAATGACAGATCTTCTGTCGAAACAGAAGAAAAACAGAAGTTGCTAAACTCCTAAGAGGATCGATGAGGATATGGTGCCAACAACCCCCATTAGTTCTTGTACATCATGGGTAAACTACCCCCCTGGCTCGGCGACCATGGCTGCACCTGAACGAGATTACTGGACTTCTCTATACGAGATCCCAACACCATAACATCGAACAGACACGCACCACAGCGCACCTAACCTTCGAACATGCCACCCCAAACGCCAAACCCCTGGCCTTACTCCATGCCAGATCCTCAACCGATATGTTCCCCCTTTGCATGCATACTGGGCTGCCTTTAGCAGTTACTGGCTAGCACACACACTTATAATTACTCACTAAACAAAATTATCCTTTAAAATTTTCAAAACATTTCTCTTTATATTCAAAATTCATTTACGTTAGAATCAAGTTGTATTTCCTCAAAAATCACAATAAGAAAAATCTTTACATGAATCCCTAATTCTCTTCACTACTACTAACAATCCTAAAGGAAACAAATTGAATACCTTATGAAACATGAATTCACTTACTCTAACATTTGTTTACACATATATTCTAAACAATATAATTCAATAAAACCCTCGCAGTACCCATAAACAATAATACACTTACAACTCAAAACATCAATTAGATGGCAGGCACAAACAAAAAAATCAATTTTTTTTTTCAAAAAATTTAAATTTATTAAAATATACTTTTCTCAATATTCAGAAAATTTAAAATTATTTAAATCAATGAAACGGCAAAATTGCATCAATCAATTGCCAAAACTGGTCTAGTTTATAACATCAACCATCAGCTGATCACACTGGGTCAA
>JAWRYS010001263.1:0-146551 GCA_034769895.1 Magicicada septendecula | reverse complement strand
CGATTGATACGTAATTTAAATATATTTTAAACTGTAAGTGAATGTTATGTAAAAAACAATGAACCGACATGATATTGTACTTCTACGTTAATAAACTTATTGTGTTGATAATAACTGTATTTTTATCTTCATTCGTGCATATTATTTTTACTTTAGACCAGTGGTTCCCAAAGGGGGTCCGCAGACACTTTTAAGAAAAATTAGAATATAACGTAATTTTCAACGATTTTTTGTGCTCTAAAATCTAATTTTAGAATCTTAAAACTATTAGTAGAAGATTCTAGTATTTTGTTTTGGATTCAAACTAATTGGTATTGTAAAAGTAATTTCACACTAATGGCTTTAACAATGTCTATAAATCATGTCGTGTAGCAGATCTGTTTGTCAGGCAAACTGACTAGAGCGCCGCATCAACGCAGAACTGTTTTAGTCCATGTATAAGCACTGTATCTCGCGTGTACTGTATCTAAGCATAACGTTTTGCCATGTAGCTGGATTTCCACACGTGTGGCTGGAAAGATAGAGCCGAGGATGGTAAAGTTAGAAATAAACTTGATGTCGAGAGTGACATAACATTGAAAATCAGACATTAAACTTGATATTGCAGAGCTAATTGTTCAAAAGCAGCTTCATTATTCACATTAAACTGTGTTTGATATATCATGAATATTATAATTTTGCAAGTTAAGAGAATTTTGTTTTTATACATTTCAATTAAAATATACGCGCTTATATCGTATTTACTGTTCGTGTTATTTCATACTCAGACGGGGTCCGTGAAATTTTTAATTTTTTGAGGGGGTACACGGACTGAAAAGTTTGCGAACCACTGCTTTAGACCATTGAAGAATGGTCCAACTTTTCATATTTCTCCTCAATAACAGCGGCGTATCTAGAATTTAGCTTTGAGTTTATAATAATCATCATCATCATTTTATACGGCTTTAGGCTTTAGCGGCCTGTTCCCATTCCACAGTCCACCTTTTCTCAGGTCTACCAACTTTTCTTCTGGCCTCTAGGGTTGTAATCTTTCGCATCTTCGGTATTCTACTTACTTCATTCTATCTATGTGTTGAATCCATTTTCTTCTGTATTCTTTAATGCTTTCGTTAACTGCAAAAATATCTAAATCACTTCTTATCTCTTCACTTCTTATATTATCTCGTCTATTACACCTTTTAACTGATCTCAGAAATTTCATTTCTGCTGTTTGTATCTTCTGTTCATCTTTTTTCTTTATGACACAAATTTCAGAACCATACAGTAGTGTAGGTATTTCCATTGTTTTGAGTTGATAATAACTAGAGCTAGGAATTTAAGTGCAAAATTTTGGTAAAAAAGGTGCTTTAATTTAGCTGAAAAAAAGGTGCAAATTTCAAATGTAAATATTCATACAAACAGTACCAAAACCAATTACATCACATATAAGGACTCAAAATTCACTCATGTATTAAAAAGTCTGCCAAAACAAGTCCCAGAACACAATGTATTAAGGTCACAAGTCCAGAAAAAGTACCCCAACTAGTAAGAATTGGAGAAGTTGGAGAGGAAGTCCTGTAATTTCAACATACTTTTGTACCCTAGCAGGAGCGTATTTCAGGAATATCTTAATGCAAGACAGAAATTCATTTGCATATGAATATTCATCTTCTAGTGCCTCACAAACTCAATGCAATGCATGTGCAATGCAGGTCACATGTTTTGGATTAGAGTATATAGGTTTCATGTTAGCAATAGCAATAACATTAAGGTGCTTGGTCCGTAAGTACTAGCCACACTCGATCATATTCTATTCCTTCAGGCCACAACACAATACATGCGTTGTTGAAACTTCGCATCACACTGGCATTGTCTGTTTTGTTCAGAAAGTAAGTTTTCAACAGCATGGGTTTTACTTGCTGTCCATTTAGGGGTGATACTAAAATGTTTAGAACATATCTCATCTGCCTATCAGTGGTTTCATCTAGTATAAAATATATTAGATGCGGTGATGCATCCGAACACGTTCGGTGTTCCTTGTTTAATTATTATAGGAATAAAATGCGGCAAAGGAGCCAAAAAAAGGTAAAAAAAGCGCAAATATGTGATGATATTGAGAAAAGGTGCAACCAAAACAGTTAGGAGTGTTTATTTAATGTTTTCTTTGCAAGAAAAGCTAATTTGGGCATTTTAATAGCAAAAAAAAAATTAAGGTGCAGCACCTAAAATTCCCTAGCTCTAATAATAACACGCTGCATTTTTATCTTCACCCATTCTGTGATTTATACTTCAGACCGTTTAAGAATGGTCCAAATTTTCATATTTCTCCCCCACAAACAGTGGCGTATCTGGAATTAGCTTTTGTTGGGAGGGTGGGGGTCCAGTGTCGAGTCGGCTTTAAGAGTAATCAACATCACTATCCTGTAAAGTGGCTGAAAAACGTGTGACAGCATTCTGAAATCGATCCCATTAAAGTAAACGGTAATAACACAATATAAATATGGTTATTGAAACATTGTCTAGAAGATAGTTGTTGACTGGATTGAGTTTCCTATATTTTGTATTGCGATTGTATACGCAAATGGTGTGGAATAAACCTTTTGTATATTTAAAAAAGAGTTACTAGATGAAAAAACTGCTGAAAAAATAAAAGAGCAAAACAGAAAATTAAAAGTAACAAAATTCGTAAACTTTTTTTCAAAATTCTGGGGGGGGGGTTCGGTCCCGTCCCCCCATATATAAATATGCCTCTGCGTCCGAGTTTACATAGTTCTCGGCGGCAAAAATCCCCAAATGCTTGCTTGATCCGCGCCCCGGTTAGGGAGTGTGTTTATTTACGAGTAAGCGAAATAAATTACTATTATAAAGTAAAAACAAAACAAAAAACGATTTATTTAAAATCATACATTTATTAGAATAATAAAATAAACATCATATATATAATAAACAGCTACTACATAAAGATTAAAGCAATCGAAAATAGAATGGAAGTAAATTCGATTATCCGTTAGCTGTACTGTAAGCGAAACGTTCAGTTACAATTCAAACATACCTCTGAAGGTGCAGAATAATTTATGTGAAACGTGCGTCAGGGGAAAATAATCCTATTTGCGTCAGTGGCGGATTTATGCGTAGGGAAAGTAGGCAATTGTCTACGGACGGCGAAATTTGAGGGGGCGGCAAATTTTGAAAAACTGAAATTTGACGGATATTATGTTGGTTTTACAACCTTAGAGATGTTGTAACTGCCGCTCCATTTCGTCCCAATATGATAAGAAACTTTTAAACGTATATGTTGTTTAGTAACTAGGCTTATTACATGAAGAGAATAGTTCGTCATTTGCTCCTGGTATGCATATGAAGTACATCGTTTTTTCATAATTACATTTACATGCATTATATTAATTATTTAACTGTTAATTCGTTTACATTCAGAGGCTTAAGGTTACATTATTTCAAAGACTATTATTACAACTTCCTTTATCTTTTTAATTTTGTACCCAATTACACACAAAATTGTATTAAATTGTTGTTTTAACTTCAGTTGAAATGTTTTGGAATAAACACGGCTACAGTAATTTAATGGCTTATTGTACTCTTCCTAGCACGTTATGTAAACTGTTCTATAGAAATGTATTAAGAAAAATTCAGAAGAAAACATTATACAACCAACAAATTTTAGGGTAACTGAAAATCTGAAGGATTGAATAACCCTTAACCCCCCCCCCTCACCGAGATTTGTGGAAGGACGACAAAATGGTAAATTCGCCTTTGCTTGTAATGTATTCATTTGAAGATATTACACTGGAGACCTGCAGGAAACACAAAGAGTTACTTACAAATAAATATTATAAATTAACTTTAATGACGTAGCTCCATTTTAGCTGCATTAATGAGGTAGTGACAGTAACAACGATGTTGTACCCATAATAATACTTGTAAAATACTTGTAATAAAATAAACACTGAATATATAATAAATAGCTACTACATAAACATTAAAACAATCGAAGTAAATTCGATTATTCGTTAGCTGTATTGTAAATGAAACATTCAATTAACAATTCAAACAAACCTCTGAAGGTACAGAATAATTTCTGTGAAACGTGCGTCAGGTGAAAATAAACCTACTTGCAGTTGTAGTTATTTGAAGTTATTACATTGAAGCCCTGCAGGAAACTCAACGAGTTACTTTCAAAGGAATATTATAAAATAACATTAATGAGTTAGCTCCATTAATGAGGTAGTGACAAAAACAACGATATTGAATCCGTATGTGTCAGAACAAGCGGGGTCAATGAAACAACTACTATTATCATTCTAACAGTGAAAGTTCTAAACGTCAGCGGTTTACAAGACTTTTCATATTGTATGAAGTTTGAACAGCGTGTTTGGTTTGGTTTGGTTTTGTTGGTGTAAAGGTGTGTAAAGAATCGGAGCAGCGACGCCTGGAAACGATTGTGTTGCCGCTGGTGGCGACGCCTTGAATTAATTTCTACAATCGATTACTCTCTGCATTCTGTAGCTACCACAGCCGACCTAACCTAGTCTCGGGGTGCAGTGAGCGATACACCGCAAAGTTCGTGGTGACGGGTGTAATAAACAGCAGGTTTTCTACGTGTTTACAGAGTGACGAGCTGTGCGACTTTTTTGATCGGAGTATGAAGTGCTGTGTTATTACGGTAGCATGATCGGGCGGTTCTCGTCGTGAGTTGTGTGTGATGCGCCGAAAGTAGTTCCATCGTCCGACCAGAGTACCGGTAGTTTGACGGGGATGGTGCCGTTTGGGTGTTAAAAATGTACCAGTTCCCGTTGTTAACGGTTGATGTGTCGTACACACTATTGTGAATTAATTAATAGTTTTATATTTTGGTCGCGTTCGTGTACGGACCACGAGATTGTCGGTTTGTAAATATAGTGATAAGACATTGTTTTAATTGTGTGTGTCTAGGCCTAGGTAGTTAATCAGCTGTTTTAAAAACGCCACAAACATATGGGCAAAAGAATAGAGCGGATTTTATTTCTCTGGGCGGAAGTTGCAACACATTATCGCACTGACTGTACCAAAATTAATCTAATGTAGAGATTAATCTTCTTCTTCTTCTTCTTCTTCTTCTTCTTCTTCTAAACTTCATTTTTTTACGTTTATTTATGCAAACTGTTAATGCATAACAATAAGCATAATTGTTTACTGAATAATGTCATGTATGAGTATTTAAAAGGACATATTATGTACAATATATTTATAGTGTTAGAGTCCTAGGTAAGTCCAGAGGAAATGTTAACTTTAGGCGTCTTGTCTGTAGGCTGTTGTCTAGTAGATTTATCGCTAAAGGATTCGTGTGCTCTTCAAGCCGTTTTACTTGCATACCTTTCGGTGAACATCGCAACGGTTTCACTGACTGAGGGCAGGTCCAGGTCTCTATAGATGCCTTTGTTGCTGATGAACCACGGTGCGTTGGTTATGGCACGCAGCACCTTGGTCTGAAATCTTTCCATTATGGCGATGTTGGATTTAGATGCAGTTCCCCAAAGCTGTAAGCCTTATGTCCACACAGGCTTGAAGACAGTGTTGTACACCAACAGCTTGGTTTCGCATTGACAGTAATGATTTTCTCTCCCCAGGTGCCAATAATGCTTGGGAAACTTGGTGTCCAATTGTTTTCTCTTCATCCAGATGTGGTTGCGCCCAGTCAGTTGTTTATCTAGGTGGATGCCCAAGTGTTTTACAGAGACGGCTAAAATCTACACTTCATGGATTAGGCAGTGTGCCTGTGCCGACTTCGCATTATCAGATCAATTTCTTTCTTGGTCTTCCTACAGCCCTTCTTCCAGAAGGTTTGTACTTGTTTACTTGTATTCTGTCTTCATCCATCCATGCGACTTATACCGTCTCCATTTCCCCTATATTCATAATTTTTTTCATTTAGATTATGTACATATATTTAAGTCTTCCCGTATATCTTCATTCCCGTGTTAAAAATATACCAGTTTCCGCTGTCGTTAACTGTTAATGTGTTGTACACACTAATTGTGAATTAATGGTTTTACTTTGGAATGGACCACGAGATCGTCGGTTTGTAAATATAGTGTTAAGACATTGTTTTATTTGTGTGTGTGTCTAGGTCTAGTAGTTAATCAGCTGTTTTAAAAACGCCACAAACATATGAGAAAAAGAATAGAGCAGATTTTATTTCTCTGGGCGGAAGTTGCAACACATTATCGCACTGACTGTAGAAAATTACTCTAATGTAGAGATTAATCTTCTTCTTCTGTCAGATCCGTTTCTTGCAGATATTACTATTTTTTTGTATTTTTTTTTTTAATCGTCAGTAGTGTAATTTTCGGAAACGACATTATTTATAGAGAATTTTGGATGCACATTTGGTTGGACCAACAGAATTGTCTTCTCTTTCTACACTTCAGAGATAAGGCAGTGTGGCTGTTCCGACTTCACATTATCAGATCCATTTCTTTCTTCGTCTTCCTACATCCCTTCTTCCAGAAGGCTTCTTGTACTTGTTTACAATTACTGATGTTCTATCTTCGTCCATGCGACTTAAATGCTGTCTCCATTACCCATATGTTCTTAAATTTTCTCATTTAGATTACATATATATTTAATTCTTCCCGTATATCTTCATTTCTTATATGATCCTCTTCTTGTGCATCTGTTAACCCTTCTTAAAATCTCAACTCTGTTGACTGTATGTTGCTTTTACCTCTTTGTTTTGTAATCCAGAATTCACTGCCGTATAATAGCACTGCAACAGCCATTGTTTTGTAGAATTTTAATTTTGTCTCACGTCTCGTTTTATTTTCAGTGTTCCTTTATAGTTCCACATACGTGTTGAAATCTGTCGACTTTATTTTGTCCATCTTTGTGTCAACGTCAAAACTTATATCACAACCTAAATAGAAATAAAATTTGAGGCATGTTCCAATACTTTATCGTCAACAATAATCTTTGAGCGTGCTGGAAATTTTCCGTAATGAGCCACAAGTTTTGTTTTGTTGGTAGATATCTTTAGGTTGTAGTACTGTCGTCCTAGTTTATGTAGTCTGCTGTACACAGAGCGTTGTAAGTCTGCTTCATTATTTTGTAGTATAATCACATCATCTGAATAACCACAGTGATAGTGAATTTAAAAAAAAAAGCCACACATGTGAGCTGTGCCTTTTAGGTCATAAGAATAGAACGGATTTATTTCTCTGGACGGAAAATGCGACACACACACACACACACACACACACACACAAATTGTAGCAAATTAATCTTCTTCTTCCTCTGACTCTACATCCCTATATGCGATTTGTGCTCCTCAACAATCCTACACCATTTCCTTTTGTTGTCAGCAACAATCTTCCATCCTCTGATCACCACGGCTCGCAGGTCCTCCTCAACACACTCCGTCCACTTCTTTCTCGGTCTTCCTCTGGACCTAGACTTCAAGGGTTTCCATAACTGTGTAATCAGCATATGCACCAATTTGCCTGCTTTTAGTAATTAAATTTCAATGCGCATTCACTTTAGAAACAACTGCATGAAGTATCACGATGGTTCCTGAAGTGGGGTCCGCGACAATGGTTCCTGAAGTGGGGTCCGCGACAATGTGTCAGGGGATCCGCAGACACTTTAATGAAAGATTGGAATATACTGTAATTTTCTCCGATTTTTATGCTTTAAAATCTAAATTTTAGAATCTTAAAACAATTAGTAGAAGATTCCAGTATTTTTGGGGGGTTCATACTAATTGTATTGTAAGAGTAATTTCAAACGAATGGCTTTAAATCGTGTGTAGCAGATCTGTTTGTCAACAGAACTGACTAGACCTCTTACACTGCAAAAAGAAGATTCATTGGCAAAACTTTCAACTGACAGTTCATTAAAATTACAATTTTTGCAATTACAGCTAGCTGACGTCTGGTTATATGTAATGACTGACTATCCTGAACTCGCAAAAAAAGCTTTGAAGCGTTTAACTGCGTTTCCCTGTACTTATTTGTGTGAAACCCCATTCTCCCTGCTCACGTACTTGAAGTCAAAGTTAAGAAATAAACTTGATGTCGAAAGTGACTTCATAGTGAAATTATCAGACATTAAACCCAATATTGTAGAGCTAACTGTTCAAAAGCAGCTTCATTGTTCACCTTAAACTATGTTTGATATCAGTAATATTATAATTTTGCAAGTTAAGGGAATTTTGATTTTAATACATTTCAATTAAAATATAAGAGTTTCTATCATATTTACTGTTTGTTTTATTTCAGAACTCAGACGGGGTCCGTGAATTTTTAAATTATTTGGGGGGGGGGGTCCGCGACTGAAAAGTTTGGGGACTACTGAAGTATGAGATTGAAAAGGAGTGTTGATCATGCATCACCTTGGCCTTAACCCAATTTAATCTAATGCAGAGATTAATCGGTATCGATTGATATTTTCCACGATAAGTTGAGCGTTGCGAGTGCATCAAGATTACGTGAGGAGTCCGGTTCGGCTTGACGTATTTCAGCATGAGTAACGAGCCAGGAATTCGCTGGTCGTGTTTATGTTGGTCGAGCGAGAGAGTGCGGCGGCGCTAAACGCTTCCTGTTCGCGAGCACACGCCAGTTATGCTTATAATTTTGTATTGTACACGTTTGCCCCGGAGTCTGACGTGTTTATACGAATACCAGCCACAACCACCCTTTAGATTGGGGCAGTCTTTTTATGGGGGTATGATATTCAGAAAGCATCATCGTCAACTATTCAAGGCTTAGGAGCATTCTCCTGTTTCGGCCTCATGTTTCCCGCCACCTTGCTACCGGTCTTCCAACGTCTCTTCTTCCATCGTCGTCGTCATCCTTTACGGCTTAGGCTAGTCGCCTATTCCAGTCTCAATGCAAGTCATCCAACCATCGCTTACGGGGTCTTCCCACACTTCTCTTCCGCCATTGGATGATAGTCAAGGACTCTTCTTGAAAATTCTCTCCACGTGTAACCGCCACTCCATGTTGTACCGGAAGATTTTCTCATTTAAGCTTTCAGCTATGCCTAGCTCTATTCTAATATGATCATTTCTGATGAGATCTCTCCTGGTACAACCCTTTACAGCTCCCAGGCTCCATGTATTCTAGATATATCTTTGGCGTTTCTAATTCAAGTCTCACTACCATACAGTAGTTAAGGTATGGCCATTACATTATAATATTTCAATTGCGTCAATTTCATTTGCGGGCACCCTTACCTCCTTAATAATTTCATCCATAACTACATTGAAGAGTATGGGACTTGGGGGAATCCCCCTGCCTGTACCCTTTTGTTACAGGTATATTGCTTGATAATTCGCCATTGGCTTCTACTCTCATTAAAGTGTTCGTGAAGATCTCTTTTATTAGCATTGTTATGTCGATTGGGATTAATTTTTTATGTTAACTTAATTTTTGTTTTCTTTTATTTATGGAATCTGTTAATACATAACAATAAGCATAATTGTTTATAGAATACATGGCATGAAGAGAACTAGTCCATTAACTGGTTCTCTGTATGAGTATTTAAAAGTAACATATTATGTAGGCCTACACTACATTTATAGTGTTAGAGTCTAGGTAAGTCCAGAGGAAATGTGAACATTAGACGTCTTGTCTGTAGGCTGTTGTCTAGTAGATTTATGGCTAAAGGAATTTGTGCTCTTCCAGCCGTTTCACATATACTTCGCTGATCATCGCAATGGTTTCGCTGAGCGAGGGCAGGTTCAGGTCTCCTCTGTAGATGTCTTTGTTGCTGATGAACCACGGTGCGTTGGTTATGGCACGCAGCACCTTGGTCTGAAACCTTTCCATTATGGCGATATTGGATTTAGATGCAGTTCCCCAAAGTTGTAAGCCTTATGTCCACACAGCCTTGAAGACAGTGTTGTACACCAACAGCTTGTTTCGCATTGACAATAATGATTTTGTGCCCAGGAGCCAATAATGCTTGGGAAACTTGGTGTCCAGTTGTTTTCTCTTCATCCAGATGTGGTTGCGCCAAGTCAGTTTTTTATCTAGGTGGATGCCCAAGTGTTTTACAGAGCCGGCTAACGGAATAGCCTTGTTATTTAATTTCACAATTATTGATGTTGTCCCGTGGCATTTTGTGAAGACCATGTGTGCGGATTTAGTTTCATTTAATTGTTAACTTAATTGTCATCGTGTTATGTCAGCACTCGCGTTTAGATACCAGTGACACGTCGGTACGTAAGTCTGTTTAATACGTCATTATGTGCCGCCACCTAATAGATGTCGGTAAACCACCAGGGTAGTGAAGTTTAATTGTTTGTTGTTAATTTATACCGCCCGTTTAGGTGTTAGCGTAGGTCAGCGTGCAGCACTCGAACGTGTAGTACTCACAGCGGCAGTAGTAGTAGCGTTAACGCCATCATGCAACACTGTGAGACCATTGATGTTTGTTTGCTTCTAATACCGTCTCTGCAACAATATCGTATTGTTTTCCAATCGTGTAGTACTCACAGCGGCAGTAGTAGTAGGGTTAACGCCATCATGCAACACTGTGAGACTATTGATGTTTGTTTGCTTCTAATACCGTCTCTGCAACAATATCGTATTGTTTTCCAATCGTGTAGTACTCACAGCGGCAGTAGTAGTAAGGTTAACGCCATCATGCAACACTGTGAGACTATTGATGTTTGTTTGCTTCTAATACCGTCTTGCAACAATATCGTATTGTTTTCCAATCGTGTAGTACTCACAGTGGCAGTAGTAGTAGCGTTAACGCCATCATGCAACACTGTGAGACCATTGATGTTTGTTTGCTTCTAATACCGTCTCTGCAACAATATCGTATTGTTTTCCAATCGTGTAGTACTCACAGCGGCAGTAGTAGTAGGGTTAACGCCATCATGCAACACTGTGAGACTATTGATGTTTGTTTGCTTCTAATACCGTCTCTGCAACAATATCGTATTGTTTTCCAATCGTGTAGTACTCACAGCGGCAGTAGTAGTAGCGTTAACGCCATTATGCAACACTGTGAGACCATTGATGTTTGTTTGCTTCTAATACCGTCTCTGCAACAATATCGTATTGTTTTCCAATCGTGTAGTACTCACAGCGGCAGTAGTAGTAGGGTTAACGCCATCATGCAACACTGTGAGACTATTGATGTTTGTTTGCTTCTAATACCGTCTCTGCAACAATATCGTATTGTTTTCCAATTGTGTAGTACTCACAGCGGCAGTAGTAGTAGGGTTAACGCCATCATGCAACACTGTGAGACCATTGATGTTTGTTTGCTTCTAATACCGTCTTGCAACAATAGCGTATTGTTTTCCAATCGTGTAGTACTCACAGCGGCAGTAGTAGTAGCGTTAACGCCATCGTGCAACACTGTGAGACCATTGATGTTTGTTTGCTTCTAATACCGTCTTGCAACAATAGCGTATTGTTTTCCAATCGTGTAGTACTCACAGCGGCAGTAGTAGTAGCGTTAACGCCATCATGCAACACTGTGAGACCATTGATGTTTGTTTGCTTCTAATACCGTCTCTGCAACAATAGCGTATTGTTTTCCAATCGTGTAGTACTCACAGCGGCAGTAGTAGTAGGGTTAACGCCATCATGCAACACTGTGAGACCATTGATGTTTGTTTGCTTCTAATACCGTCTCTGCAACAATATCGTATTGTTTTCCAATCGTGTAGTACTCACAGCGGCAGTAGTAGTAGCGTTAACGCCATCATGCAACACTGTGAGACCATTGATGTTTGTTTGCTTCTAATACCGTCTCTGCAACAATAGCGTATTGTTTTCCAATCGTGTAGTACTCACAGCGGCAGTAGTAGTAGCGTTAACGCCATCATGCAACACTGTGAGACCATTGATGTTTGTTTGCTTCTAATACCGTCTTGCAACAATAGCGTATTGTTTTCCAATCGTGTAGTACTCACAGCGGCAGTAGTAGTAGCGTTAACGCCATCATGCAACACTGTGAGACCATTGATGTTTGTTTGCTTCTAATACCGTCTCTGCAACAATAGCGTATTGTTTTCCAATCGTGTAGTACTCACAGCGGCAGTAGTAGTAGGGTTAACGCCATCATGCAACACTGTGAAACCATTGATGTTTGTTTGCTTCTAATACCGTCTCTGCAACAATATCGTATTGTTTTCCAATCGTGTAGTACTCACAGCGGCAGTAGTAGTAGCGTTAACGCCATTATGCAACACTGTGAGACCATTGATGTTTGTTTGCTTCTAATACCGTCTCTGCAACAATATCGTATTGTTTTCCAATCGTGTAGTACTCACAGCGGCAGTAGTAGTAGGGTTAACGCCATCATGCAACACTGTGAGACTATTGATGTTTGTTTGCTTCTAATACCGTCTCTGCAACAATATCGTATTGTTTTCCAATTGTGTAGTACTCACAGCGGCAGTAGTAGTAGCGTTAACGCCATCATGCAACACTGTGAGACCATTGATGTTTGTTTGCTTCTAATACCGTCTTGCAACAATAGCGTATTGTTTTCCAATCGTGTAGTACTCACAGCGGCAGTAGTAGTAGCGTTAACGCCATCGTGCAACACTGTGAGACCATTGATGTTTGTTTGCTTCTAATACCGTCTTGCAACAATAGCGTATTGTTTTCCAATCGTGTAGTACTCACAGCGGCAGTAGTAGTAGCGTTAACGCCATCATGCAACACTGTGAGACCATTGATGTTTGTTTGCTTCTAATACCGTCTCTGCAACAATAGCGTATTGTTTTCCAATCGTGTAGTACTCACAGCGGCAGTAGTAGTAGGGTTAACGCCATCATGCAACACTGTGAGACCATTGATGTTTGTTTGCTTCTAATACCGTCTCTGCAACAATATCGTATTGTTTTCCAATCGTGTAGTACTCACAGCGGCAGTAGTAGTAGCGTTAACGCCATCATGCAACACTGTGAGACCATTGATGTTTGTTTGCTTCTAATACCGTCTCTGCAACAATAGCGTATTGTTTTCCAATCGTGTAGTACTCACAGCGGCAGTAGTAGTAGCGTTAACGCCATCATGCAACACTGTGAGACCATTGATGTTTGTTTGCTTCTAATACCGTCTTGCAACAATAGCGTATTGTTTTCCAATCGTGTAGTACTCACAGCGGCAGTAGTAGTAGCGTTAACGCCATCATGCAACACTGTGAGACCATTGATGTTTGTTTGCTTCTAATACCGTCTCTGCAACAATAGCGTATTGTTTTCCAATCGTGTAGTACTCACAGCGGCAGTAGTAGTAGGGTTAACGCCATCATGCAACACTGTGAGACCATTGATGTTTGTTTGCTTCTAATACCGTCTCTGCAACAATATCGTATTGTTTTCCAATCGTGTAGTACTCACAGCGGCAGTAGTAGTAGGGTTAACGCCATCATGCAACACTGTGAGACCATTGATGTTTGTTTGCTTCTAATACCGTCTCTGCAACAATATCGTATTGTTTTCCAATCGTGTAGTACTCACAGCGGCAGTAGTAGTAGCGTTAACGCCCCGTCCTCCATTATGCAACACTGTGAGACCATTGATGTTTGTTTGCTTCTATACCGTCTCTGCAGCAATATCGTATTGTTTTCCAGTCGTGTTTACGTTTTTCGGAAAGTTTCGTATTCTTCCGTCCTTTTTTGGCGGCTTTTCCGATCGTGTTGCTTTATGGTGGCCGGTCCATAGCTGCGCGAATAGTAGGGATACTGGGGAGCTCAGCGTGCTCAGTCCTAAACTCTCCATTTCAAAAACGTCTGTTTAATATCGCTGCTACAGATGTTACTGTTCAGAATGACGACTTCAGAATTATTTGGTTATTAGAAGTCATAATTTACATCATCATCATCATCTTCTTCTTAACGGGTTTAGTCTTTAGTGGCCTGTTCCTGTTCCACAGTCCACCTTTTCTTGGATCTACTAACTTTTCTTCTGCCTCTAGGGTTGTAATCTTTCGCCATATTCGGTATTCCACTTTCTTCCATTCTATTGATGTGTTGAATCCATTTTCTTATGTATTCTTTAATCCTTTCATTAACTGCAAAAATATATAAATCACTTCTTACCTCTTCATTTCTTATATGTTCTCGTCTATTACACGTTTTAACTGATCTCAGAAAATTCGTTTCTGCTGTTTGTACCTTTTGTTCATCTTCTTTCTTTATGCCCCAAGTTTCAGGACCATACAGTAGTGTAGGTATTGCCATTGTTTTATATAAAATTTTATTTGGGTTTCTTTTCTACATTTATTTCCCAACGTTCATCAAATCGTTCCACACATTATCGTGAAATTCGTCACTTTATTGTCTATACCTGTATCTTTGTCATAAGCAGTGTCACGTCCAAGATAGTTGAAATGTCTTACTTGTTCTATACATGTTTTCTATAGGCTACCGTCTGCAACAATAACGTATTGTTTTCGAATCGTGTTTACGTTTTCGGAAAGTCGCGTATTTTTTCCGTCCTTTGGGAGCTTTTCCTCTTTGACGCTGGTATTTCTTTTTCTCCGTCTATTCTGTCGCCTCTGTTATGTTTGGGGGCTTTCCCTTCTAGGCTGGTCTTTCTTTTCGTCCATAAATCTCCGTCCGTTCTGTCGCCTTTATTGTGTTATCCCTTTTGGGCAATGTACGTAATCCTTGATGGAGGCTACCTCGTGTGGTTCTTTACTATCCCCATTCCGATGTCAGTTTTCGTCGTCAATTTTTTGGCGTTCGTGTGGCATAGGTATGTTACGAGAACATTGCTCGTGTGACTTTGCGGCTTATTTGCCGTATCGTCTTTGAATTTCTGTTGTTTGTACTTCATTCTCACGTACGTAACTCGTAGGCATCAGTAGTGCAGTAATGCAGCTGATGGGTGCTCGATCGTCGGGCACGACCGACCGGTTTATTGCCGTAAAAGTTTAGATAAAAATTCGAAGGTTCTCATTTATATGATTACGGTCGATTGTCCACAGATTGTTTGGAACTTATCTAACTCTTAACACCTGTATCATAATTCTTATGTGGTTATATTATTATTATTATTATTATAATTATTACTTCCTTTGGTTGCGATTCTTATGAATTACTCCCATTATACGTGGTTCTTCAAGGTAATCTTTAATTTCTCGGTTAAATTTTTGTTTTGTTTTTTTTGTTTTTTTTTCCCGAAGATTTTGATTTTCCATAAGTGAACGTTTTAAACGTGAGGGAACCCGAATGTGAGACACGAAGCTTTAAACAGACCCGAGCGTCTCTACGATGAGTCTACTCGCTCTGCGAGGTCAAGAATTGTGTCGGAGTTTGCGGATTGGAAGTACGTAGTCTATTTCTTGAGCTTCTTTGGTTCCTGCCACATTTAATGTGTCTATATAGTCTTTCTCGCTGTATGCACAAGTAATCTGGCCTCTTTTAAGCATATACGTACTTCAAGTGGGCTACTTCTATGTATGTGTGTACCTAGAGTCTACCTCTTTGTATGTAGACTAAAGTGTAACTCTTTGTATGTAGACTGAAGTATGCCTCTTTGTATGTAGGCCTATATCAGTGCTGGTATGGTTCGATAGTTCATGAATCGATCGTACATTGCTACTGGAAAAAGTGTTTGTAACGACGTTTTAGGACCGCTTAAAAACGAGATTTTTATTATACGCCTATATTCATACGTTACACTGATTGTTTTGACGCGTGAGGGGCCAAATTAAAGCTTACAGTCCTGAGCGCGAGAAGCGAACCCAAGACTTGATGAAAGTTGTAGGTAGCGGATAAAGTTATTCGTTTAACTCGTGTTTTGAAAGTTGACGTAATTTTTTTTGTAATTCAAAGTACGAGGTTAATCAAAAACTTCGCGTAATTGTTGTTTATATGAAAAATTAAGTATTGGTTCATGTTCATTTATAATACTCCCTTCAACATAGCATCAATCGGTTATAACACGACTATGCCAACGTTTTTTTCAAGTCTTTTAGAAACAGTTCTCGAACGCTCGTTTTTTGTGTAGCCTTCAGATCGCTTATCGATTTTCTTTTTAAGCCTTCAGCAGTCGCGAAGCGTTGTCCTTTCGTGGTGCTTTTCGTTATTCGGAAGAAGGAAGATCGTGATAGGGCATATATGGCAAATACGACTGTCGCGGCGTCAGTACGTTTTTTTTCCTAAAATTCTTGAAGCAATGACTGGTGCATTATGGGCGTGACTGCTCTTCCATTTCACCGTTTCCTACGAATAGGTTCACACACGTGTGACGTAAAATACCAAAATAAAGATTTTTTTTTTTTAACTTGTCGTTGCACCTAATGACAAAAATTAATTTAAAACAAAACTACACTCTTCATATGATAACCATGATCTTCAGTTTGTTCACGACAATCTTTGAAGATTTGAAATGTTTGTTCGTGCATAGCAGAAGCCTTCTGCAACACTTTTCTCCAACACAGAACAGTTTATGCAATTCTTTACACAAAATTTACTCCATATTTTTCAATCTTGCATCGCAGAATATCAAAAAATCGCCAGATACTCCAAACCGTAGCTTACTCAATTAGTTCTCAAACCTAAACTATTCGATAGTGTAAAAATTTTAAGCGATTTTGTCTAAGACGGATAATAACGTAGTATACATAAAACATTTCCCCCTCCCTTTCAACTGCCCTTTTCATTTATATATATTTCATCTATCTTTCTACAGTGGATTATTACGACCTTCTTTTCAGGATACTTTGTTTGTCAAAATTAAGTACGTTACTCTTGTTAAAACGTTCCTCTTAACCGATTTTCACCAAAATTAATGGGCGTGTTGAGTCCTCTACAATTCAGGTACATATGCAAAACATTATTTGATTCTGTTTGAATTTGCGGCAGTTATCGTTCGCCATAGAAGAAATTCTACACACAGAGACACTTTTCGGAAAATGACTTTTCTTCATGTTTTAAGGGTAGTACAATCAGAATTAGCAGTTATCTGGAACACGATTTTTTTTTTGGCGATCACCATACTTCCATGTCCTTATGGAACATGGAAGTAAAAAAATCGCCAAGTAGGCCTACACCAAAACATAACTCAATTAGTTCTCAAATATAAAATATTCGTCCAGTGGCGTAACACTTTTATAGGCGATTGTGACTAAGATGGGTCACAATTTTTTAATTGGATATTTATTGAGCACGAAATCCAAAAATTGCACGAACGTTTTGATCAAACTTGTATTCTCCACGTCGGCGTTGTGTACAGATTAAGTCGTATCACAGAGAAGTATCAGACAGACGTCGTATGCACTAACACAATTAAACATCAGTATGTAGAGCAATAAATTATGTGAGAGAGCGCCGACGATGGGGCTCTATTATAGTCACAACTCGATACTAACAGCTGTCAGTCCACATGACGAGGTTATCAACTACTTATCTGCTCTCTCTTTCTCTCCGTGAACTTGGCCGGCGTTACGAATTTTTATTTATAAGCGACAACTCTTGCTTGAGACGACCATGTTTATTAATATGTTGAAGACGTCGCCGCTGTCGTTTGCGGGAAACACACCGTACAGCGTGAAGAACGCTTAGCGAAGATCAACCCTTTGTAGCAGAAGATAGAACAGACTTCGTTAGTTTGTTGTTAACTGACGAAGCAGAACGGTTTGTGTGGTCAGTTCTCTTCTTCTGATAGTTCCTATCCGTTGGATATCATACAGACTATTTTAACTTTCTGTACTGCTGCACGGAATAAGTCAGTTGTATTCATGCCAAACCAGGTCTTAAATTTCTCAGCCATGAGATTCTCAGTCGTCCAGCTCCTCTCGTTCCAAGTACTTTTACCTGTAGTATGGACTGCAATAAGTAAAATCTCTGTTCACTTCTCATGACATGTCCCAGACACTGAAGCTTTCACTGTGTTAATAACTTCCCTATCTGTCTTCGTCTTTCTAAGAACTTCAACATTAGTTATATGTGCTGTTCATGAAATGCTCAGTATTTACGGTAAAGCCACATTTCGAAAGATTGTGGTCAGTTAATTACTTATAATTAATTGAGAGTAATTCATACTGTTTGTATGATGTCGTTAGTCGAAGTAAACTGATCATACGAAAGCCCCGCGTTATCGGATTCAAAGTTTTAAAAGCAGGAAATTTTCTTCTTAAAAGCATATTTTTGTTGTTCTTCTTTAGCACTACAGTCCAACGTGGGCCCTGGCTTCCAACACCGATCTTTCAAGTCTCCTGTCCATTACCGTATCAGCGTAACCCCTCACATCCATTCTACTGAGGCCTTCCGGCACATCAGCCAACCATCTTATCCTAGGTTGGCCTCTCTTTCTGCTTTTGTAGACTTGCGCCCTCAAGATTTTCTTTGGCATACGCGGATACGTGACCTAGCTATTGTATTCGTTGAGCCTTTATGAATCTTACAATGTCTTCGACTCTTCTGTCTTAAGGGCAGAAATATTACATACGGCTAACGATCCTAAGAGACAAAGCAACGTTACTCCAAGTGAGGGTAGGCCTAAATGGTCTACCATTGTATTCGTTGAGCATTTGTGAGTCTTACAATGTCCTTATGGTTCAATAGCTCATCTGTCACCTGGTCAATTCTTATTCTCCATTCGTCATCTTTTTTTAATTTCTTTTAAACGTGATAATGTTTTTAGGCTGGGGGTCATTCCACAAAAACGTAACGTCATCGAAAAATGTAACGCTTCCACACTTTCGATTCCCCACAGTCTAGAAATCTTCGGTCTCTGTCGTTTTAACAAAATGTTTGTTATATAGTAAATATTTGTTATATGCACATTATACGTTTAAAAAGCCTAAAAACATCATTCTTCGATGTTTCGGTTTCGTTGAAATTTCTTTAATTTTTAATTTTGTTTTTTTGCTGCTAAAATAAAATTGACATGTAGATACAAAATTATATAACACAAACTTGACGAACAAGAAAGTGTGTAATTATTTCAATTAAGGAATTTTAAAACGAAATTATGACTAGGCCCTACATGCAGAAGATGTTGGAAATAATTGGTTTACAAATTAGAAAGGATAATTTGTCCAAAATTAGAGAACTTTATTGTCCAAAACAGTAGATTTACCTACGAGTGTTCGTCACTGAAATGATAAGGCAGTGTCTTTTTATATAAATCCAGATCTTACTCGTAATGTTTATTATTATATTATTATTATTATTATTCCGGCTGTACAATGTTTACACATTTTCCGAAACCAAACATTACAGACGTGATTGAATTCTCATCTTCCACTGCTGCTTGTCCATCCAAATATCTTCTTCAAATTCTCGTTCCCTCAATATAGTCTGTATTTCAAATTCTGGTTCCCTCAGTATAGTCTGAATTTCTTCTATCCAGGTGATAGGTGGTCTTCCTCTTTTCCTTCTTCCTGGAGGGGTCCATTCCATAACTCTCCTTGGCAATCTTTCCTGTGCCATTCTTTTCGTGTGTCCATACCGTTGTAAATTTTTTTGTTTGGATAAAATCAACAGTTGAATTTTTCACCTTCATTCTGTCCTTAATGACTTCATTTCTAATTTTCTCTCGTCTGGATACTCTTGCCGAACGTTTCCAAAAGTCCATCTCTGCTGTCATTAATTTTGTTCTCGTGTGTTTATTAGTAGTAGAGGGCGAGAACTCTGAACAAAAATTACCAGGAGTCGTGGCTCGTAAGGAGGCAGCCTCTCTACATAACACCCATCTGTAGGGTGGTACCCTATAATGGGAAATTAATTTAAATTATTCGGAAATTTCAAAAAACACAAATGTATCCGACTAATACTTAATTATTTATGAATAATAATTATTATTATTTAAAAAACATCGTTTATCACTAGCGATAATGTGATGTATTTATAATATACACACACTTATTGCTTACTAATGGTACCTATAATCTCAATTTTCTATTGTAGTGTATTCATTGTTCATAACTTAAAGATACCATATATATGATTTATAATCAAGTTTTAATCACTCACCATCTTAATTTCGATCGATTGCGGTCATAGATCATCGTCAGGACATATACTGTACACTGTGCACTCGCGGTCACAATATTGTAAATCAGTTACGATTTACAAAAAAAAAAAACGAAATAGATTTGTTTTACTATATTGTAACCGCGAGTGCACAGTTTATATGTCCTGACGATGGTCTATGACCGAATTCGATCGAAATTAAGAATGTGAGTATTTAAAACTTTATTATACATCATATGTTATTAAATCATTATCTTCAGGTTATGACCACTGAATACACCATAATAGAAGATTGAGATTATAAGCAATAAGTGTGTGTATATTTATAAATACATCACAGTATCATTAGTGATAAAAGGTATTTTTTTAAATAATACTAATTATTTTATTCATAAATAATTATCAGATAAATTTTGTCTCTGTGTTCTTTAAAAGTTGCAAGTAAATTATAGGATACCAAAAAAAATTTTTAAATCTCGTTCCAGGTTTATTTTTTAATAAAAGTCTTATCAAAACTGAACTAAAATGTTTGAACGTTCGATCGAACAGTGTGAAGTGTCTTTTGTAAGTGTGTGCTTTCGTTTGGTTTTAAAATTTTCTTAAATTCAGTGCGAGGATAAGTGACGTCGATGACGACGATCCGATTGTAAGCCGATCTCGGAGACGATGTGTGACGACAGTGTTGGTGATGTGATGAAGAAGATGCGGTGTGAGTGAAGAAGCGATGAGCTACGTTATACCAACAGTGGTTGTCAACATGTGTGGGGATCCATTGCGTACAGTGTGTATATGTTGTTGTTGTTGTTGTTGTTGTTGTTGTAATCGTATGCATGTAGTTGTAGTTGTGGTTGTTACCGATAGCTTTACCACACACTGTGTCACGCACTCGCCACATTTCTCTTCTCTTTACCGTACTTTACTACAATAAAAAAATACCGTTACACGACTTCCATGTTCTAAGACGGGGGTCTCGAAACTTTTTCACTTGAGGGCCGAATTGAAAAATCTTGGAAGTCAAGCGGGCCATCAGTCAACATGCAGACATACACATATATTGTTACGACGGTCTACTTAATCGTCGTATGGTACAGTGGAAAGCTAAATACAAGACACCAATTTTTAAGGGACGTCTGAAAATCGAAAAAAATTCGAAATTTTTTTTCAATATTTAAAATCTCCATTATTTACTGGTTAATTTGGTGTATAATAAACATAAATAGCTTATATATTACCCGCTTAAGTGTTAAAGAATTTAAGCCTCTGCATGGAGCTCTTATTTTAAAAAGATGCAATTCTGATGGGGTGGTGATGGGGACGGCGATTCAAAAGCCTTCAAGAGGGTTCAGGAGTTAAAAACCATACAGGGAGACTGAAATTGTAAAGCTCGAATGTATAGGTCATGTTCAGAAGCGTATGGGTGCACGCCTTCGACGCATTTGCAAAGAAATGAAAGGACGGAAGTTAGAGATGATCGGAAGGTTCTAGGTGGTAAAGGCAGACTAACTGAGATAGCCATTGACAAAATTCAGAGTTATTATGGTATGCCAATAAGGAGAAATCTTGACTGTGCGGAGAAAATTAAACAAGATATTTGGGCTATTTATTTCCATAAATTGTCTACTGATGATGAACCACAACACGGACTTGCCTCTGCAGGTGAAAACAGCTGGTGTCGGTATAAACGTAGTCTTCTTACAGGCCAAGAGTACAAGCATAAAAATTCACTTCCTGCATGTGTTTTACAGTGCGTAAAACCTGTGTTTAGGGACCTACCAAAACTAGATTTATTAAAAAAGTGTGTCCACGGTAAAACCCAGAACCCAAACGAGAGTTTTAATAAGTTGTGTATGGGAAAGGGTACCGAAGACTGTTTTTGTAAGCAGTGAGACATTAAAAATGGGGGTAATGGATGCAGTCTTAACTTACAATAATGGAAATATAAATGAAGTAAAAGTGTTAGAAAAAAATTGGCTGTATAAACTCAAAAACACCGTTGTGGGGCTAAAAAGAATAGATGAAATAAGAATTATGACGGCTGAAAGTGCGGCAGAAAATTTTACCAGAGAAAGCCGAAAAAGGAAAAGAAGTGACAGAAGTCTACAAGATGAAGAGAACAATGAAAGTGATCCAGAGTATGGTGGTGGTCTTCATTAATGAGGTACATTACAACTTATGTATCACACAGTGCTTAATTTTTAGTTTTTGTTTGGTTTATTAATTTTTCGCGAATTACCGTAAATCTCATTTTTTTGCCTTCGGTACACATTTCTCATAGACTATGTAAGATATCAAAATGAAATTTTACACACTTTATCTTCATTCCTTGCTTTATATGGTGAACCAAATAAAGTTTGAATATATTTATTAGTAACTTAGTTAGCAACCCAAAAGTTCAAAATTTTTGATTTTTGTTTTGTACAGTTGTGTGAAATTTTGTAAAAAATGTTACATAAGAAAAAAAGAAAAAAATAGTTAGTTTTCCGTATAAACAAAAGTCAGCCGAACAGTTTGTTTTTGTTTGAAAGCTCTATCTCAAATAGCAGCTGGGTAAATGGTATCTAAAAAGTGCAAATTTAACATGGGAAGTATACAAACGTCCTTTACCCCCAGGAGGCTAATCCTAACCAACTAACTAAAAATATTTTTATTGTTATATTGGAGTGTTAGTGGTCTCAAATATTTCTACTAGTAATTTTATACAAACCACTATGTTGTCTTTGGTATTGACGAGCGCTTTCGGCAGTCAAACCATCTTCAGGTCATTTACCAACGACCTGAAGATAAATGTTGGTAAATGACCTGAAGATGGTTTGACTGCCGAAAGCGCTCGTCAATACCAAAGACAACATAGTGGTTTGTATAAATGCTGGTAAATGACCTGAAGATGGCTTGACTGCCGAAAGCGCTCGTCAATACCAAAGACAACATAGTGGTTTGTATAAAATTACTAGTAGAAATAACTAAAAATAATTACTAGTAGAAATAACTAAAAATAAGTCACTAATCACCAGCTTTAATTATCACAGTTAAACAGTTCGTAATTAACAACACAGTCTCGTACAACAATCAAATAAAAATTGTTCACACGCAATAAAATGTCAACTAATATAAAACACAATTGTATTACAGTTATACCGTCCGATTATAAAACACAACACTTCGCCACAAAAACCACTTGAACGCACAGAATAATCACTTGTAATCGCCCGACAATACTCTCGAACCGCACTGTAATATATTGAGTTTTTAGTGTACTCAAAAGAACCTCTATAGCACGAATTTGACTTCTATAATACGAATTACCCACGGTAGCGAGCTCAGTAAGCCGAATGTTATGAAGCAGGACCTTGATAACACGAACTTTCGTTATCTTGACACGAACCTCGCTTAAATGAATTCCTCGATAACACGAATTTTTTGTAATCCTCTAAAGAAAAATGAGACTATACAACACAATGATTAAGAGCACATTAGTATATGGTTGTGAGACATGGAGAATGAAAGAACATCTGAAAAGAAAGATAGAAACCACAGAAATGGACGCCTTTAAGAAGAATATGTAGAACATCAAAATTAGACCGGGTCAGAAACGAAAGAATTAAGGAACAAATGAATATAAAAGAAACTGTTGTAGAACACATGGAGAAAAAACAATTAATTTGGTATGGGCACGTGCAGAGAATGGGGGAGGAGAGGTTGCCAAAGAGAGTGATGAAATGGATACCACAGGAAAACAGAAAAAGGGAAATGCCAAAAGTAACATGGATCCAGGGTGTAAGGAGATCGATGAGTGTACGAGGTCTAACCGAGGAAAACTGCAACGACAGGAGATGTTGGCAATTAGGCATCGGAGAACGTCGCAGGACGTTTTAACCCGGAAAAAACTATTCTTCCTCAATTTATAATGTGTTTCTGTTCCACAGAACTCACGGCGTATCCCTCATTTTGCGAGTATTCATTCGTGCTACCGTGTGTCCATCATGATGTTCTCTGCGCACACGTCGTACGTGATCTCTCTGTACCTTACCTCTCAGAATTGAGTGGGGGGAGGGAGGGGGGAGAGAGAGAGTATGAGTATGTGTATGTGTGGGTGGGTGCAGACCGCAGCTTCACCGCGTTCATGACATGACGCTTTAGTTCCATAAAGGGTTCGGAGCCGTGGCAGCTGCAGGTGGTCACTTTACGTCGTGTAAACAGGACAACCGCGAACCCAACGAGAACAGATCATTCCATTGTCGGTGGGGGGAGGGGTGTAGGGAGTAATTGAACGTTGTTATGTATACTTGACGAGGCTTTTGCCGCGTTTTAAACTCCCTTGTTACTTCCATGTTCCGTAAGCAAATGGAAGTATGGTGATCGCCGAAAAAAATCATCTTCGAGATATGGGTTGATTCTGATTGTACTTCCCTCAAAACATTAGGAAAAGTCATTTTCCGAAAAGTTTCAGTGTGTGTGTGTGTGTGTGTGTGTGCGCGCGCGCGTGTGTAGAATTTTTTCTATGAAGAACGATAATATGCCGTAAATTAAAACAATTAAGTAATTTCTTGCATATATGTTGTACAGAACTCGAGGCCTATTGATTTTGTAGTTTACCTGCAACAAGAGTAAAATACTTGAAAAGTCATTAAAATTTTTTCAAACAATGGTAAGTGTTGAAAATAAGTAATCTTGTTGAAATATCTATAATAGAAAATGGTAGTTGAAGGAGTCTGTCTGGCGCAGTACCCGAGAATCGTTTGTTTTCTTTAAGATTTACGTTTCGCGGAAAATGATGAATTTTCTATAAAAATCCGGGAATACGCGCGTTACCGCTGTACACGCACGTTTGATTGGACGCACGGTTCCGCGAACTCGGTTCGACTGCCAAGCTAAATTTGAAGGCACACAGAGTTGTCTAAACAGCGGCCAACGTCGACCCGTCGTTCTTTGAAAATTTCACAAACTTGAAATTGTGCCAAGTATTTTAGGTTGAAATTCGCGTGCATAGCCTAATATAGCGCTCGTGCGCCCGGTTGTTGGTTTAGCGTGAATATTTGACGTTATGTGTGTGTTTTGACTGAGTTTGGAATTTTCTTTTGTAACAGCAGTAAAAGAAATGTTAACATCATCATCATCTTCATGGATTAAACCAAGGATGGTTTGTTCCTGTCTCAAATAGGCAAAGGTTAGAGCTGATCACTCCAGTGCTTCCTCGGACGTCCCACACCTCTCCGTCCCACAGCTTATAGTTCCATAGTTGTTTGGGAATGCGGCAGTCGTCCATTCGGCAAAGATGTCCAATTCAACCGATATTGGGCGATCTTCTAGACTATACTCATAATATTCAGCTCCTACCGTACATCTGTTTATGATCATGGAGAGAGTACACCCTGCCACGTGCCTGAGAAATCTCATTTTAGGCGGTTGGATGCGACTGGCCTGGCCTTTCGTTAAAGTCCAATTCTCAGACCCATAAAGAAGTGTAGGAAGAGCCATCACCTTGTAGAATTTTAGGCGTATCCCTTTACGTGCTGACTTAAGGGTTCGCCTAATGGTCCCGTTCATAAGGTTGAATGCAGCTTAGTCACAATGTCGTTGCTTGCATTATAAGACACACTGTATCCCAGGTATTAAAAATGGTTAACTTGTTCCCAGACAGTACCATCTATAACAATTTTTGCCCGTATGGGGTCAGTTCCTCGAAAAGCCAACGGGTTTAAGAACGTCAAACATTTATTTCTTAGTTTCAAAGTATCTTAAAAATGTCTGCGTACCTCACTCTGGGAATCATAGCAATTAAGTATTGCAATTAAACTGGAAGAAGCTAATTAAACGTTTAATAAACGTACTAGTCATGTTGGCAACGTTTACCCTGACTGTATTCGACGACTGTTAAACAAATACAGTCGCTACGCAGCCTTGACTTACGTAGTACTTGTATCCGGTGTACACGTGTAAGTTCTTATTATTCGATGTATGTGTGTGTGCATGCTTGCGTGCGTGGTCTGGAGGTATGTGGGCTCCTAGGTAACGTAAATTGAACAAACGTCTCAGATGTTCAGATCGCGTGATTGCGGCAGAAGCTCCTAATCGATAGTCAAGTCAGTTCGCTGCTGGGACTCGAATCGTAGACTTCGAATACTACAGTCGCGCGTGCCTGTACGTAATTAGTGTGGAAAATACGTGCGCTGTTTGTGTTCTGTAAAGTTTACTAATTAAAGAAGAATATTGTTTAGGGGAGGAATTCAGTCGTCAGTTTCGGCTGTACGGAATTCTTTGCATAACTGACTATTTTAAAAACCGCTGGTCGCGGTGTTGTGACTGTCGTGTAGTGTATAAAGTTCCGGGTGCCTAAGGTTTGGACACAAAATTGTATTATTCTCTTCCGGAACGAAGTGTGTGGTTTTTGTATTTCTATAATTAATTGAAGTTGACAGTTAAGTTTATCGAAGGCAGGTTGTTTGTACTCAAGAATGGATCCGTGGAGGATACAACAGCCATGTTACCTTTTCCGATGTCGGCTAATAGACTTGCAGGTATTTGTTTGTTTATAGCCGTACGAGGGGGTTCCGGGCAATACTCTCGTACCGACGCTAGAGTTAATTGGCCGAATTAGTTTAAATCGATCTTTTACCGGACGGAGACTGTCCCGCGACATAGATTAAATGTTTTGTTTTTCTTTACGAGAAATTTTAAATTGTCGCGTTTCCAGCACTGCATGTACGTACTAAACCTAACTCCATTGCCGTAAATAGGTCCACGTTTCGGTAATTTTATAGTTTCCGTCGTATCTCACCACGTTCTGGATCGCGGTTTTTTAAGTTCAACGAATTCTGGTTATTTGGGTCAGAACTTTGACCCTATTGAGCGACTGCCCCAAGCGTCACATAGGCAAATACACGTATATAGTTAACTAATGGTATTATCTAATGTCTTTTAATGTTTAATATCGTTTTAGACGACGAATGAGCAACGAGTGTTGACTAAATATTTACAGATTAAGACACAGCAAAGTATTTTTTTAACATTCGTATTCGTATTAAATAGTACTTAAAATTTTTAAGTAGGCTAAATATACTCGGAACAGATGTACGGGTAGTCTAAAAGAATTTTATTGTAAATACATGTATACTGAAAACATTAGGAGTCAATAGAAAATACGGTAGGCTTACTCTGTCCCAATAACCGTACTCGCGTACTGATTTTCGATATTTCGATTATGGGATTATTGCTATCGGTGTGTATTGAACGTCGCATATAATTTTAGTTGGATAATAAAACAGTGAAAATTTCTTTATGTATGTTATAAAATAGTTTGTTGACGAATCGTGTTTCGTTGTCATATTTTTTTTACAAAAAACGTTTCTGGCAGTAATATAATAGTAATATAATAATATAATAAGTAATATAATCCCATTTGTGCCTGTGATTCCAAGAGTTGGCGTAGTTAGGTTAACATGCAAACTAAAATTACACGTAGAAACGAATACCTATAAAATAATACTCCCTTTTTGTGAAGTCCACGTAAAAAAAACCAACTCGAAGTAAGGCTTGCCTATTACTATACAGGTCTCCCTTTTTTGGGCAGAAATCGTTTTCCATTAATACTACTTGTTTTTTTTTTCACTTATACTCGGTTTTTGTGCAGAGCACTGGAAAAGCATCCAATTCCAAGGAAGGCGGGATATGCTATATATGTTGCCATTATTTTTTTTATTTCACACAAAATTTGTTTCCAGAAAAAGTAAGTTGTCGAGATTTTACTGAATAACATAAAAGAATATTGACCACCGAACAATAACAAATCTTGTTTTCATTTGTTAATACTTTTTTTTTAATCCTACTATTCAGACATAATTGCATTTTTCACTTTTTTTTGTTAAACATACCTCATGTTCTTTATTTTTAATGTTTCTCACTTTCAAGCATTGCGTGGACGTATTAAATGTCATGTTTTCCCCAACCATGGCTTGTATTTCTTGTAAGCGAAAAACCAAAAACCATTATTACCTAACCTCACAAATATGAAATAGAATGAATTACAATTAGTACACTTCTTCTTCTTCACATCGTAGTATATATCGATAGAATCACATATTCAAAACAAAGAAAACGTAGCGCGGGTACGAGGACAGTTCCGAGAATACAAACGTATGTCGGTATTCAGCATGCAAGGCTCTCGGTATTAGTTTGCTGATCATTGAGCTACAATTCCCGATATTCCTGCAGCCCGGCAGCTGTCCCGTCCCAATTAAGTGAAGGAAATTTTTGTAGATTGGGTTTTGTCCCAAACAGCTGCTGCTGCCATTATATTATTATATATATTATATATTAAGAGATGGCCCAAACGGTAACCACAGATTTACAGATATAATTTGAAACCGTGTTTACAGATATGTTTTGTCTGTCTTTGTTGGAGTTTCTTAATCCTATGCCGTGCCCACCCGCGTTGGGGGGTTCTTAATCATGGGTGACCGGGGGGGGGGGTGACACAGACTGCGTCATTGAAATTTTTGGTGGGGGCTTAGGTCACACGTGGTTTTTTGAAGCCTCACAGGTGCTTGATTATTAACTTTTCGGGCTTTAAGAGTCTGAAACTTGTTTATACGACTTTGCTATCTTTGACTGTAACCAGTTGTTCGGCTGAACGAGGTTATGAGCTGAGTTAAAATAATAAAGAAACAGGCCCAGGTCCGCAATGGGAGACGCGTAGCTTTCGAACCGTACGGTTCTAACGAGAAAGACTTCGTAGAGTCGACGCTTTTTCTTTATCCTCATCGCATAGGAAGAAGTTACTGTGCCGAATATAAGCGAAAGCAACTAGGACTTCATCGAACCGTTATTTTTTTCATTTTTTCTTCTTTACAGTACAGTACGCTTTGTTGATATTTTGTTCCTTTGCTTTGAAATATTGTCTTTACGCCTATTAATTTCATTAGATTTTTAATTAATTTATTTGTTTAATATCAAAAGAGAAGTTATTTGCAAACTGTATTATTTTAAGCTTTAGCTCATTTGTAATAAAACGGACATTACAATGACATATTTTCTTTTAATGTTAAATACATTTCCTTACGGGGGGGGGTATTAATCAAGTTTGGGAGGAGAGTGGTGAAGCTTAGGGGTGGTGGGCACCCCTGTATGAATGTAATTTCTTTGTAAGTAACGTGATGAGTTTCTTGCAGTATTATTGTATAATATTATGTTATATATTATTTTCTATCATTTTAACTGACCTGACCGCAGTTTTCACTGACTGTATCGGTGTCTTCAGAAGTAATTAGACTTTGATAACATATACTGTAAACATTTGATAACATAACATTTGATATATTTATATATCATTATATATATATATATTTATAATTATATATTTATATTTCACTTCTATTATACATTTATAATTATATTAATTTATAAATATATTTATATATTTGGTAATATATTACACACACACACACACACACACACACACACACACACACACACACACACACACACACACACACACACACACACACACACACACACACACACACACACACACACACACACACACACACACACACACATTAAAGAGATAATTTTATTGTTTTAATTGCATTTCTATGATTGCAAACTGTCTTGGTCTAAATATACCAATGACTCTAACGACTTACCAATGTTTACCAAGTAACTAGATTAAAAGAAGATAAACCGGTTCGATTCACTGTATGGCATATGAGAACAGGGGGGAAAGTCTGGAGAATCTTATCTCGACCGATAAGGGAGACGACGACGTGCTGTGTGTACATTGGAGTTGGAGAGTGATTGTTCTGTCCAGCCAGTTTGTCTCGTTTCGTTGACTAGATCTGTGTGCGAACCCAGAAATGCCGTCCAGACGAGTGGAAGACGACGAATCTGCGCAGAAAATGTACGACTTTGTAAAGTTGAGCTTGGTCTGGGAGAAACCGGGAAGACGGCAGATTAGAAAGACCAAAAGCGGAATTTATCACCAGGTATTTGTTTTGTTGTCATGTTTATCGTACAGAACGTTTGTTTTTCTGAATAATCGTTACCAATTAAAATACAGTGAATCTTGCTTATAACGAGATTCAAGGGACCAGACAAATGTGCTCGTTAAAGCCGGGTGCTCGCTACATCCGAGTTGTCGACTGCAAGCATAAATTTTATACCGTGATTATCGAACACACAGCAAAAACAAATCTACCATAGAAAAGGCTATACACAATAAACTTTTGACATGTTTTACATTCTGCGCTTAAATGTGAAATTTAGACTTTGAACATTTTTTTAAACGCTAATATTGTTTGCTGAATATTGGCGTATAGTCCATTCGCGAAATATAGTAAAAGTAACTTTGTGCTAAAAACTTACCAAAAATCAGCCGGCTATCCGGCAAAACTTTCTGTCACATGTACAATTTTTTTTTTAAATTACAAGAAAATTCCCTCTAATTTATTTGTCTTTTTGTTCTTCGTTCGAAATGGAATCGTGAAAATTATATTTCGCACACAGAATTTAATTAACCGTAAAAAGTCGTCTATTCAAATTGTTTGTTTAGTAATTTTGTATAAGTAAACATCAAAACAGTTTTATAATTTACTGAAATATTCCACGAATTCATGACTTACATTATTAGTTTCACTAAATTGCGTTAATGATTTTGAACGAATGTTTACAATGCTGTATAGTAACTATCGTTTGTTATATAAATCCATGATCAAGCCTGCGACAAAATGCTCGTTATAACCAAGTCTTTAATCCGTTCCTACTCGTTAAAAGCGAGTTTAATTATCATTAGTAAGATACAAAACCAAACAAATCTTTTACTTGCAACGTAATTTTTTTTTGACGTTGTCTCTTAATGTGTTGTAAATTATGATGTTAATTAATTATGTATGATTTTACTCCAGCCGCGGTGATTGAAGTTATAATGAATTCTACTGAAGTTGTTTTAATTTCTTTTATGTTATGAAACGAGTTATCTTTAATAATAAGGATCAGTGGTATCCTATCTTAGGTGAAATACAGGTATTGCATTTTGTAACACTACTTTCCAAAACTAACCTATGCTTTCAAAGCGTCATTTGAGAGCTCAAATTTTGAAGAATTTTCATGTACTGACTCGTGAAAAATATAAGCTATACCAGCCGGCGGCAAACCTGCGCCCGTCGATAAGGGTAGACGCGCCCGCGAACCCATTTGTAATTTTCTTTTCTTTTGAACGAAGGCACGCACCCGCATTGTACCTGCTTCGAAGTTCTTTATTATAAAATAGTACAACCCGTTTCAAATTTTCCTTTTTTCTACTACAATAATTACTGTAATTTAATTAAGAAAGTTGTGTTATTGGTTATAATTACAAACACAATTATCACTGTTGGACACCACTATAGAAAAATTATTCCGATTAGCGCTTTCAAGCTTCACAGCTCATTGTCAGATCGGAAACAACGGATATTTCCGATCTGACGATGATCTGTGAAGCTTGAAAACGCTAATCGGAATAATTTTTCTATAGTGGTATGCAACAGTGATAATTCTGTTTGTAATTACAGTTAGTTTTTCAAGAAAGGACCTGAAGCCTTCATTTATGTTTTAAAAGTGATTTTTTCAAGTTTTACATTTCAGTGCACTTTATAAAAATAAATATTGTTATTGTGGTAAGTTCTTTAATTTATTTTTATTAAAATATGTTCCTGTTTAACCATTGTTTTCGTTTAAAGGTTTGTTAGTTTTAACGTGTGTGTGCACGATGACAGATCTTTTTTTTATTCGGTGTTCCACGTCGCTAATTTTTGAAATTTTCCACGGCAGTTAATGTTTGTAACGACCAACTATTGACCATTGATGTCCAACGTCCAGCTCCGCAGCTTTCTATTCTCCATTGTCGCGGGGGGGAGGGGTGCGCCCATCGAACTGGTCCTCAGTTACATATATGCCCCCCCCCCCCATAAATTGACTGAGCTATACTAATATACCAATATTGGCTATTCAAAAATTACTGTTCTTGGTTTATAAAAAAATGTTTTATTCTTCATTAAAAATCTTAATAGAAAATGTGTTAAAATAATCACACGAGAAACAGAATACTGTCAATTTTAGAATTCGGTGTTCGGAAGTCATCAGATAATGAAGGGAGTAATAGAAAATTGATTAATTATGTATAAACTTACCGGATATAAAAGTTTATTTTTTAAAATACTTACCTTTTGTTTTTCAGGTGTGTTTAAGTACAACTGAGCTTTAGAATTTATGTTACAATCAGAGGTTAGAATTTTGTTAAAAACAAAAATAATGATACCTTGAGACTCACGAACGATCTTCTATTATGGTGTATTCATTGTTCATAGCCTAATGGTACCATACATATGATTTATAATAAAGTTTTAATTACTCACATTCTTTATTTCGATCGATTTCGGTCATAGCCCATCGTCAGGTCATGCGCACTGTGCACTCGTGGTCGAACTGAGTTCTCGAGAAACTTTGGACAGAAACATACGTTTCACGATCACAAATCAATGTTTACGAATTCGTTTTACTTCCTTGTTCCTTAAGGAAATGGAAGTATGGTGATGGCAAAAAAAATCGTGTTCGAGATTATTGCAGATTCTGATTGTACTACACTCAAAACATGAAAAAAAGTCGTTTTTCGAAAAGTGTGTGTGTGTGTGTGTGTGTGTAGATTTTTTTCTATGGCAAACGATAACAGCCGCAAATTCAAACAGAATCAAATAATTTTTTGCATACAGCCCTGATTTGTGGAGTACTCACGACCTATTGTTTTTGGTGAAGATCGGTTGAGGGAAAGGGGTAGTTTACCTGCAACGGTTTTTTTTATCAAGGGTAATTTTGTTTGTTTGGCAAACGATAACAGCCGCAAATTCAAACAGAATCAATTAATGTTTCGCATACAGCCCTGAAATGGAGAGTTCTCAAGATCTGTTGATTTTGGTAAAGATCGGTTAAGGGAAAGGGGTAGTTTACCTTCAACATTTTATGTTTTAACAAGGGTATTTTCTATGGCAAAAGATAAGAGTCGCAAACTTAAACAGAATCAAATACGTTTTTGCATACTGCCCTGATTTGTTGAGTACTAAAGACATATTGTTTTTGGTGAAGATCGGTTAAGGGAAAGGGGTAGTTTACCAGCAACGTTTTTTGTTTTATCAAGGGTATATTGTATGGCAAACGATAACAGCCGCAAATTCAAACAGAATCATATAATATTTTGCATACAGCCCTGAATTGTAGAGTTCTCAAGACCTATCGTTTTTGGTGAAGATCGGTTAAGGGGAAAGGGGTAGTTTACCTGCAACGGTTTTTTATCAAGGGTAATTTTTTTCTATGGTAAACGATAACAGCCGCAAATTCAAACAGAATCAAATGATGTTTTGCATACAGCCCTGTATTGTAGAGTTCTCAATACCTGTTGGTGTTGGTGAAGATCGGTTAAGGGAAAGGGGTAGTTTACCTGCAACGTTTTATGTTTTAAAATGGTATTTTCTATGGCAAACGATAAGCGCCGCAAATTCAAAGAGAATCAAATAAGTTTTTGCATACAGCCCTATTTTGTTGAGTACTAAAGACCTATTGTTTTTGGTGAAGATCGGTTAAGGGAAAGGGGTAGTTTACCTGCCACATTTTTTGTTTTATCAAGGGTATTTTCTATGGCAAACGATAACAGCCGCAAATTCAAACAGAATCATATAATATTTTGCATATAGCCCTGAATTGTAGAGTTCTCAAGACCTGTTGGTTTTGTTGAAGATCGGTTAAGGGAATAGGGTAGTTTACCTGCAACATTTTATGTTTTAACAAGGGTAATTTTTTTATGACGAACGATAACTGCCGTACATTTAAACAGAATCAACTAGGTTTTTGCATACCTTTTTGAACTGAAGAGAACTCAAGGTCTGTTGATTTTGTTGAAGATCGGTTAAGGGAAGGGGTAGTTTATCAGCAACGTTTTATGTTTTAAAAAGGGTAATTTTTTATGACGAACGATAACTGCCGAAAATTCAAAGAGAATCAAATAATTTTTTGCACACTTTCCTGAGTTGCAGAGAGCTCAAGGTCTGTTGATTTTGGTGAAGATCGGTTAAGAGAAAGGGGTAGTTTACCGGCAACATTTTATGTTGTAACAAGAGAAATGTTTCCATAACGAACGATAACTGCCGCACATTCAAACAGAATCAGATATTTTTTTGCATGCATCCATGAATTATAGAGGACGGAAGGTCTACTGATTTTGGAGAAGATCGGTTAAGAGAAAGGGGTAGTTTACCGGAAACTTTTTATGATTTAACAAGAGTAAAGTACTTAATTTTTATAATTAAAGTATCCTGATAGAAAGCTCATAATAATCCACTGTAGAAACGTAGATGAAATATCTATAAATGAAGAGGTTAGGTGAACGGGGTGGGGGTAATTTTCTATAATTAGAAATTATAGTTGTGAGGTGGAGGGGAGAATTTTTTATATGAGTACTACGTTATCGGCAACAAAGAAGTAGTTTTTTTGTTAAAATTGCTTCCCGGGCTGTTTAGCCGTAGTCCAATTTTTTCTGCAAAACCAGACTTTTCGGCAGTGCCATCGACTGCCATCATCAGTGAAAATCGAGTGCGAAAACGTGAGGTGGTATACGTTAGTGACCACAGTACTGTGGTTAATGCTGAAGCAATAAGTAGAAAGACGTAGTTTCTATGGAAATATTTCATTTCGAATATGATTTTAAATATAAATCTTAGAACATGGAAGTCGTGTATGGTTCTCCATACCGATATTTTTGTAAATATAACTGTTTTACAATATTGTGACCGCGAGCGCACAGTGTATAGGTATGTCCTGACGATGGTCTGTGACCGAAATCGATCGAAATTAAGAACGTGAATAATTAAAACTTGATTATAAATCATATGTAGGCTTATGAACAATGAATACTGAATACACCACAATAGAAGATTTATAGTAAGCAATAAGTGTGTGTAGGCTATATTATAAATACATCACATTATCATTAGTCACGAACGATAATTCCCAACAAATGTTCTTGTTTGTACATCTTTGAAAGTCCAGGGTAGCTCTCAAAAAAGAAATTAACTACGAAAACTAAGGTTAAGGAGTTCCCTTTGTTTGTAAAAACGAGGCATTTCCCACTTTTTACAGCCAGTAAAGGAAAAGTTGAGGGTTTTAATTAAAAATACCTGTATATCATATCTCTTTCGCATGGTTTTATAAACATTAGGATAGTTAAACAAAAAATTTTTATAACGACTAATATTGACCTTTGGAAGAAATACAATTTTTAAAAATCATATGGGAGTTGATTTGATTGACGAACGTATTATTTTGACGATGTATTCCGTGTACACTATGGTAACATTATATAGAACCTACACATGTTGTAAGGTGCCTGATATTATAACTTTATAACGTAATTATAACTTTTTTTTCGGAACTTGAATTTTTGTACACAAGCCGGGAATGTTCATAACAGCAACAGTTTTTCCTTCTCCGGCTTGTGCACGAATATTGGCAGCGTTTTGTGTTCGTTTGTTGTTTTACCGTGAGCGTACATTTCTGTCTTCATAAGACGAAAAGTCCTACTAATTCCACGTACACAATGTTTATCGTGGGCGTTTTATATTTGTCTCGACCAAATAAATCAGCGTATTAAATTGCGTGCGTGTGTTTTATGGCTTGGGACTGGTACCAGCTTGCACTTTTTACAGCAGCAATAATGTGGGCTTTCTCTTTGTTTACTGCTAATAGTAGCGGTATTAAGTCGGCTCCAGACGTCAGAATTTGTATTTCGAACGAAAACTTATCGCATGTTTAAGACCACGTCTGATATTAAGAATTATCGGTTAGTTTTTATCAGCACATAACGAAGTTCCTCGAATAAAAACCAACTTGTTTTTATTTGTTCAATTAATTCCTCTACATATACTAAACTTGTCAGCGGGTATTCGACAAAACGTAGGTAGGTTAGATTCATCGTCCATATGATACAGTCATTGAGGAGAGGGGTGACAGGTCTGCGACCTTTCAGCGAACCACGGCTTACGTCAACACATGCTGTACTAATTAAGATGAATATAATAATTGAAATTACAAGTATATACTTAACTGTTGTTAGTGCTCGTTTGTTAATTGAGTTTACAAAATTTGTAAATCGATGCGAACGCGAAGTCATGCCTAACGAGTGTAATTAGACTTTTTGTGAGAAATTCCGCGAGCAAGCGTTGTATAATAATACCAATCAAATGTTGCGGCCCGAATGTTGCACGATTTTGTTTACAACTTTTACGGTTACCGTGTAAACTGTTGTTCACAAAGTTTAACGAGACGACGGCTTAGCGTGTTTCGTGTGGAAACAAGAAGGAAACCGTGTTGTTAGAGGGAAATTATTAGGCTTCCGTTGTGACAAGACAAGCCCGTAGACGGATCATTATAAATTACAAAAGGCTGGTGTCGTGATTCGCGGCAGTATTTCACCGCTTAATAGCCGCCGCCATCTGAAGCACGTGTCTATGAAATTGATACAAATGGTCGCCAGACATGGTATCTCATGTAGGTATAGAATATCAGCGTGTGGTGAGTAAAGGAATTTTAATTTACATAGTTGTTGTGGTCTCAAAGTTGAATCTACAATTAAATTGTTAAAATTACTTTGTGTATCCAGGCTCCCTTCCTTGCAACTTATTTTTATATTTTAACACAAACCGTTTCGAGACTTTATAGTCCTATCATCAGGTGATAAAATATGTTCACTCACGTGGAGTACGTCAATTAATAAAAGTCACATACATCCCGTTACTAAAGCGACTCCCAACCCGCGTTATCTCACAATGCGCATCGCTACGGATCTCGCAAGTGACTAACGGTTCCACATCATACTGTGCCCGCACTAATCTATCGTGTTGTTCTAGCACGCGTATAGCTGTATCATATAGCTCGTTGGATTTGAAAGAAAGTTTTTCATTCAGAAGCTGACCATCCTGAGTGTTGGAGGCTCTGTAAATTTCAAACTCTTCCAGTGCTCCATGAGTTTCCTCTTTTTGCAGAAATTCAATGGTTTGAAACTGTTTTGAGTATAGTTATTGATGGCATGTAAGGCAAAGTTCGATTTAATGTTCCTAATGTCACCCTTTGGCAGATGTTCCTTGTACGTATCCAAGAATTTTCTGCGTTACTGTCCAATATAAAAACTATTACAGTCTTCGCACTCTATTTTATACACCCCCGAACGGCTTCCTACCGGTCTACTGGACCTCTCGTTTGTTCGCTGTGTTGTATAGAGAATTGAACTGAAAGTTCAGCTGTTAGTTCAGCAGGACTTCTTTGGTGTTTTAATTTTTAAAGTCATTATACATTTCGAATTCCTCGACAGTACTCATATACTGTCTTTTTTGTCTATTTCATGTTTTTTTTTACATATGGAGGATAATTTTCTGAAGCTCCCTGGTATTTAGCGGCCGCGAAATGTGCTGTAACTCGTTTTTTATGCCATTTTGTACTAGATACCTAAAGAAAACGCACGAGCTTAAAATTTCCGGCCTTTTTTTTGTACACTGATAAAATATGAATATTTCTTCAATTTATAAACACTTGTACAAGTAAAATTTTATTGAATTATGTTACTGTATGCACACGTGACAGGATACAACACAGAATTATTAATTCTGTGTAATTTTACAAAATTATTCTGTATATTCAGAGGTTGGTAGGCCTATATGAAAACCGGACTGGTATGAAGGTGAAGAAGGGATGCAGTATATATTAAAAATTACATTAAAAATTATACATAATTAAAAACTTCGAAATATTTAGTCTCACAGTCGACTAGATAATGATCTGATTCCTCATTAAATCTGCGTTCACACACACACACACACACACACACACACACACACACACACACACACACACACACACACACACACACACACACACACACACACACACACACACACACACACACACACACAATTAAATATTTAGTAGACCTACTATTTGTCATTCAAGATATGTACTATTTTCCATACTTGGAACATGTGTCGGGCATCGAATAGTCTGCCCACCGTCAACCGAAAAAAACCTAAGTTGGCTACAAAAGAAACAGCCATTGAGTGGGAACAGAAATGACACACGAATTTTAAACGCAGGTGTTATCAACACCATATTCTTATCACGTCAGAATGTTGCCATCAACGGAGAATATATCATAGGTACACGTATTAGTCTACGTACATTTTTATCTCAATTCTCTTCAACATTTTTTTACAAAGAATCGTTTCTCCTTATGTGCATTATACTTATTATTATTTATTATTTGGTGTTCCGCCATAATGCAGGTCTTCAAATGGTAAAAGCTCTCTAAGCTGTCCTATCGCATATCAGTCTTTTCGCTTCTTCGTAACACCCTCTGATTTTAATGCTATCTATTAACTTCATTCTTCTACGCCCTCTTCTTTTTTCTCCTTCTATGATACCCTCCGTGGCAGTTGTAAGCAAGCAAGCATTCTCTTCTTAAGCAATGACCTTAGAACCTATTCCTTTTCCTATTTTCGGTTACCTTCAGGATTCTTCTCTCTTCTCATATTCTTCTTAAAACTTCACCATTCCTCGCTTTATCAACCCACCTAACTTTTTCCATTGCTCACCAAACACACATCTCGAATGCTTCTAATCTTTAATCTTTTCTCATCCTCTTTCCTCAGTGTCCATGTCTCTGCACCATATAAAGCAATGCTCCACACATAACATTTGGGCAACCTTTTTCTTAAATTCTTATAACTTTTGCCACACAGCAGTCATTTCTTCCCATTGAATACTTCTTTCCCTATAGCAATTCTTGCTCTAATTTCACGAGTGCAGGATATATCTTCACTTATCAAGCTTCCAAGGTATTTAAACAACTCCACCTGTTGTATTTTGTCTTACCCTATCTGTATGTTTGCTCCTTTTCCTCCTCTGCTAATGACCATACATTTAGTTTTTTCCTTATTAATCCTCGTTCCATATTTCTCGCATACTAAATCCAAATCTCTTATAATTTGATTCATTTTCTCTTTCTTTTCTGCTAAAAGAGCCATGTCATCACCAAACCTTGTACATTCAATTCTTCTTTCACCAACATTCGCACCTCTTGTTTTGTCAAAGCACTTCCTAATCAAGTCTTCAAGAAATAATGTTAAATAAATTTGGTGACATACAGCAGCCTTGCCTTACTCCTCTTCCAGTTTTAATTCCTTCTGAAGTCTCCTTTCCGACTTGCACACTCACTTTTTGTCCAAGATGCAGATCATAGGCCTACTATACTTATAGGCCTACGTATTTATTTATCCCGTTCGCGGGAAGACGACGATTTAAATTTATTTTTACGGGACCGATATATGAGGACACAATTAGACCTACACCCAGCAGCAGTAGGTCGTATGATATTAATTCTCGCCGGGTTGAAAAAATACGCTCCGGAACCTTCGTTTCATTGAAAATAGGGTCACAAAAACCAACATTCAATCTACTGTCACGACAAGGTGATACCGAACACGAACACGCACACACACAGTGCGACGTGACACTGTCTATGCTGGTACCAACTCTATAATTAACGAACTCCGTCGCTCGCAATCACACATTCGTGCACTATAGACTTGGTAATTACGTAGCAATTAATAGGAGGAGTGGTATTATGAATCTTTTCACATCGACTTAACAAACAGAAAATTTTATAGAATATCCCTGAAATTACTCAATCGAACAAAGATAGATTTACATACAGCTGAATATGTTGGCATGACTCTCGAGGTTAGGTTTCGGACCACGAAAATATTGACAGAATGTACTGGATAAGTAAGTAGAAATCGTTTTTGGTCGACGTAAACGAAATCCTTTTTTAATAAGCAAACTTTACAACCCTCGTGTAGAGTACACGTCTTGGCGCGCGCAAGCCAGAATGATTCTCAAAATCGTTCAAAGGTTTCAGAACAAGCGGTTGCGAAACATCATCGCTGTTGTAAGGAGTACAAGAAGAGACTGTACTAGAGTGCGGTCGTCAGGAGACAGTTTCGGCAGGAAGACGGGGGAAAGAAACCACCGAGTTAGTATCGCCATTTAGTAGGGTTACCATACATCCTCTTTTTTCCGAACACGTCCTCTTTTTTTGTAAAACTGATAAATGTAGTCAGTTTTCAAGCGGCGGCTCTCAGAAGTGTAACGTTGGGGTTATATGTTGCTTGCCTACAGCTCTTTCCCGCGTATTCTACAGTTCTAATAAGCGTCTACATTCGTGTGACTTCGTAAAACGCAGGTTCAAAGTGGACTGAAGACAGGAAGAAGAGGCACAACAGTGAAAAGATGAAAGAATATTGGAGAAAATGAAAAGAACAAAGAATAAAGAATTGAAATTAGCATGTGGTCCTTAGATGGCCGATGCAAAAAAAAAAAATAAATAAATAAAAAAAAAATAAATTAAAAAAAAATTCGTCAACTTTTTTCGACCCTCTGGAGGTGGTCCCGTCCCGTCCCGTTCGTCCTCCTACCGTAAATACGCCCCTTTTGAATCAAATGGACCGTAAAAAAATATCGTGAAAACCACGTAACAGAGAGAACGTAGTGTATGCATGCTCGCGGGCTCGCCCGCGTGAAAGAGAACCGATGTGCCAATTAGAATTCAATTTCACGATGGAATTAATATACATTGAAATTACTTCAACACCAACACCGCATCATCGTATTATTACCGGAACAGATTCGCGATGATGCGCGACGACCACTTTTCAAACAGATTTCCACCAAACAAGACAACCTTGTTTGTTGTGTGACAACACTCAAATCACGATGCTAATGAGAAGACGTCGCGATAAGAACCGGGGCCGACAATACAAGGGCAACACCATCAGTCAAACTTGGATGTAGGTCAAACAACACACACAATATGCAATCGATCGTCTATCGACACTTCGCGCGACACAAACTGACTGGTATTATATACGTGGTGGACCTCTCCCCCTACCTCTCCTCACCCTACAGAAATAACATCTCCATTATATAAATGCTCTTTTTAAATCACCGTTATTATTATTACTGCAAGAAGCTCTTACAGCTGCTTGCGATTAATGACATTTAAAACTTTGTATTACGGAGTAAATTATAGATCGTGTAAAAATGAAACCGAATGGTAATTTTTACTTCCGTGTTTCGTAAGGAAATGGAAGTATGGTGATGCAAAAAAAAGTCGTCTTCGAGGTAAGGGCTGGTTCTGATTTTACTACCCTCAAAACATGGAGAAAAATCATTTTTCGATAGGTGTGTGTGTGTGTGTGTGTGTGTGTGTGTGTGTGTGTCCGTGTGTCTGCTGTCTGTGTGTCTGTGCGTAGAATTTTTTCTATGGCGAACGATAACTGCCCAAATAATTTTTCGCATACATGCCTGAATTGTAGATGACTCGAGGCGTATTGATTTTGATGAAGATCGGTTAAGAGGAAGGGGTAGTTTACCTGCAACGTTTTATGTTTTAACAAGAGTAATTTTTTCTATGACGAACGATAACTGCCGTAAATTCAAACAGAATGAAATAATTATTTGCATATGTGCCCGAGTTGTAGAGGATTCGAGGCCTATTGATTTTGGTGAAGATCGGTTAAGGGGAAGAGGTAGTTTACCGGCAACGTTTTATGTTTAAACAAGAGTAAAGTACTGAATTTTGATAAATAAAGTATCCTGATAAGAAGGCCATAATAATACAGTGTAAAAAGGTAGATGAAATATCTGTAAATGAAAAGGTTAGTAGAATGGGGTGGGAGTAATTTTCTATAATGAAAATGATAGTTCAAGGGAGTGGGGATAATTTTTATTTATATGTCGTGTGTACTACGTTATCGGCAACAAAGAAGTAGTTTGTTGTTAAAATTCCTTCCCGGGCTGTTTGGTCGTGGTCCAATGTTTTCTACAAAACCAGACGTTTCGGCAGTTCTGTCGACTACATTCATCAGTGAAAATCGAGTGCGAAAACGTGAGGTGGTATACGTTAGTGACCACAGTACTGTGGTTAATGCTGAAGCAATAAGTAGAAAGACGTAGTTTCTATGCGCTAACGTGAGGTAGTGACCACAGTACTGTGGTTAAGGGTGAAGAAAGAAGTATGGAAATATTTCATTTCGAAAATGATTTTAAATATAAATCTTAGAACATGGAAGTATTGTATGGTTATCCGGCGATATTTTAAAATCTTAAGAAAATTAATGATCGGGTCATTTATATGTCGTTTAACAGTATAACGATTGGCCTCGTAATAAACTTCCGTTTGATATTAAGACCACTTGAGTAGGCTTAACTCGCTCTTCTTTGACTGATAACATGAGTTAATTACCAACAGCAAAATTAATAGATAGATAAAACTATCTGTTTACCGCACGCACGCACGCAGAGAGAGATGTAGGCCTACTGAAAACGCTCGTTAAGAATTTCTCTCTCTCTCTCTCTCTCTCTCTCTCTCTCTCTCTCTCTCTCTCTCTCTCTCTCTCTCTCTCTCTGCAATTCAAAGATGGCTCTAAGAAAAGAACCGTTTTTCTTGAATCGTTTCGACGGTACAAATCCTGACTGCCGTCTCGGCACCGAATCCCACGTCTTGTTCAGAAGAGTCGCCGTGATCTAAGTAGCATTTCAAAAACACATACTAAGGGAGGAGACTCCTCCTCAGTCGAAAAAAACTGCCACGCTCTTTGGTGCCTATCGACAAATACCTGGCGGACACACTCCGAGCAAGTAGCCCGCAAGACCGCCAATCGACTATAGCCTATTCTTTCCGTCCCGTGCTATGCAGCAATGCTATGACCCGCCGCCTAGGGAAACTTATCGTCTCCACCTATGAGGTGCCGATGGTTATCTATGCGATCCCCGTATGGGGCTACTTGGCAAAGACCCTCAAGTGGAAGCTTCAGTCTCTCCTGGACCGAGGATTGCGCTGGGCGTGCAAAGCCCACACTACCTGACATCAAATAAAATAATCCGTGAATCCCTGCGTGTCCGTTCTCTGGAGGCCACTAGACTATACGGACACTGTCCCGGAAAAATTCTATCGCCGCACCGCCCGATAACAGGGCAACCACCTCATTAGCGCCCTCGGTCGCTACCAGTCTGTGCCAGGTGAATCTTGGACTCAAAACCCACGGCCGATAGCAGGCCTCACCCTAATATCCAGCCCTATCTATCGTCCCTGCGGCAGGAGCTCTATTTGAAGCTCGGGACGCAGCACACGAGCGGGCGACGGGCATGCCCTTCGTCCCGCACAGCCCTTGGTCGTCTATCCACAAATCGGCAACTTATATCCTGACTAATACTAGGATAGGATCGGAGTAGTGACTTTACAGGAGAACCCCGTTGCCACATCGTGGAGTGGTTTCTTCTTCTCATCAACCCAGAGGGTCGTTGGGTTTGCAATTTTTCTCCTTTGTGCGGACAACCTCTTGATCACCACGTACCATCAACCCTTCTTCAACCGCGTACACGTACTTTTGCCCGGGCCGTTAACGCTGGCCACAGTTTTTTTTTTTTTTAACGTGGTTTAACGGTCAGTTACTGTCAGTCAGTCATACTGTTATCCGGGCCAGTGAGGGACAACCAACCAACGTGAGGTCTGTGCGGGGCGAAGGGCTGCCAGTCGCCCGCTCGTGTGCTGCGTCCCGAGGTTCAGATAGAGCTCCCGTCGCAGGGACCATACATAGGGCTGGATATTAGGGTGCGGCCTCCTACCGGCCGTGGCCGGGTCCAAGATTCACCTGGCACAGATTGGTAGCGACCGACCCTGTTATCGGGCGGTGCGGCGACAGAATTTTTCCGGGACAGTGTCCGTATAGTCTAGTGGCGTCCAGGGAACGGACACGCAGGGATTCACGGATTATTTTATTTGATGTCAGTTAGTGGGCTTTGCACGCTCCAGGAGAGACTGAAGCTTTCGCTTATGGGTCTTTGCCAAGTAGCCCCATACGGGGATCGCGTAGGTAATAACCATTGGCACCACATAGGTGGAGGCGATAAGTTTCCCTAGGCGGCGGGTCATAGAATTGGTGCATAGCAGGGGACGGAGTGGGTCTAGTCGATTGGCGGTCTTGAGGGCTACTTGCACGGAGTGTGTCCGATCGAGATGGAGCCCGAGGTACTTAACCTCTCGAGACCAGGGCAACGGAGTGTCGCCTACGTATAGTCTGTCAGGGAGCCTTAAGCGCCTGGAGAAGAATACGGCGGAGCTCTTGGCCGCGTTGATGGCAACCTTCCATCTCTCTGCCCACTCAACATATTCGTCAAGAGAGAGAACGCGAGAATACTCTACTCGGTCAAAAAAAAAGTTGTACACTAAACAGAAACTTGAAGAAACAGCCGCGCGCTTAAAAATTAATTTTTCTGTTTGTCAGCATCAAGCAAAACAACAACAGTAGTGAAACCATTTATCAACGTCAAAACTTTGCTTGCGCAAAAATGTCCGTCACCTCCGCTCCATCGCTTTAGAAAAACTTATTTTTAAAAAGTTTGTGAGCGAGTAAAAAACAATTAGTTCACGTTAGGTGGTACCTTGACGGTCTCAGCATCGACGACCGAGTAACTTAACTTCACGCTTGGACGTGTATATATCTCTTTGTAGCTCGGATCAAGGAGGAGTGAAATAAATAATTCCATCATTTGTAATGATGAGCATCCATCATTTGTAATAAATAATACCATAAACTTGTGTTTGTATATTATGTAAATTCTCTGATGTAAGTTCGTAAAGTTCTACAGTTACTGTGTAATTTAGAATTCTCTAAATTAATGACGATGTTTTTAATACAAGTAGGAGTGAAACGTGATAAAAAATATCGGTATGGAGAACCATACATGACTTCCATATTCTAAGATTTATATTTAAAATCATTTTCACCCAAACAGCCAGGCTGTGTCTTACCTGCCTTTTTATTGCTGTATTAAATGAAACATTAAAATGAAAAAATTATAATTTTATTGCCTGGCAACAAAATTATTTTATTTTTCACAATTACCATTGTTTCAAAAAGTTTAAATAAATTTTCAAGTACTTTACTCTTGTTAAAACGTAAAAGGTTGCAGGTAAACTACCCCTTCCCCTTAACCGATCTTCACCAAAATCGAAAGTCATTGAGACCTCTACAATTCAGGGACGTATGCAAAAAATTATTTGATTCTGTTTGAATTTGCGGCTGTTATCGTTTGCCATAGAAAATACGCTTGATAAAAAAACGTTGCAGGTAAACTACCCCTTCCCCTTAACCGATCTTCACCAAAAACAATAGGTCTTGAGTACTCTACAAATCAGGGCTGTATGCAAAACATTATTTGATTCTGTTTGAATTTGCGGCTGTTATCGTTTGCCATAGAAAATAAAACGTAAAAGGTTGCAGGTAAACTACCCCTTCCCCTTAACCGATCTTCACCAAAAACAATAGGTCTTGAGTACTCTACAAATCAGGACTGTATGCAAAACATTATTTGATTCTGTTTGAATTTGCGGCTGTTATCGTTTGCCATATAAAATACCCTTGTTAAAAAAACGTTGCAGGTAAACTACCCCTTTCCCTCAACCGATCTTCACCAAAAACAATAGGTCTTGAGAAATCTACAATTCAGGGCTGTATGCGAAACATTATTTGATTCTGTTTGAATTTGCGGCTGTTATCGTTTGCCAAAAAAAAAAAAATTTCCCTTGATAAAAAAAACCGTTGCAGGTAAACTACCCCTTCCCCTCAACCGATCTTCACCAAAAACAATAGGTCGCGAGTACTCTACAAATCAGGGCTGTATGCAAAAAATTATTTGATTCTGTTTGAATTTGCGGCAGTTGTCGTTTGCCATAGAAAATACGCATGATAAAAAACGTTGCTGGTAAACTACCCCTTCCCCTCAACCGATCTTCACCAAAAACAATAGGTCTTGAGTACTCTACAAATCAGGGCTGTATGCAGAAAATTATTTGATTCTGTTTCAATTTGCGGCTGTTATCGTTTGCCATAGAAAATACCCTTGTTAAAAAAACGTTGTAGGTAAACTACCCCTTTCCCTTAACCGATCTTCACCAAAAACAAAAGGTATTGAGAACTCTACAATTTAGGGCTGTATGCAAATAATCTTTTCATTCTGTTTGAATTTGCGGCTGTTATCGTTTGCCATAGGAAATACCCTTGTTAAAACATAAAACGTTACAGGTAAACTACCCCTTTCCCTTAACCGATCTTCACCAAAAACAATAGGTCTTGAGAACTCTACAATTCAGGGCTGTATGCGAAACATTATTTGATTCTGTTTGAATTTGCGGCTGTTATCGTTTGCCAAACAAACAAAATTTCCCTTGCTAAAAAAAAACCGTTGCAGGTAAACTACCCCTTTCCCTCAACCGATCTTCACCAAAAACAATAGGTCGCGAGAACTCTGCAAAACCGGGCTGTATGCAAAAAATTATTTGATTCTGTTTGAATTTGCGGCAGTTATCGTTTGCCATAGAAAAAAATCTACAGACAGACAGACAGACAGACACACAGACACACAGACACACAGACAGACAGACACACAGACACTTTTCGGAAAACGACTTTTTTTCATGTTTTGAGTGTAGTAGAATCAGAATCTGCAATAATCTCGAACGCGATTTTTTTTGCCATCACCATACTTCCATTCCTTAAGGAATATGGAAGTAATAACTTGTAATAATTACAGAATTGAACATCTATAATCTGTATTTAGCTATAATATGTTTTACTATGCTATATGTTGACAGGTGTACTTATAAACGTTTTCTGTGCCAATTCTAATATTTAATTGTTGATTACTGCTTTTATAATTAATTACAAATACCATTACATTATGAGTAATTTAAATAGTAATATTGTATAAATTAAGTTCTGCGATATTATAATTTGCTCGTTGTCTTTAAAGAAAACAAACAAACTATCTCAACTCCTTCACATGTACAAGGATACACACATACGCACGCACACGCACTCGCATACACAAACACGTTCACTCAAATCTATTGTGTTTGAGATTTCTTTTGTATTCATACGACACAAATAAGTATAACTTTTTGTTATATTTTTGACCGATCCTCACAATCCCTTCACCGAAAAAATTCAGAAATAAATAATATTACTGAAGAAACGTATGTTAAGAAAGAGTACTCACATTCAGCGGGAACTATGTGACGGACCCCCCCCTCCAAATACTTATTTACTTGTATTACGGCGCCAACAACCCATAAAATTTCCACTACACCACGGAGGGCCGTTATTTATACGTTGATAATTTTATGCGTTCATAATTTCAGGTGGGGAGGTCTGGGGAGCCCGTTTAGCCCTCTCTTAAATACGCTTCTCACTGTCGGTAATTATTTAACCGTTAAGAAACTTTGGTGGGTCTGATCGACTCTTGTAATGTGGAATCGGGCCCAAGTAAAAAGTAAACCGAAGGAAAGAAGTGACTTTTGGCAACGTTGAGTTAGCGTGACACGAGTCTGGCAACAGTGTACTCCCTCGTTATGTTTAGAGACGGGGGTTGTCTGCTATATGTTAAATAAAAGAAAACATTATTACTGTATGGATTTATCATGTTTTGTGCTCATTGTTATAATGATAATTTTAAATATCAGCACAGATTATCATTAATACGTCGATTTTTTTTTGTTAGCTTCTAAAGCTTATCAAAACCAGCTTAATTATACAATATCACTAGTCTTGAAGACCTCTTTCGTTTATTAACTCTTTTCGGAAGTGAATTCGAAATGGTCTAATGGTGGGAAGAAGAAGGAAAGAAGAATGGTATTAGAAGGGGTTTCAACTTTTGTACTGGAGACATAATTTTCCCGTATTACTGTATGTCGCATTTTTTATGCTCGAAATTCTCAAATATATGACATTACGCGAAACATCGATTAATGTTTCTACGAGGGTAGACATTTTGTATATAAAAAAAAATTACTTGTTTTCAATAACAAAATTCGATGTGCAACTGTGCGTTTAGAAAAAATACTTAATAATGCTTTTATGCGAATGCTTTACCAATAAAGTTACACATAGTTTGTGAAACACTGACTTTATTTCGTAATTTCGATCGTTGTTTTCAAACGGATTCAGATATAGTTTTTACTTCCATGTTCCGTAAGGAAATGTAAATGTGGAGATCGCGAAAAATCGTGTTCGAGATCGCGAAAAATCGTGTTCCAGATAAGGGCTGATTCTGATTGTACTACCCTCAAAACATGAAAGGCCATTTTCCGAAAAGTGTCTGTGTGTAGAATTTTTTCTATGGGGAATGTTAACTGCCGCAAATTCAAACAGAATGCATAGGCTATATGCCCGAGTTGTAGAGAGGACTCAAGTCTAATCGTGTTCTAGAGAAGGGCTGATTCTGATTTTACTACCCTGAAAACATGAAGAAAAAATCATTTTCTGAAAAGTGTCTGTGTAGAATTTTTTATGGCGAACGATAACTGCCGCATATTCAAACAGAATCAAATACTTTTTTGCGTATTTGGCCGAGTTGTAGAGGACTCGAGGTATTGATTTTGGTGAAGATCGGTTAAGGGAAAGGGGTAGTTTACCTACAAGGTTTTACGTTTAAACAAGAGTAGTAAAGTACTTAATTTTGTTAAATAAAGTTTACTGAAAAGAAGGTCATAATAATCCACTGTAGAAAGGTAGATGAAATATCTATAAATGAAAACTGTAGTTGAAGGGGGAGGGGTAATTTTTTTTGTGTGCACTACGTTATCGGCAAGAAAGAAGTAGTTTGTATGGTAATATTTCATTTCAATTTGTCAAAACATGAAACTAGATTTACAAGGAACACACCTAACTTGTTAGAAATTATCGAACCGAATTCAAATAAATGATTTTAAATATAAATCGGTAGAATATGGAAGACGTGTATGGTTCTCCATACCCATTATTTTATTATTAATTAACAATGACCCGTTATATAAATAAACATGTTCAAGTTGTGAAAACAATGACGAAGCTAATGTAGGGTGCCGTGTCTCGGACGTTTGACGACCTGTTACCGTACGTTCCGGTTTTTCCGGGACAGTCCTGGATTTCGGACCTATGCCTCGGTGTCCCGAAAAATCGTCAAAGAGTCCCGGATTTAGACTATAAAATATTTTATCGTTTTAAAGCCAAAAACTGTCCTTAATTTATGTGAACGTAGCAGCCACGTAAATTATACGAAACGGACGCGTATCCTCTTCCTTGTGTGCGTTACACACACAAGTTTATTTTCGTTTCGTTACACTGTTTCGTCCTGTTTATTAATAAAAAAATCGTAAGTATTCCGTCAGTCGCCGCGATGCCGCGCCGCCATCCGAAACCTTCGGTATTTAGTTTACTTTGTACACTTTTTACGCACTGTTTATTCTCTGCGTCAAGGCGACGATGTTTCACCAACATCATCAAGGACAATGCTACTACATTCCAGACTTTTTTGTTTACTAGAAACCGACCGAACGCTACACGGGACCCGTTGGACCATAATGTAGGCCTACATACTGTAACCATACGTCCTGGTTTTTCCAGGACAGTTCCGGATTTCGGATCTATGTCCCGGGTTTAGACTGTAAAATATTTTATCGTCTTCAAAGCAAAAATTGTCCTTAATTTATGTAAACATAGCAGCCGTGGTCCATGGTCTGCTGAAGTTTAATCTTCGTACGTTAATATACATGCGAAAAAGTTTGTACATGAAAATCGGATACACCCTTGCGTTTTAGAGTACCGAATCGGTCGACAACATATATTATTATTAACAACTTTAGTTGGAAAATTGTGTTTTTTCTTGATTTTCTCAAAATATCTCCGCTGCTAATATACTAATAATCGGATCAAGAAAAGCTTTAATTAAAAATTGTTCAGGATAAAATTTCAAATATAACTGGTGTTATAAAAATTATATGCGATAAATAGTTTTTATGCAAATTGCTCGTAAATTTAGCAACAAACGATTTTAAACAAGTTAATGTTTTTTTTTTTAAATAGTGGAGGTAAATAAATTAAATTTGTATACATTTATAGCACTAATGTAGGCTACCTGAACTTTTCCGTGCCAAATCACTTTGTTAATAATTAACGCCAAAAATAATCTCCACCAAAATTAGCAAGAGAGACATGGGTAGTGAAAGTAGAAGATATGAAAAACCTTGGTGTTTTCGAGAAGAAAATTCTGAGAAGAATTTATGACCCAGTGTGGGACGCTGAGAGAAAGAATCGTGACTAAGAGATCTGCATGGAGAAGCTGACAGTTGCACCAGTGAAGGCGCAAAGGTTGAGGTGATTGGGGCACGTGGTAAAGTAGGTTGTAAAGTTGGCAACCGGTGATTTTAAACAAATTAATGTTATTTGGAAAATAGTGGATATAAATGAATGAAATTTGTACACATTTATAGCACTAATGTAGGCTACCTGAACTTTTCCGTACCAAATCACTTTGTTAATAATTAACGCCAAATATAATCTCCACCAAAACAATATATCATGTGCAAGCGAGACATGGGTACTGAAGGTAGAAGATATGAGAAACCTTGGTGTTTTCGAGAGGAAAATTCTGAGAAGAATTTATGACCCAGTGTGGGACGCTGAGAGAAAGAATCGTGACTAAGAGAGATCTGTATGGAGAAGCTGGAGTTGCACCAGTGAAGGCGCAAAGGTTGAGGTGATTGGGGCACGTGGTAAAGTAGGTTGTAAAGTTGGCAACCGGTGATTTTAAACAAATTAATGTTATTTGGAAAATAGTGGATATAAATGAATGAAATTTGTACACATTTATAGCACTAATGTAGGCTACCCTGAACTTTTCCGTACCAAATCACTTTGTTAATAATTAACGCCAAATTAATATAATCTCCACCAAAATAATATATCATGTGCAAGCGAGACATGGGTACTGAAGGTAGAAGATATGAAAAACCTTGGTGTTTTCGAGAGGATTTATGACCCAGTGTGGGACGCTGAGAGAAAGAATCGTGACTAAGAGATCTGCATGGAGAAGCTGACAGTTGCATCAGTGAAGGCGCAAAGGTTGAGGTGATTGGGGCACGTGGTAAAGTAGGTTGTAAAGTTGGCAACCGGTGATTTTAAACAAATTAATGTTATTTGGAAAATAGTGGATATAAATGAATGAAATTTGTACACATTTATAGCACTAATGTAGGCTACCTGAACTTTTCCGTACCAAATCACTTTGTTAATAATTAACGCCAAATATAATCTCCAGTAAAAGAATATATATTTTCATGATTGTTTCGTCATACCCCCCCCCCACCGGTCCTAACCTAACTTACCTCCCCATTCAATTGATGTCAACAAGAGTAAAGTACTTACCGTATTGTTCCGAATACAAGCCGCACCCCAAAAATTACCGTAGGTTAAAGGTTACAAATTTGCAAAACGTGTAAAGTCACCGTTTGAATAAAAATTACTAAATTTTATTAAGGTGAAGAAAGAAATAGCATGTAAAAGTACATTATTGTTACATAATTATTATTATTTAAACTTAAAAAAAAATTATACTTTTTTATTGTTAAGTTATTTTATAGTAGTGTACAGTAGTTTATATTTCGTGCATTTTAAAATTTTCCCATACTTAATCACTGCCACTGTTTTCAATTTCACTGTCATTTGTCCCTGAGATGGTCGCTTCGTCCTCTCGTCATAAATGATATCGTCTTCCATTCCATCCATACAGTTCGATATGCAGCACTTTTTGAAACTACGAATTATAAATCTGTATAATATTTACCTTATTCCGTAATATAATATTTTATTTTCTGATGACGGGACATGTCTCGAAACGCGTAAAGTAAACCAAACGCAAAACGAAGTCACACGACGGAATAAGGTAAATATTATACAGATTTTGTCAATAAGTGACGTGGATACCATTCCAAACATGTCTTTCGAATTATAAATTCTGGTGGGATGCTTTTCCACGCACTCTTTATTCAGTTGCCGAGTTCTGTTACGGATGTTTTTTTTTTATTTTTCCTGTAGGAGTCAAAGGATGTCTCTCGACTGCGTGCCTTTAGTCTCCACAATAGGCAATATCACTTATACCGCAAACGCACAACAAAAACGCCGAATGAAAACAAAGTACAGATAAGCGATGTTGTCGCTGTTACAACAGAAAACCACACTTGACAGTTTAACCGGTATTTAGAAACATGTTGCTCACACCTCCTCTACTCATCCTTTGTCTTGCCGCCTACAGAAGGGTGCGAGCACGCGCGTGTGCGCACGCACGTACAGTTTTTCTTCCTATTCTTTATTCAGTTTGCTGTTAAAACGTACGGTTGCAGTCATAATTCATAATGCCAGAGTTAACAGCAGCCAGGCGAACTGCTGTTGCTTAGGCAGTAAAAACTCATAGATACCAAAAGCGTTCGTTCCGCCAGAAGTCAGATTTAATTTCGAATTTCGTTAGCGCGCGAATGCAAGCCGCAGGCCAAATCAGCGACCATGTTTTTATGAGAAAAAGTGCGGCTTGTATTCGGAACAATACGGTAATTTTGAAAGGAAGGTCATAATAATCCACTGTAGAAAGGCAGATGAATATCTATAAATGAAAAGGGTAGTTTAAGGGGGTGAGGGTAAATTTTTGTATTGATGTTATAGATATATTCGACCGAAAACTTAAAAAAGAAATTTCAATAAAATATTAACAATTTATAATATTAATATTATCTCGGTTTGCAATATGATCACCGTACCTATCGAAACAAATCGCGGCAGTATTGGAAACATAAACATTGTGTGCGCGCGCGCGGACACTGGATCAGAAATAGACGCGTACTAGCCTAGTTGGTGGCCGTCCAAACCTAGAGCATACCGGTGTGAACCGCACGGCGCCCCACCGTTCTACTGACGCGTGACGAATATTTTGGGCGTACTGCACTGCATTTTCTGTTACGTGTCTCAACTATTGGGAAACGCGGCGGTGTGTCGTCTTCGTTGTCGTCGGTTTGAGAGACGTCCGCGCTCGCGCGCGCGCACACATATATCGCACAACACGTGTGCAGCGTACTATATTTTTAACGTCGGTCCGCGGTTTCAGGGTAGGACTGCTACCGGACCTTCACGCAGGTTACGTGTATTATATTGCTCGAGTGATTTATAAACGATTTCTGTCAATACTGTGGCCTTGACATTATTTTAAACTTTTGTAGTGTATATTCTGCCTGTTTGATGATTGTACACGCGCACAGGTTGTGAACTACACTGTCCGTTGTGTATCTCGAATACTAACGTCGATCTGGGGCGTATTTATAGGGGGAACGAATAAAGGGGGGACGGACCCCCACCCCACCCCCGAGTTAAAAAAGGTTGACGAATTTTGTGTTGATCTCTTAATTTTACTTCCATGTTCCATAAGGAAATGGAAGTAGTATGGTGATGGCAAAAAAAATCGTGTTCGAGATAATTGCAGATTCTGATTGTACTACACTCAAAACATGAAAAATAGTCATTTTTCGAAAAGTGTCTGTGTGTCTGTCTGTCTGTCTTAGATTTTTTTTTCTATGGCAAACGATAACAGCCGCAAATTCAAACATAATCAAATAATGTTGTGCATGCACTTCAGAATTGTAGAGTTCTCAAGACCTTTTGTTTTTCTTGAAGATCGGTTTAGGGAAAGGGGTAGTTTACCTGCAACGTTTTATGTTTTAACATGGGCAATTTTTTCTATGACGAACGATAACTGCCGCACATTTAAACAGAATCAAATAATTTTGTGCATACATTCTTCAATTGTAAATACCTCAAGGCTTTTTGATTTTGGTGAAGAGGAAGGGGTGTTTACCTGCAACGTTTTATGTTTTAACAAGGGTAATTTTTTTATGACGAACGATAACTGCCGTAAAGTCAAACAGAATCAAATAATTTTTTGCATACATCTCTAATTTGTAGAGAACTCAAGGTCTTTTGATTTTGGTGATGATCGGTTAAGAAGAAGGGGTAGTTTACCTGCAACGTTTTATGTTTTTAGTATGTGTACTACGTTATCGGCAACAAAGAAGTAGTTTAGTGGTAAAATTCCTTCCTGGACTGTTTGGGCACAGTACAATGTTTTCTGCAAAACCAGACGTTTCGGCAGTGCCATCGACCGTCATCATCAGTGAAAATCGAGTGCGATAACGTGAGGTGGTATACGTTAGTGACCACTGCACAGTACTGTGGTTAAGGCTGAATCAATAAGTAGAAAGAAGTAGTTTCTATGGAAATATTTCATTTCGATTGTGATTTTAAATAGAAATCTTAGAACATGTAAGTAATGTATGCTTCTCCATACCGATATTTTGGCCTGTGTACGCTAATATAGTAGTGACTTCTTTTTTACTTCCGTGTTCCATAAGGAAATGGAAATATGGTGATGGCGAAAAAAATCGTGTTCGAGATAAGACCTGATTCTGATTTTACTACCCTCAAAACATGAAGAAAAGTCATTTTCCGAAAAGTGTTTTGAATTTTTTCTATAGGGAACGGTAACTGCCGCAAATTCAAACACAATCAAATATTTTTTTGCATACGTGCCCGAGTTGTAAAGGACTCAAGGCATATTGATTTTGGTGAAGATCGGTTAAGGGGAAGGGATAGTTTACCTACAACGTTTTACGTTTTAACAAGAGTAAAGTACTTAATTTTGATAAATAAAGTACCCTGAATAGAAGGTGATAACAATCCAGTGTAAAAAGGTAGACGAGATATCAATGGAAAGGGTATTTGATGGGGAGGGGGTAATTCTGCTTCCAGGTAACAGAAGACGTGTACAAACGGACAACACCTGAAAGGTTCGCGGAAACAATGACCGGGCGATAGGCGACACAAGGCCCAGAAATGAGAACAGAATGTTAGACAGTCTGCAGACGCTGCTTTGTAAACACGCTCCAGACAGACGAAACTAATAGCTTACTATAAATAAATAATTGCTTATCTAATCCGTCGAGTGACTTACTTGTAATTCCGCTTGACGCGTTTCAGGGCATATGCCCCATCTTCAGAATAATTCCTCTTCACAGAACGTCAGACATTAAGATTAAAATGTAATAAATTAAAATTAAAATCCATGGTTAAAATATTAACTCGTCAAAATATTAAAATATATGAATGCACAGAGAAGCACGCACTATCACAACATGAGTTCACTTCGCGTTATAGCCGGTGTACACCGCCGCGATGTTAATCGCGCACTGACTGTCTGAGTAAACTGTTATCTGTGCAACGCATCTTGTATCTCAATGGCTGTGTCGTACAAGGGATTTGACTTGAAGTTAAGTTGGTCGTTTAATATGAATCCGCCGTCTTGTGAATTGTTCGTCTTTTTAAATTGTTTAAAGGCCTTGTAAATTTCGAATTCTTCTAATGTGTCCATATATCTGCCTTTTTTGCAAAAGTGCAATGGTTTAAAGTTGGTGTCAAAATCAGTGTAGTTATGATTATTATTTACGAGGTGACGTGCAAAGTTGGATTTGAGAATGTGGGTGTCGTTTTTTGGTAAATGTTCCTGGAAGCGTTTTTTGAACGCTCTGCCGGTTTGTCCAATATAGAAGCTGTTGCAATCGTCACATTGGATTTTATAGACACCTGTCCTCTGTTTTATTGGTTTTGCAGCTTTATGGTGAAGAATTTTCTTAATGTTGTTATCAGTCCGGAAAGTTAAAGTTATATTCAATTTTCTAAAAATGTTGGCTAATGTATGGGGTAAAGTTCGGCCGTAAATAGAAGTCACGTACGTGCTGTCTCGGTTACTACTCGGTTTTGTTTTCTTGTTATGTAACTTTTTCTGGTGTTTTTTGATCAAAGCATCGATCATAGAGCACGTATATCCATTGGCCTTAGCTATGTATTTAATGGTGTTGACTTCCTCCTGAAAGTCACTGATTTCCAACGGTATGGTGAGTAATCTATGTATGAAACTGTTATAGGCGGCCATTTTTTGCGGAAGAGGGTGATGGGAATCCGCGTGTATAGTGGCGTCGGTGGTGGTAGGTTTTCTGTATATTTGGTATTGAAAACTATTGTCAAACCTTGTTATTATTAAATCGAGAAAATTAAGTTTATTTTCTATTTCAACCTCGAGGGTAAATTGTATGTTCTTGTTTATATTATTTAAATAGTTTTTTAAATTATTGATCTGTCTTATAGTACCGTTAAAAATGATGAAGGTGTCATCTACATAACGTGTATATGATACTATCTTGTTATGCCATTTTGTACGAGACAGCACGTACGTGACTTCTATTTACGGCCGAACTTTACCCCATACATTAACCAACATTTTTATAAAATTGAATATAACTTTAACTTTCCGGACTGATAACAACATTAAGAAAATTCTTCACCATAAAGCTGCAAAACCAATAAAACAGAGGACAGGTGTCTATAAAATCCAATGTGACGATTGCAACAGCTTCTATATTGGACAAACCGGCAGAGCGTTCAAAAAACGCTTCCAGGAACATTTACCAAAAAACGACACCCACATTCTCAAATCCAACTTTGCACGTCACCTCGTAAATAATAATCATAACTACACTGATTTTGACACCAACTTTAAACCATTGCACTTTTGCAAAAAAGGCAGATATATGGACACATTAGAAGAATTCGAAATTTACAAGGCCTTTAAACAATTTAAAAAGACGAACAATTCACAAGACGGCGGATTCATATTAAACGACCAACTTAACTTCAAGTCAAATCCCTTGTACGACACAGCCATTGAGATACAAGATGCGTTGCACAGATAACAGTTTACTCAGACAGTCAGTGCGCGATTAACATCGCGGCGGTGTACACCGGCTATAACGCGAAGTGAACTCATGTTGTGATAGTGCGTGCTTCTCTGTGCATTCATATATTTTAATATTTTGACGAGTTAATATTTTAACCATGGATTTTAATTTTAATTTATTACATTTTAATCTTAATGTCTGACGTTCTGTGAAGAGGAATTATTCTGAAGATGGGGCATATGCCCTGAAACGCGTCAAGCGGAATTACAAGTAAGTCACTCGACGGATTAGATAAGCAATTATTTATTTAATACAGTGACTTGGATACTTTAAAAATGAAAATTACTATAAATAGCTTATAGTTATAGTTACGGTGTTTCGCTTTACTGTCTGCGGTTAGCTCTGTTTGCCGCGACAACGTTTTTCAGTTTTCCAACAACGCTAATAACTGATTTCTTCTTTAGAGGGATTATGAACAACGTAGGTTAGTTTGGTTTAGCCATATGATGGTACGCGAGTAAGAACCGCCCTTGAACCATTTTCTCTTTATTAACTTTCTCAGCTGACGAGGGTTGAAGATCCCAGTAGGGTTGAAGGACCCCTTTAGATGTCGTTAAAAACAGCAGGTTCCAACGCCATAAATTTACGGCGATCCAAAGTAACTAAGCGTCCTTAGGTTTGTTCCCAACTGCGTCCTTGAGAGACGTTTAACAAATAACCGCAGTCCTTGAGAACTCTGCGGTGGCCCGTATTGGTGCGGTATCGGAATCGATTGCATGCCCTCCTCCCGTGTTCACTATGATCGACCTCTCGGTCTCCCATCCATTTGTCCTGTACAATTGGATTTCAAATGCCATTGCATCTGCACAACAGCTCCGTCTCAGCCTTCGTAATTTGTATGTAATTACTAGTAATTAGAAGAATCGTCATTGGCGTTCTCATGAACTGAAAGAATATTATGCGATATCAAACTTAAATAAGCGGTATAGGCCTACACGACTTCCATATTCTAATATTTATATTTAAAATCATTTTCGAAATGAAATATTTCCATAGAAACTACTTCTTGCTTCAGCCGTAACCACAGTACTGTGGTCACTAACATATACCACCTCACGTTAGCGCACTCGATTTTCATTGATGATGGGCAGTCGATGGCACTGCCGAAACGTCTGGTTTTGCAGGAAACATTAGACTACGGCCAAACAGCCCGGGAACGAATTTTAACAACAAACTACTTCCTTGTTGCCGATAACGTAGTACACATATAAAACATTATTCCCTCCCTCTTCAACTACCCTTTTCATTCATAGATATTTCGTCTACCTTTCTACAGTAGATTATTATGACGTTCTTTTCAGGATACTTTATTTATCAAAATGAAGTACTTAATCTTGTTAAAACATAAAACGTTGCAGGTGAACTACCCCTCTCCCGTAACCGATGTTTATATATTTACTTTTTAACTACATAACTTTCTTTACATTTTAACTACATATTTGCACTCTCCTCTACTTGTTGCTCTTGTTACCAAGAAGAATCTATTTATTTATACATAGTTATGTAATGTAACACATATTTCTTGTGACAACGCATGGCAAAAGCAGTTGGCTTGGGCGCAATTCAGAGACGACTGGGGTTGGTTTTGTGGCCGTGAGTAGGGATCTGGCGTAGTTTACACATCGAGAGAAAAGTAGTTCGTTCTTTTATTATTATTATTTTACCTTTAATTAGCTACTATTAATTATACCACAGCTTATTTATTTTCGTCAGTATATTATTTGTAACTATCACGTTTTTTAGAGATCATTACAATGATTATTTTAATTAGCGTAACAACTGTATAATTTGCGTGTCCGTACTGGCTTTTCACTTGTTTGTACAGGTATTTTCTACAGGGGGGGGGTGGATTATTTTATTATATGTTATTACGAACACAAAAAAATTTGTTTGTTTTGTGCTATTTAAAATTTGTTTTAAATCGTCACATATGAAGCATATGTATTCAGTTATTATAGCGAAACTATTTAATAAATTATTATTAATTTTATATTGTTTATTATTCTCATTATTAGAAAGTTATATTATTACTTAGAACTGGTTGCCTGATAATAATTATCAGCAATACATTTTATGGTTGGATTTGACATAAAAAATAACGTACTTTAACAAGAACTACAAATTGCTTTAAACGAGCTTGGGACGATATCCTTAAATTATAGCGTGAAGGGGTAATAAAGTAGGTGTTTCAGAATATCTTCTGAAAGACTCGTTTTCGTAAGATCTGTAAGTAATACGAGATTAGAATTAAAGTGATTCCTAATGACGTGAGATTTATTTCCTTTAATTTATATAACAGTTATTCAAGATTGGATATTTTGAAATCGGCACTTTTTCCATATTTTTTCGACTCTTATAGTTAACTTTGCTTTACTCAAAAAACACTGAGATGCAAAGAATATATAAAGTGTGTTTATAAAATTGTGTGGGAAGAATCCTGAATTTCTCATTTGTCCCGAGGAAAAGGGGGGAGTCCAACCTTCAAGCTAGTCTGATCCCCCCTGCCCCTGTTTCAGAAGCAGCTCCTAATTACGCCACTCGAGTCGGGTGGAGGGAGGGGAGTAGTTTTTCCGGATTGAATCATCCCGTTGTGTTAGAAACAAACTGACGTATCTCCGGGCTTTGGTCCACTCACGCTGTTACGAACAGCCGTTTCGACCTCTCCTGTTGAGCTCATCTTCAGTGTGCAAACGATTCGCCAAGTGACGCGGTCTTCGCCAGGTAACCACAGTACTGTGGCAAGATTGTTTCACAGTGACAAGGCTCTCTCGGTGAATATCTATTGTAGCAGGTTTTTGGGTACATCCGTGTATGTGATGTTTATATTGCCGACGTTTCGTTCCGCAATCTCGGAACATTTTCAAGGCGTACTGATGTTGATTTAACTACGGCGCGCGTTATATATATATATCTTTGCTTCCCTTGTGATTTCTTCGAGGAGGCCATCGAGATCTACCTGATGAGGGAGGGAGCGGTCAACGACAGAAATGAATACACTAAATTAGCGACAACTTGGAAATTCCTAACTGACAGTTCACAAATTAACAAACAACATATGGCCACAACACACTCACCTGCACGCTCTAACCCTTCCACGGGAAAATCACAAGGGAAGCAAGATATAAAACGCGCGCAGTAGTTAAATCAACATCAGTATTGTCGGCAATATAAACATCACATACACGGATGTACCCAACACATGCTACAACATATATATATGTTTGTTTGTTTGTTGTAGCATGTTTAACAAGTTAACTTCCCAGCCCTCTTTTACCTCATATTATTACACACAATGACCAGCAGTAGTGATCTTTAATTTAATTCAGACGATGTTTAATTTAGCACGAAGGAGCATCTTCCTATCTTTTGTAATTTTTTCGTATGTGGTATATTCCTACGCGCGGCAGAACCTTTTGATCTTGACATCCACGAGACACAAAAGACATTTCTGCGACAAGATTTCACTTCGAACACTGTAACCCGTTTCTGCGTTGCGTCCGTAGGCGTCCCAGCTACTGCCCCGTAGAGACAAAACCCATAACGTCTCAGGCAGGACTCTAACTCTGAGACGTTTTTACTTCCATGTTCCATAAGCAAATGGAAGTATAGTGATCACACAAAAAATTCGTGTTCGAGATAAGGGCCGATTCTGATTGTACTACCCTGAAAACATGAAGAAAAGCAATTTTCCGAATGTGTGTGTGTGTAATTTTTTCTATGGCGAAATATATATATATATATATATATATATAGAGAGAGAGAGAGAGAGAGAGAGAGAGAGAGAGAGAGAGAGACGTCACGGCGAATATTACTTGTTGACTCGTCACGAATTCCAACGACGCGCGTACTATGGCTATAAATTTTCTAATCGTTATGTTTACACGACAATAATTTGTACGGCAATGTTTATGTATTTATGTATATACAATGTTTGCGCGCACACATAATCACGGATAATAATGCTCAGCGGTCAATTGAATAATACCGATCTTCCTGCTGCTGCTGCTGCTGCTGCTGCTGCTGCTCTCGGTGCACACAGCGCCGACCTTGGTTGACCGACTCTACCATACGGTATTTCATAATCAGCCGGGAACAACGGACCGTGATACACAACAGTAGTACTGCGCCGGTGACAGTTGTACAAAGAGGTAATTAAGTGTTGTGTTGTTTGCGTTCATCGAAATCACGGCAGCTGTGAATGCTCTCTCCGCTTGTACAGGTATTCGATCATTCATTCATTCATTCATACACTCGTATGTTACTTTACAGGTAGTTGGTAGGCCTATGTGCAGTTGTAATCGAATCTCTGTAACTCGAGAGTGCAGTGGCGTACCTAGACCACTTGACCACTAGAGCCCCGGGGCGGATTTCTTTCATACGTCCCCCCTCCCATAAGACGGGTGTTTACGTTTCCAATTTATCTTTAAGAGCACTCGTAATCTGCCATGTTTACCATGTTCAATTCATCAACTTTGAGACCCAGCATCTCGGATTCTATAAAAGTCTGAAATTTTAGCACGCAGCTTATAGACTACAAACGCTACTACAATATTATAAAGATTCTTGGATTTCGTTGTCCATGACGTGTCCGTTGCTTAACTAAATATAATTATTTCAATTTTTGGATTTTTTATAATTTTTTAACGTTTTTTTATATTACATTGTGCAAATCTGTAAGTAAATCATAATTTTTCTGCATCATAAAAAGACTGTAGTATACTACTTTCATTAGATTAGGATTTGGTTTGATTTATTGGCATTCGCTTACACTTCATATTAACAAATTTATATACGACATATCCATAAGGTAACTGTTTCAAATTATAAATCATATCCCACTACTATTTGAAGTGAGCATTATTATAGTGTCTTACATCTTTTGTACTGTAATACATTCCTTCAACTGTAGTATGTTATTGCAGCATTGTAATACTTTTACATTGCGACAAAATGACTATTATTCCTTCAATTTTTTAATTATTATTTGTTAACAACTTTAAAAATTGATCAAATATGTTAAAAGTAGAAAATTTCTAATAAAGTTAATAAAGTTGTTTAAAGTTAAATACAATAATTTATTTAAATTAATTTAATTGCAAACGTTTGCCCCACCGTATGCGGACTTATGCCCCACCTATGGGGAGATAAGGTTGCATTTGACGCATTTTATTTATATTTATTTTATTTCCAATTTTTCCTTTTATAGATGTATTTTGGAACACCTATATTTATTTACATGTCTTGCAGTAGCTGACATTATAAATATCGGAATGGAGAGCCATGCACGACTTCCATATTCTAAGATTTATATTTAAAATCATTTTCGAAATGAAATATTTCCATAGAAACTGCTCCTTTCTTCAGCCTTAACTACAGTACTGTGGTCACTAACGTGTACCACCTCACGTTAGCGCACTCGATTTTCATTGATGATGGGCAGTCGATGGCACTGCCGAAACGTCCTGGTTTTGCGGAAAACATTGGACCACGGCCAAACAGCCCGGGAAGGAATTTTAACAACAAACTACTTCTTTGTTGCCGATAACGTAGTACACATATAAAACATTATTCCTTCCCCTTTCAACTACCCTTTTCATTTATAGATATTTCATCTACCTTTCTACAGTGGACTATTATGACCTTCTTTTCAGGATACTTTATTTATCAAAATTAAGTACTTTATAATCTTGTTAAAACATAAAACGTTGCAGGTGAACTACCCTTCTCCCTTAACCTATCTTCACGAAAATCAGTAGGCCTCGATCTTATAATTCAGGCACATATCCAAAAAAATATTTGATTCTGTTTGAATTTGCGGCAGTTACCGTTCGCCATACAAAAAATTCCACACACGCGCGCGCGGACACAGACACTTTTCGGAAAATTACTTTTCTTCATGTTTTCAGGGTAGTACAATCAGAATCAGCCCTTATCTCGAATACGATCTGTTCGCGATCACCATACTTCCATTTCCTTATGGAACATGGAAGTAAAAAGGAGGTCTTAATCGATCCTTAAGGGATTCGTGATATTTCTGTCAAAATATGAATCTCGGTGCAATGAGTACAGTTTGACATGAATTTAAACATTAAGAGCGCACGCTTGCCCCACTCTACATGGCTGACAGACAATACCACCTTTTCCTGTAATAATGTCTAGTGTTCTCTGAAACACGAACCAAATAATGTTTATGCAAGTTGACTTCTTTTTTTCTGTGGCGCGGGCCGCTAGGCTGCAGCCAATGTAGCCTGTGCTTAAATCCGGCACTGCCTGCACTAATTTTTCGATACTTCGATTACGTGATCGTCGGTATCGATATGTATAGAATACCGCTTATACGTTCAGTAAAATAATACAAACCGCGTTAATGGGTTGTTTTACCTCCATGTTCCGTAAGGTGATCGCGAAAAAATCGTGTTCCAGATAAGGGCTATCTCTGATTGTACTACCCTCAAAACGTGAAGAAAAGTCATTTTTCGAAAGGTGTCTGTGTAGAATTTTTTCTATGGCGAACGATAATTGCCGGAAATTCAAACAGAATCAAATATTTTTTTTGCATACGTGCCCGAGTTGTAGAGGACTCGCGGCCTATTGATTTTATTCGACCGAGAACTTAGAAATTTCAAAAAATATTAACAATTGATATCGTTCCATGCTATGTAACTACGGATACGTAAACAAAATAATTTTTCGTTGTCAGAAATTTACATCTAACAAACGCTGGGCTGTATTCGTTTTCTTTCGCGTTGTTTAAGTAAAAGATAAAATAAATTCTTTATTTTTAAAATATTAACAACTAGCAATTCGTATTTTGATGATCTTTCTCATCGTTTTTACCAAAAACATGCAGATATAGCTTATTCTCAAATTAAAAATAATTTGAGAACAAGGAAGTCATGTATAGTTCTCCATACCGATTTTTTTTATATGTGTATTACGTTATCGGCAACAAAGAAGTAGTTTCTATGGAAATATTTCGTTTCCATTTGTCAAACATAAAACTTGTTACTTTTTTTAGAAATTATCGAACCGAATTCAAGTAAATGATTTTAAATATAAATCCTAGAACATGGTAGTCATACCGACTTTTCCATGGTATTCTAAGCAACGTGGGTTTGTCTAATTAAAATATTTGTTTTTGGGGCCGTAATCGGTTTTGTTGTCATGTAATTACTATGCTAAGCGTTTGTAGCAATGTTATATGTTAAGCCCGCGTTTACAAGGCAGTTGTTATTGTTTAGCTCAAGGCGTTGTTAGGTTAACACGCAAACTGGACGCGCACATTCTTCTTGAAAAATAGTCTACTCGTTTTTTATTTTACAGTCCACAAAAAAAAAAAAAACTAATTAAGGCGAGTTACACGTTTTTGTATTGCAACAGTAAATATATATTTTGTATTTTTCACACGGCACCTAAACGTAAAAATACGTAATGTTTTTGTTTTTGTGCACAAGGTTGAGTACGGTAATTTACGATTAATTACAGTTTCCGTCGGTAGTTTGTTAAAACCGGTGTGTTCTGTGTGTTTTTAAATATTACTGTTCTTTACAAAGTAAACTAAAAATCCAAAACAATCTTTCCTAACCTCACACATGAAAACGTCACGTATTTTCACGCGAGTTACGAAACACAATCGTGTACAATTGTTATATACAATGACATACATATTGTTATTGGTATCCAAGTCACTTCGTTCTTTATAAACTAACAAATTACGGTTTCAAGTGGATATTCGGTCTAATGAAAATTCAGGTTTTTTGCGACGTTTCGAGATTTATTTTATCTCATATTCATGTATATGTTGAGTCACAGATGCACACATTCACAAAACTATACACTACACTACAATACAAAAACATGATACATATTAATTATATTTTTTCTCACTTTGTATACTGCATAGTGGCAGTGTTATCTATTTCGTGACTCCGAAATCCGTGACCTTGATGTCTAGAGTGACTTAATATTGAAATTCTCAGACACCCAATATTGCAGAGCTAATTGTTCAGAAGCAGCTTCATTGTTCACATTGAACTATGTTTAATATCATTACTATTATAATTTTGCAAGTTAAGAGAATTTTGATTTTAATACATTTTAATTAGAAAATATAAGAGTTTCTATCATATTTACTGTTTGTTTTATTTCAGAGCTCAGACGGGGTCCGTGATTTTTTAAATTATTTGGGGGGGGATCTGCGGACTGATAAGTTTGGGAACCACTGCTCTAAAGCGTTCATGTACTGGCCTTTATTGCAAATGTGTAAGGGTTTTAAATTTGATGTGAAGTCTGTGCAAGTGTGATTGCTCGAAATTAAATGTCGCACATACTTGGGATTTTATGTTATTAAGTAAAACCCGATTTTAAAAATTATGTTTCGGTGTATGTTCGTTAAATATCTTTAGAAAACCCCTCCCTGTTTGGCCGATATAAATACAATTGTAACCATCACACGACAATTTATATACACCTATTTTCTTCTCTAATGGTGTGATGCTATTATTATGGCGGAGTATATTTAATATATTGTTATTTGTTTTGAAAATTGTAGTGATGTTAATTTTACTTAACGTGGAGGTTAAACTTTTTGCATTATACATATTGGCCTAAGCGGTTGTAACAAACGTTGGTTTTACGTCTTGTCGTAACTCGGGTTTTAACCTACTATTTTTATGTTTTTTGAGATGGTTATCAACTAATGAGCTGTTGCAATCATTAGCCAATGCTATATATTTTGTAGTGTTTAACTCATCAAGGAAATCATCCTCGTTGAAAATTGCTTCGCTGCTTCTTCTTCATTCCCCGGGGCGTATTGATACTATCGCGTAGTCAAAATATCTAAAGTGTAGTGGGAGTACTGAGAATGTTTTTTTTTTTCATCAAGCACAGGGATGAACCATAGGTTGCTTTACATTTATAATTCAGTACCGTACTCGTCATCAATTAATAAATGATTAGTAGTTTGTAAAGTTCGGTCATTAACTAGTCACAGTTTTAAAACGTTTGTGTCGGGGAACTAGGTTGCATCAACAAAATCCATGGTGTCCTTTCGGGTACGGTTACACGAGCGTACTTTTTTTCGGCCATGCACACGCGCGTGGTGTGTGGAAACACGCACAGCGGTCACACGTGCGCTGTTTCTCGTACGTGCACGGACGGAAGTGTAGTCACACAGGCTGTTTATAATCGGACAGCAGCGTTGGGACGTCTCAGACGCGCATCCCTACAGCTCTGGCTATTAAGGTTAAATGTGTATATAAAGGTTAAAACGCAACTGCACAGAAACGTCCGTGTTTAGTTTAAAGAAAACATTGGTTATCAGTAGTAAATAAATCATTATAAGAAAATTTTTACATTACATATTTTTTTATAAAGATGTCAACAACACCGTGGAGACCAAAATTAATTACCGCAGTAACAAGTAAATAAACAAGTGCTATTTTAGCGGCACTTTGAACAGTCCGTGTGACCACCGTCGTGCGTGTTAAAAACGAAGGAGGTTGCGTTTCGATGCGTGAGACCTTGAAATGCAGCAGAGTTGACGACCCGTGCGTTTTTTCCACGTCCGTGTGACCAATTTCATTGCCACCTGTGTTAAATTCAATGCGTTTCCCAAGCGCACGCATGCGGCCGGGAAAAACGCTCGTGTAACCGCACCCTTAACGGAACAAATGCCAAAAAATGTTTAAACTGTGTGTGTGTGTGTGGGGGGGGGGGTTATAGTAATAACAAACTTAACAAAAGGTTAGGGACTTCGTCACTAGAGGTTATTAAAAACTGCATTTTTCTTCAGTGATGTGTGGCGCATTCTGTATTTTCTACTTTGTGTGGAGTACCTTTTCGTAAAAGATAATAGAACTGTATGTAGAACTGATACTGTCTTTTACGAAGCGATGTGTCCGGGCAAAGTTTACGTACATTCACGTGGTTGTACTTGATTGGACTCTACAGATAAATTTGTAGTAGTGTTGTATTTATTTCATAATGTATTTTACGTTCCAAAGCATTTAAATGAAATTTTAACTCTTAATATGAGATTCCGGAAAATTCGAATTAAATGTGATATACAGCCCATTCATTATTTTAAAGCAGTGGGGTACCTAGGCCACTGGAGGCCCGGGGCGGATTTCTTTCTGAGGCCCCCCCCCCCATAAGACGGGTGTTTACAATCCAACTTATCTTTGAGTAATACATAGCAAAAACACTTTACTCTTATATACTTATTGTCTAATTACTGTATTGATACATCTAGGAAACTATAAGAAGCTGTAGTAATGTTTGAAATAAAAATCCACTTTCATATTGTAAATACAAAGTTTAAAGTAATAATAGAAGTACAGTAGTATTATTTATAGACTGCATTAAATTGATTAGAATACTTTACACTATCTGTACAGTTGTGCGTGGTATTTACTTCGATGTCACTCACTGTTTTGTTCGTTGGTTCGAGTAACTGACCCGATTTCCGCATTCCAAATTATCCACTGTTCTCGATAGATTTTAAATAAGTTGTTGTAGTCCTGGAATATTAAATATTGTTCACTGATGTAATCTCCTTTAGCGTAGGCCTACACGTTATCGCCCGGTATTTAACTTCGCCGTTTACGTTTTCGTACCGAAGCACGGCCTTCTTGAGTCGCTGCCGCTGGCGTTGCCGTCCGTGATGTTTGGGGCTCAATTTGCGACTTCCGACTGCGTGGTGAGACATTGACGCCAGGCACTGACACTACTTTTTTAGTATGAATATACTCCTAATAATAAACTTACCTTCTTGGTTTTATTAAATATCTGTAAACACTTTATGAGGTACGATTGTAAGGTAGATGTCAAAACGATGTGAAAAAAGCTTTGGAATCGATTGATTAAATCCTGGAGCTCTCCTAGAGTTGCGTTTCAGAACGAGACAATAGAACGTTTGCAAATATGGAGGCCAGCTACTAATTGGGGCCCGGGGCGGTCCGCCCCTCACGCCCCCCTAAAGTATTAGATAAGTTTTACTACTTCGCAAGTTAGGAAACATTTGAATGGGAATTTTAATTCTTAAATTATGGTTCCAAAAAATTCGAGTTAAATGTTTATTGCTGTTCTATATAAAGAAACGGAAGGAAAATTAATAGACTTTAAATAATGAAGGTTTTCTCCTTGATAATAAGCAAATTCTTATTCTGCATCACGCGTGCGCATACGCTTAATAGTTACAGTCGATTTTACTCGGACGATGTAGTCGGATTTGTACCAGAATATCGTTGTCTATGTAGCGTAAATTAACGTTGCTTTTGCTACTTGTCGTTTTCACCTTTACACCTTTGCAGACAAACGTAAAACACGAGGCGCCTATTTGCAAACAATTGGGAAGCATAAGAAGCGAATAAGTTTGTGTGACAAGGCCACTCCACATTAAACCATCATCACCCCATACTTGCATTACTTTAAAATTCTGAATACGATTAACATATTTGTATTTTGCGTTTCTGGGTTTCTTCTTTTCTTTTTTAGTTTCTTTGACGAAGTATTTATAAATAGCCAGACAGGAAGATAATTCGGATAACGCAGAATAACAAAAGGATTTAAATAAAATTTAAAAGAATCGTCAACTCAGAAATCTTGTTTCCTAAGAATATATTTTTTTGGCACAGTTTTTCTTATATAAATAAAACATTACCATAAAGTAATTGTATCAATATGATTAAAAAGAACACACACTACAACCAAAAGATAAACTTATTTACTTACTTACTCCACCGCGCTACAGCTCGTGAAGAGATCTGGTCTTCAGGACGTGCCTCCACTCTTCTCTATCCTGCGCGACTCTTCGCCACCTTCTGACCCCCCAGTCTTCTCAAGTCTTCATCTACATCGTCCACCCATCTTCTTCTTGACCTCCCTCTTGCTCGTCTTCGTGCAGTGAATACTGTTTTCACTGCCCTTTCCTCTGTCATTGTTTGTACGTGACCTGCCCACCTAATTTTACCTTGTTTTATTACTGTGTCGATGTCTAATTCCTTGTGTAGTTCGTACAATTCGGGATTTGTCTTCTTATGCCACGTTCCGGCATTTAGTACACCTCCATCAGAATCTTTCTTTCCCATCTTCTGATTATATCATCTTGGACTGAGGTCATGGTCTAGGCTTCTGAAGCATTCAGTAGTAAGGGTCACAATACGGTTTTTTTTTTTATAAATCTGGGCCTTGGGGGTTCTAGAAATGTTTCTGGATTTTTAGGTTAGGCAGCAAAGAAAAGTAGCACCTATTTCCCATGGCTAGTTCGTCTTGACTGTCCATTGCCATCAGATTTTTTGACGTCAAGAGGGACCCAAGATGTCTGAAACTATCTACCCTCCAAATTCACTGTCATTAACTTTAATTTTTGGAATTATTCCTTCTCAGATACTTTTCTACGTCCCGGGCGTATGTTTTGTCTTTTGGCTATAACCCAATGATAAAGTAGAAAAAAAAGACTCTGTCCAAGAACAGGAACGATAAAGTCTACTCTAGGGGCTTGAAGTTTGTTTCCTGTTTGTTTAGGGGTATTTTGTACATTCTGTATAAACAAAAAAAAATATAAAAAAAGAAAGAAATATAATTTACCAAATTGCTTATGAAAATGGATAGAATAAAAAATACTATAAACAAAATAGAAAATAAAAAAACATAAAAAAGAAAGAAATATAATTTACCAAATTGCTTATGAAAATGGATACCATACAATAAAAAATACAATCAAAATGAACAACACATAAATAATAACAATAGAAAATGGGCCACGTTCACGTAGATAAATAAAAAAATTACAAAGCTAACAAAACTATTTAAAACACAGACATTAAAATAGCATACAAAACTAATAAAAATAATCTACAAAAACTAAATAACCCACACAACACAGATAATACAACAACTAATGGTTTATACAAAATTGAATGCCAAGATTGCAATAAATGTTACATAGGACAAACAAAAAAAAAAACCTGTAAAAAGTCGTAATTTTGAACATCTAAACGCATACGAAACACCTGAAATATATAAATCTAATTTGGCCACACATGCAATAAACACTGGAGATGAATTCCCAAACATAACCAACATGACACTAATACAACAACATACCACACAAAGACACCATAATGAACATTTGGGAAACATAAAACACAAAACAAACTAATACCTGAACAAATACAAAACATGACACAATTTTCAAAGGACTCACCTCAGACTAGACTTTCTTGACGACATCTAACAAGTTTTTTATTGCATTTTTTTAGAATCACTATATATACTAGTTTTGTTATATTTTGTATATATTAGTTTTGTGTGCTAATAAATAAAAATAATTTACAAAAACTAAATTACCCACACAACAAAGATAATGCAACAACTAACGGTATATACAAAATTGAATGCCAAGATTGCAATAAATGTTACATAGGACCAACAAAAAAAATAGGTGTCGTTATTTTGAACACCTAAACGCATACAAAAAATCAGAACTATACAAATCTAATTTGGCCACACATGCAATAAACAATGGACATGAATTCCCAGACATAACCAGCATGACACTAATAAAACATACCACACGAAAACACCATAATGAACATTTGGGAAAATTTACAAATATGCAAACATAAAACACAAAACAAACCAATACCTGAACAAATACAAATCAATACAAAACATGACACAATTTTCAAAGCACTCAACATAGAAAGTAGACAAAATACCAAAGTATACACCACAATCACACACAATAATGCCAATTTAAATACCAAAAACCAACAGGAAACCATAACATCAACCAACCAAAACACAAGTACTCCACAAGATTCAAAATTAAGAAGGCTGAGGATGGGACCAATAAGTTTCCCGAAACATGTTCCAAATATGGGAAAAAACATCTTGAGGTGAAGTTATTAGAAATATTAAATATATTGTATATGCATCAAGAAATGGACTGTAGCAACAGTGTTTCACACAATTAAATATAACGAAACCAGAGTTTTGTCATTACTATCTGCTGAAAAGGTCATCGTTGTTGTTAATCATTTTATCGTTAATTAACAAAACACATATCGCTTTGTAGCCTTACAGGAGATTAGAGAGAACTTCGTACTATTTATCAAAATTAGAACACTCCCTAAGTGTACAGAGTACTTAACTATTTATGTCACGTGGGTTTGACATGCGCCACCATTAAAACTGATAGTTAAATTGCTTACATCATTATCTTCATTGTACGTATGAATTATTCATACGGTAGTGCCAAGCCAATGCAGAAACATAGGCGTGTGAATGTTATAAACGAGTATTGCATCATACGAGCATTAAGGTAAAAACAAATTCTAGTTGAGGTTTGTGGTAATCGAGTAACACTAGATGTATCTAATATTGTAATTATATTATAGTTACAGTGTTTTAAGCATATATTAAAGTATAAACATTGTATTAGAAATCACATTTTTAACATTACATGAAAACTTACTTGATATATTCAAGTAGAATCACTTTGTCACGTATGTGAGTGTTATGTTTGTACATGGATTACAAATACAGTGTCCTCTCTCTTAACCGACGATCTCTTAAACCGATCATACCATTAACCGACTGTTTCACTAGAGAGGGTGGAAAAAATTAACTATACATACGTACACTAATAATACGTTATTAATCATTTTTAATAAAGATTATGTACAGTACGTACATTACATTCGATTAACGATGAAATACTGTACTATGCTTAATTATTACTACTGTTTAAAATGTTTTACTGTGTCACAAATCAGTGTGTAGCCTATGTTGAACAATATCAGCCTACTTCGACGCCAGTCGATGTACTGAATCTGAAAAAGTGGAGAGGTTATGCAGCTGACAGACGTCAGAGTAACATAAAATAAAAGAAGATGACAGACTTTTTCTCATAAATCCAATAGTTTTAAATTTTTAAGTGTACAGTGTGCATTAAAGTGTTTGTTTTTACGTAGGATAATTGTACAGTAACATATTCGTAACATGTTTTCGTGTTACAACTTTAATTTTCTGCCTACATAGCTTACTTAGCACCCAAAATCTTTGTTTCTTTATAAATTAAAACCGACATGAGTCAAAAGAAAGCAGAACTTAATTTCTTTCTTGTTTTCATAATTAAGGTTAGTCATTCACGTACACTACCATTTATATTTTACTTGCTGGTCTATTTACTGTATTCACAGATTGTTTAAAGCAATTATATTTAAACCGTTTATCAAATTTTATTGGACGCATTTCATTTATAGATACAGTACAAAGTGAAAGGTGTAGGCTATTCAATTCTTTGTTGTCGACGGTCATAAATGAGCTACCGTTCTGTTATCCGACCGTTACCCGGTCCCATCCAAGTCGGACAAGAGAGAGGCCACTGTAGTTAACATAGTTCCTGCAGAGTAAATAACAGATTGTGTAATCATGTTTTGTTTGTTTGTTTGTTTGTTTTCAGCCTCCAGAAAACGAGTTGCAGAAAGTGGGCGTGGGAGGCGAACGGATAATGTCGGAACATCAAATGCGAGTGCAGAGATCGCTGCAGCGTCTGAACGTGCCCGAGTGGTATCGAAACTCGACGTTACCGGCACAGGGTTTCCTGCTCAAGAGGAACAGCGACGCCGGCTTGCAGCAGCAGCAGCAGCAGCTAGGTTGGCAGGGGCTCAGTAACAAGACCACGTCGCTGTCCAGTTTAGGCTCGACACAGTCTGCAGCGCCGCGCAGCCCGACAGGTAGGCCTACTGAACACTGTGTTACTAATAACTAGAGATGGGCCGACTAGTCGGCTGATAAAAAGCCAACTAGTCAGCCGACTTTTGCCGACTATTTTGAATCTGCTTATAAAAGCGTGCGAAAACACTTCGTGCCTCTTCGTTGTATTCGTGTGGCGTTCGGACGCGGGACCGCTCCCCTACACGAAGTAGGGATGAGCATCGCCAGAAAACCATCGATGACATCGATAAAAGTACATCGATGTTAAAAAAACATCGGTATGAAAACATCGATGTTTTAAGACTGAAAACATCGATGTTTTTATGCCAATGTTGCAATTCAAATAAAAATCTATGCTTTTTACGTGTTTGTAATAGTACAAATAATTTGGGATGAATAATAAATAAAAACAATTTAAAGAGAAGAATAATATACCCCGATACTTTACTCACTTACCTTATCAGAAGATTCTGAAAAACCAAAAGCCCTTGGGTCACCACCACATTTTGACAGGCGGAATGTGGAAACCTCAACACTGTACCCAAGAAAACAATTTAAATACATCTAACTTCCCCGTATCAGAATTTCCAGGGCCGTTGACGAACTCGTTGAGAACAGGTTAGGGGAGGTGACGTTAAAATAATTTAACTCACATTCATAATTAACTAAATCTGTTCATTATTATTTATTATTGTAATGATTATAAAGTGTTTTGAACAAACATACATAAAACCACCTCCTTCAACAAAACCTGAAACCTCTTTAAATCTATGTCAGGTTTGTTTTGCTCCTAGTGAAAGTTAAATTAGTATTCCCAAAGAGAGATAGGCCTATAAATTCTCTTATTTTCTTTTAAACAGTAAAAGCTTAATACAATCACAGTGTAAAGTAACACTGTTAATACGAGGGCTACCTTTTAAGTTTTTACAAAGACAATGAAAGAAAAAACATTTTTTGATACAAATCGTTTTATTGTTTCTCAAAATATTCGCCTTTGAGATTTACACACTTTTGCATGCGTTCGAACCAAGTCTCGAAACATTTTTTCCACTCTGATGTTGGTACCTCAGAAATATGGTTTTGGAAGGATTCAACAGCTTCTTGAGGTGATGAAAATCGCTGTCCACGCATTTTTTGTTTGACATTCGGGAACAAAAAGAAGCCGTTTGTCGATAAATCAGGTGAATACGGGCAATGAGACATCAATTCGATGTTTTCCTCCTTCAAATAATCAGTTGTTTTACGTGCTGTGCGAGAGCTGTCATTGTCGTGATGAAGAATGATGCGATGTTTTCGGTTGTGTTTCCTGATTTCATCGACGACTTGTGGCAAACAAATTGTTGTATACCATTCAGCATTAACTGTTCTTCGATCCTCTAAAGCAATGGTCGCGACATGTCCAGTGTAAGCAAAGAAACAAGCGATCATTTTCTTGGAAGTGCTTCGTGAACGAACCACTTTTGTCGGTTCATCTTGGAACACCCAAACAGTTGATTGTTGCTTAGTTTCCGGCTCGTACGAATATATCCAAGTTTCGTCTCCTGTTACGATGTTGTATACGGATTTTGCATTTCCTCGGTCGAATTTTTGGATCATTTCCTTACACCAATTGACACGAGGCTGTTTTTGAGTTTCGGTCAAATTATGCGGAATCCATCGGGAACAGATCTTTTTAACAGCTAAATGTTCATGTAAAATCGAATGTACTGCAGTCTTCGATATGCCTAAGGAGGCCTCTATCTCACGGTAAGTCACATGCCGATCTTCTTTAATCATGTTGTGCACAGCATCGATGTTTTTGGGAACAACAACCGATTTAGGTCGACCTTCACGAAATTCATCGCAGACTGAAGCACGACCACGGCGAAATTCCGCAAACCAATTGTAAACAGTATTTTCTGATGGTGATTGATTACCAAAAGTTGTACGAAGCGATTCGAGGCATTGTTGTTGAGTTAGGCCTTTATTAAAATCGTAAAAAATCATCCAACGAAAACCTTCAAATGAAATTTCCATTTTTTCACAAACACTTGTTTTAAACGCTCACTGTAAACAAACTTTTTTGGCCAATATCTGAGCTGCAATTGTTTTACAAATAACATATGACAAATTTTTCAACAATGATAATGTCACATCTCACTAGCGCCATCTAGTGGTCGTTTGTAAAGACTTAAAAGGCAGCCCTCATACTTTTAGTTTCAATTTATTTATTATAACAAATTATACATGTATATGTATAATAAGTGTATAATAACAGGTATTCGTAATTCGTACCTGTTATTTTTTTGGAACGGTTACGTTGGTACCTGTAACTTTCGAATACTAGTTTAGGCCACCTCTATATAAAGAACAGAATACGGGTAGATAATTATGAACGATGCCGATAATATTAAAAATTCAAATGTAAACTATTACTTCCATATTCCTTAAGGAATGGAAGTATGGTGATGGCAAAAAAAATCGTGTTCGAGATTATTGCAGATTCTGATTCTACTACACTCAAAACATGAAAAAAAGTCGTTTTCCGAAAAGTGTCTGTGTGTCTGTGTGTCTGTCTGTCTGTCTGTCTGTCTGTCTGTAGATTTTTTTTCTATGGCAAACGATAACTGCCGCAAATTCAAACAGAATCAAATAATTTTTTGCATACAGCCCGGTTTTGCAGAGTTCTCGCGACCTATTGTTTTTGGTGAAGATCGGTTGAGGGAAAGGGGTAGTTTACCTGCAACGGTTTTTTTTTAGCAAGGGAAATTTTGTTTGTTTGGCAAACGATAACAGCCGCAAATTCAAACAGAATCAAATAATGTTTCGCATACAGCCCTGAATTGTAGAGTTCTCAAGACCTATTGTTTTTGGTGAAGATCGGTTAAGGGAAAGGGGTAGTTTACCTGTAACGTTTTATGTTTTAACAAGGGTATTTCCTATGGCAAACGATAACAGCCGCAAATTCAAACAGAATGAAAAGATTATTTGCATACAGCCCTAAATTGTAGAGTTCTCAATACCTTTTGTTTTTGGTGAAGATCGGTTAAGGGAAAGGGGTAGTTTACCTACTTTTTTTAACAAGGGTATTTTCTATGGCAAACGATAACAGCCGCAAATTCAAACAGAATCAAATAATTTTCTGCATACAGCCCTGATTTGTAGAGTACTCAAGACCTATTGTTTTTGGTGAAGATCGGTTGAGGGGAAGGGGTAGTTTACCAGCAACGTTTTTTATCATGCGTATTTTCTATGGCAAACGACAACTGCCGCAAATTCAAACAGAATCAAATAATTTTTTGCATACAGTCCTGATTTGTAGAGTACTCGCGACCTATTGTTTTTGGTGAAGATCGGTTGAGGGGAAGGGGTAGTTTACCTGCAACGGTTTTTTTTATCAAGGGAAATTTTTTTTTTTTTTGGCAAACGATAACAGCCGCAAATTCAAACAGAATCAAATAATGTTTCGCATACAGCCCTGAATTGTAGATTTCTCAAGACCTGTTGTTTTTGGTGAAGATCGGTTGAGGGAAAGGGGTAGTTTACCTGCAACGTTTTTTTAACAAGGGTATTTTATATGGCAAACGATAACAGCCGCAAATTCAAACAGAATCAAATAATGTTTTGCATACAGTCCTGATTTGTAGAGTACTCAAGACCTATTGTTTTTGGTGAAGATCGGTTAAGGGGAAGGGGTAGTTTACCTGCAACCTTTTACGTTTTATTTTCTATGGCAAACGATAACAGCCGCAAATTCAAACAGAATCAAATAATGTTTTGCATACAGCCCTGATTTGTAGAGTACTCAAGACCTATTGTTTTTGGTGAAGATCGGTTAAGGGGAAGGGGTAGTTTACCTGCAACGTTTTTTTATCAAGCGTATTTTCTATGGCAAACGATAACAGCCGCAAATTCAAACAGAATCAAATAATTTTTTGCATACGTCCCTGAATTGTAGAGGTCTCAATGACTTTCGATTTTGGTGAAGATCGGTTAAGGGGAAGGGGTAGTTTACCTGCAACCTTTTACGTTTTAACAAGAGTAAAGTACTTGAAAATTTATTTAAACTTTTTGAAACAATGGTAATTGTTAAAAATAAAATAATTTTGTTGCCAGGCAATAAAATTATAATTTTTGCATTTTAATGTAATATAATATTTTTCATTTAATACAGCAATAAAAAGGCAGGTAAGACACAGCCTGGCTGTTTGGCTGAAAATGATTTTAAATATAAATCTTAGAATATGGAAGTCATGTATGGTTCTCCATACCGATATTGTAAAAGAACTCATACTTTTAGTTTCAATTTATTTATTATAACAAATTATACATGTATATGTATAATAAGTGTATAATAACAGGTATTCGTAATTCGTACCTGTTATTTTTTTGGAACGGTTACGTTGGTACCTGTAACTTTCGAATACTAGTTTAGGCCACCTCTATATAAAGAACAGAATACGGGTAGATAATTATGAACGATGCCGATAATATTAAAAATTCAAATGTAAACTATTAGATTATGTTCTAACACTATCACAATTAAAACAGAAAAACGCTATACTCAGTATGAAAAATAACTAAAAAATTAAAACTAAATCTGAATGGAAACCAAATACGACTAACGTAAAGGGTAAACCGTTATTTCGTACGTATGTCACGTATGTAAGCTAAAGCTAACTTGAAATTAATTGTTGAAACCTATGTAACGGTCTCCTATAAAGTGGTTTTGTTTAGTTTTACCATATTATTACGTCACTACGCTACTACGTAGCTCATATACATGGTACTTATCGTTCACCTAGGTTAGGGAGCAAACTACGTAGCCATTAATATCTAAAATAAAAATTTGTTGATTTAAAATAAACTAAATTTAACAATCAACTTGAAAAAAGTCTTCATTACAAATTAAAAAAAAAGTGTTCAAAGGAAAACATCGAAACGAAACCATCGATAGTATGAAAACATCGCAACTGAACCATCGATGGTAAAAACATCGAACATCGAACGTTAACCATCGATGTTTTTGGAACATCGGCCATCGATGCTCATCCCTAACACAAAGCCTCTTTCACAAGTTGCTGGCGTTCAGTGCACGAGTTTGCTTTGTCTGCGTAGTGGGTAAAATTATTTGTCTCCGTGTAGAAAATAAAAACGTAGCTTTTTGATCATAATGTCGCGACGAAAGTCACGTATTTGGACATTTTTTGATCAGATAGTAGGTGAAGTGAGTAAAGTGAAATGTAATCAGTGTCAAGCAGTGATTTCGCGTGGTGGTGTTGGTAAATCGGCCAATAACACTAGTATGACTAATCATATTAAATACAAACATGGTGAGTTGATGGCGCAGCTAACTGCCGTGATAAAGAGTTCTTCCACGGAGCGTTCACTATCTCCGTCTCAGTTTTCATCGTCACAGGCATCGGTTGCGTCAACTTCTCCTGTTAAATGTCAACTATCTCAACAAACGATACAGGAATCCATAGCTGCCAAGTGGTCAATTGACGATTCGAGATCGAGGGAAATGCATATTTCTATTGGTCAGATGATTGCGCTTGACAACCAACCAATATCTATAGTCGAAAATACGGGTTTCACTAGTTTGATGAAGAAATTAAAACCAAAGTATAATTTGCCTAGTACAAAATAATTTTCCGACAATATTATACCCTATATTTACTCGGAGACGAAAGCTGAAATAAAAAAAGGAATTGTCAGTACCATCGCAATTTCTGTCATTACAGATTTATGGACAAACATCAACAGTTTACAAAGCTTTTTAAGTTTCACTGCTCACTGGTTAAACGACATCCAACTTCAGCACGCAGTATTACAAATGAAACATTTTTCCGGTTTACACACGGCTGATAATATAAAACAACATTAGAAGAAATACCTACTTTATGGGATATCAATCCAACCAAAATACATGCTATAGTGCGAGATAACGGCAGAAATATGGTCAAAGCGATAGTTGATTCCAGTTTCCAGCCAGTTCCATGTTTCATACATACATTGCAATTGGCGATCAACGCCCTCAAAGTTAAAAAAATTATTGCACAAGTTATAACAAATTCGAGACGAATTGTTACTCATTTTATTAACCATTCAGGACCAGCACAAGAGAAACTCCATAATATACAAAAAGAACTAAATTTACCAAATCATCAACTTGTTCAAGACGTTCCCACCAGGTGGAATTCCACATACTATATGTTATCTCGGTTATCAGAACAAAAACGTACAGTCTCTTTATACATAACTGAGCACAGTGTCAAAATCGATCATCTGATGACCTATGAATGGAAGCTTCTTGAAAAATGTATCGCTTTGCTAAAGCCATTTGAAGAAGTGACCAAAATCATTAGCTCTGCCTGTTCGTCAATTTCCGAAGTCATTCCTCATCTTAAAGTTCTGTTAAGGTACCTTGAAAATTATATTGATGAAAATGAGGAAATAATACAATTGAAAACTGAATTGGAAAATGTCTTGAAAAGAAGGTTCAAGTTAAAAGATAATAAAATTTTTACACTCGCAACACTTTTAGATCCAAGGTACAAACTACAATTTTTCGAAGCAGAAAATGTGCATAAAGTGAAATCCCAGTTCTTACTAGAAGCGCTAAAAAATAGTTCAAATGAAAGAAATGATTCTGAAAAAGTAAATGCAGATAACGATTCACTAAACTCTTCAATCTCTCAATCAGAAGTTAGAGTTCACCGTAATTTTTGGGAGTGTTACCAAGAAATAGTATCAGAGAAGGTGGAGGGTGACAAAAAAATCTTCTTCAGCTTACGAACTTGAGGCATACTGTGCATCGCATCACCGATAATAAACCGTTCATGTGGTGGCAACAAAATTGTACGCGATACCCTGAGATGGCACGTATTGCTAAAGTATACTTGTGTTGTCCAGCCAGCACAGTATATAGTACTTTACTTACTTTACTTTAGCCAACGCCCGTACGTGGTTCTTCAACCATTCGACGTCGAGCCTCCCAGTAGCGATTGGTTATGTCGTCAGTCGGGTACGTGAGTGAGCACAGTATATAGTGAGAGGCTTTTCTCTGAGGCTGGAAACATTTATGAGACAAAAAGAAATCGGCTTGTTCCTGAACGAGCCGAAAATCTGACATTTCTTCATCACAATTTACATTTAATAAATATAGAAATTTAAATTATATAAGTATTTGAATATTTCAAGTTAGTTATTGTAATTAGATGTTATTGTTATTACGTATATTACACTTTAGTTTAATAACCAATATTATGACATGTTCAACTAATCCCTAATTATGACAGAAAAAGGTGAAGAAAGACTAAAATTAGGTGGTTACAAACTTTAATACTTATTGAGACTTAATTAAGTATAATGATTGTTCATATTTATAATTGTCAATCCAAAGGGAAAAAATTATTAACAATGTTGATTTAACATAGAAGTTTATGTTTTTGAGTTTATATTAATGCTGAGTTTATGTTAACTAAACGCTTACGTTGTTTTATTAAACTTATAAGTTTTAGGTTTTTATTAGTAAGCAATAACTGTAAGCAAGAAATGTGACTGATTAAAATGATCATAATGGTATAAAACACGTATTTTTGTCTGTTGTGCCTTATTATATTAATTTAAAGATACTAATTTATTAATGTAATGACATAAAAATTTGAAGCCGACTATTCGCCGACTACAAAAACGGCCGACTAGTCGGCTTACCCGACTAGTCGGTACATCTCTAGTAATAACACATTATGTAATATTAACCTAAAATGTTCTGTGAACATTTAGTCCAAACTTTCTCACCTGTCTTATCCAGGGCCGGATTAGAAGCCCGTGATTCCCTATGCTGCCACCAGACTGGTGCCCCTCTCCCGATTCACAATTCAACCTTTTATCCATTATTTATACTAATAAATGTATAAATTAATAAATTACCTTAGATCTGTCATGTGACTTTGTTTTATATTTAGAATTACGCGTTTCGGAATATCATCTGATTACTTCACTCAGTTGAAATCGTCAAATGTTAAAATCACATACTGAGTTGGTAAAAACACAGTATGAGTGCACAATCTGATGACGAAGCAATCTGATGATGGAACATATGTTCCGAAATGTGTAATTCTAATTATAAAACAAAATCACACGACGGATCTAAGGTAATTTATTAATTTATAAATAACGAAGTGACTTGGATACCAATAATAATATGTATGATTAATAAATGGCATACACAATTTAACTAAGTCTTGTATAATTTCTTCTAAATGGAGCGATTCATATGTATCTCGCTTTCAATATCATGCGTAAATAACATAATGGCAACTCGTTGAAAGGTGTGCACATATCTTTTTATGATTTTGGATTCAGGACATTTTTGTTGTGTTGTTTTTTTCACGTTTATTATCTTCAAAAAGTTATTGTGATTTACGGCTGGATGGTACATACCCCCCTCTGACAGTTGAGGCCCTGGTGCTCGTTCTGCAGCATACCCTAGCGTTTTGGATAATCTGCCACTGACTTATCCTAAGGTGTAATGTATTACGGTACTGGCGTGTTTATGAATGTAATCCAGTCATTTATTACTTTTACAACTCTATTCTTCCTTTTACCCATTGTAATCTCTTTTCTTTAAGATTGGCATGACTTTGGCGCTCACATGTTTTCTTTGATCTTCTCCATAGTTTACTTGTTTTTGCTTTCATTTTCCTGTTACATGTCACACGTTCCATTATGATAACGGACTAAGTTACCGATATTCCGGTCTTGTTCAGGGACCGCTCTAACATATAGGCGACCTAGGCGGTCGAGGGGCGCCAAATTGCGAAGAAGAAAAAAAAATTTTTTGGAAATATTTTTTAAAAATTAACTTTGGGAATGTCAAATGGCACCAAGCTTCGGCGAAGAAAATTTTTGTTTAAAATTATTTTTCTGACTTCAAGTGTTGACGATAACTTATTTGAAAGTACATAGATAATTTATATCATAATTATACTTTCTTAGTTGTATTATGACAATACATTTAGTTGGGAAAAATTTACAAATATTTAGAAGAATTATGCCAAAAAGAAACTAATACATCATTTTATTTTGTATTGCGCGCTAAAAGTAGTACTTTAATAAATTATACTCTGCCTTATCGACATGTGATGGCTAACCGACTGGTTTAAACGCCGACAAAATAGAATGGCGACTCATGCAAACATCTGTAATCGTGATACCTAATTTACGTAATGGTAATATGTTATTGATCATCGACAGAACATTAAGAAAACTAACCAAATTGTATTGATTTATATTATTTCAAACTTACGGTTACAAGCTACAACTGTATATAATTATGCAAATTTCTGATTGCATAAATTAATTGAAATTATTAATTAAATAAATCTTTCTCTTGGTTACAATTATCTACTAGAATTTGCTTCCTCGTGTCACGCGTCAGGGCACCATATACAATATTATATATTTTATGTAAACTTATCTGCATCGATTAGTTAATTGATTTTAATTAGGTAGCAACCCCAAATTTGGGTGGTCATATACGACTTTATATTTTCCGTGAAGTTTTGAGTGTAAATGTTAATTGTTCAAATAACTAAATTACCTTGTTTACAATGATTGACGATTCTTTATCAGTTTGGGTAAATGGTTTATTATTGATGCTAAATATCTCTGCTTATAGGAACTTCATCATGTAAGGTATGATGATTAATTGTATACTATTCTAAGGAGTTTCCATAAATGTAGGTTTTTACTACAGATCTTGTTTACTGCTCCAGGACGGGCATGCCATGTATGATGATACACTCTGATATCACTGAGCTTTAATACGCCCCGCGTTCTGGAGCACCATATGTAAACAGGTGTTTTGGGTGAATAACAATTATGTGACTCAGACACTATTAACTTTCGTAAACAATACAAATTTATTATATATTTTCAATGTCATTTAAATTCTGAATAAAGTTAGCGTTTCTATACAACACATTAAATACACGATGCTGTTATATTATCTCTAACGTTTATGAACATCTACAAATCAATAAAGGTTAATTAATGACTATATAAATTTCAATATATCCTACTCTATGGATTCATATATCTCAATTTGCGTTACTTTTGAGCAATTAAATATATGTATATTCAACTCAGTGGCAAGTTCTTTTTGAGTGGCAGGACAGTGGCAACCTAATCTAATGTTACATGAATGATAATAATTTACTTGTTGTTTGTATCCAAATTGCGGTGATTAACTGCGTAGTACCTCTCATACTGCGACGAGGTCCAGGCTGAAGATACGCCCATTAAATTACACTTGACACTCCGTCACGACACTATTTGTTCCACATTTTATTCGGATACTCGCATGAGCGATAATGAATAATTGCGTTAACTCGAATATTACTTCCTTGTCTAAAACTCTTTTGCGTGTAGGTTCTTTGTCACTCTCGATGTACGCGTGCAATAGTTTATGCTGTGTTTAACTAGAGCGATTGTACCATTTATAATGTATTCACTATGCAAATATAATTGGTTTTATTTGCATTTCAGTGAGTTAATTCGTGGCACAATCTTACTATATTGTCTCATGTCACTTATGTCACGGTAATGTGATATTGTCAATACCTTATCACTCGCATTCGATTCATAAAAACGAGATTTTTATGATCACAAAGTCTGATCGTACTTAACTCGACATTGTCATAGTATTTAGTCACGGGTTAGTTCTACAGTTTTACATAGTTTCTGATACACTCCCGAACGATCTCTCTGCTTGTATCAATACACTTTACTACCGTCCATCAGAAAGACTCTGGCTGGTTTATACCGAAATAGAATTGACTGACAAAAATTAGAATACGACCGAACTGAGACTGAACTCAAATTTAAAATAGGCTGACTGAGAATTGAAAAAGACTGACTTCTGATTTAAAATAGACTGACTTCTCCAAATCGACTGACTTCTCCAAATCGACTGACCCTTTTTTCTCTGCGAACACCTTATTTTATTACTTCAGCAACACGACTCCCTCCACGGATATCATACCCTTACCACGATCACTGTCATGATTGGTTTCTCGCATCAGATTCTGCGAAGGCTCCTCCTAGATACTCTGGCTGGGGTCCCTAGTCTACTTCCCATTAGCTCTTCACCCTTGTCTCCATGTTGACGTCTTCTTAACACCCGCCTTTTGCCGAATTCCTTGCTCCTGATAGGTCAGTCAAGACCCCTCTCTAAAAGTCTTGCTGTCCACACCACCTCCCCGTATGACGACGGACCTAATTACACGGTTGTCTGTTATGTGATTGTCTTACGTTCCCTAGTGTCCTTTCTAAGCGATTTCCTTTCCGCACGTGTGTGTACCATAACCCGGGTGTGCCGAATCGCCGTATTGTCCTCGACTTCCCTTGTTACGTTCACACACTGATGGTGGTCATCTTCCAGGAACTAACATCTGTTCTGCAGCCCTACAAGATGCTCCGTATGTCGTGCCAGTAAGCAAGTTGCCCGCTGTGCGGCTATGTATGTCCTTTTGTTCTTAATTGCATCCGCTCTTAGACTGCTTTTGTGGAAAATGTTATGTCCATGTGCAGCCGCTAACTCACACGTGTATGTCGAAAATGTTGGCGTCCCCTTAGTACACGCTTTGTCGGTAATTGTGACGAACTGCCACCGTCTTTTGTTTCTTTGTTATTGTCGCCACTTGCGCTTATGTCGTTCATCCACGTCCAACATCTGTTGTGTGCCAAGGCGTTGTCTTTCTTAAGTCATTGTCTAACGGCGGCCGTTTGGCTATACCATGCATCACTCTTGACAGTTGACGCCCGCTACAGTGCCGTTTACTCAAAAAAAAATTCTCTACTGTAATTGCTTTACAGAGTCCCCAATTTGGGTTCATTGATGAGTCCCGAATCAAGGAATCGTAAATTAATGCCCTTGCTGAAGTTTCATCAATGGTCATTCTTCATTGAAAAGAGTGTAGTCACCAAAGATCATCTTCCACATGAAAGAGTGTAGTGTTACCCTTTCCTTCCCCCATTTTCAACACTGTCTGTCATTATTACACCACTGTCGTTCATAACCTCGATACTGAATTTATGGCTCGCTTGTTTGAGATTATGAATCCATTTACAGATTTTCTATTACTTAAATGGTTAAGTTAATATTCATTTACATGTTCTATATCTACAAAATTCCTTCTTTTTAAGTAAATAAAGTAAAAAAAAATGTTCTTTTGTTGCTAACTAGTTATCACACATTTTTTTCTCCGTTAATTTTTTTTTTATATGCATTACTCCTAAATAATCTATTGGCTAAAATTTACATTTTGTTGACAAGCGTTCTACCAACTTGGTTACAACAAAAGAAAACACAATAAGCTTAAGTATAAATATCTTGATAACCTATTCACTCCAATTATCCTTGGTTAGATTTTCCAAAGATTATATTACAATTTGATTTACGCTAAATTTTACACATATAAACATTAATAATGTACTTCTTATACGTATCAAAAAAAATTTTCTTCCCCTAAAATTCTACAATTTCTCAACAAAATCTCATTTCAATAGAACAAAACCTTATTTACATTCCCCTTTTATTTGGACTTAACAACTATCACACTATAATTCTCATTAAAGTTTTTACGATTACACAATTTATAATAAATGATTTTTTTCTCTATTGTACATTCTTGTAATTTATTACTGCTTGTTGTACATTCCATTAATTTATAGTTAATTATTTCATATGATTAAGTAACAAACCTTTCTTACTGTCTTCTATCGATTTCTATCTTATCACGTACATTATTCAAAATTTTACCATGAGACAAGAGAATTTAAATTTTTACAAATTAGTCTATGATTTCACTACTAACTATAACACAATGACATAGTCCTTGATTTATTTACAAAGACAATTCTATCTCTTAGCTAAGCAAACTTGAATGGTTTGTTTTATTACCGTCAGAGGCTTTACGCATTCCTCTAACTTCTCCCCGCTTAGCCGTTGAGTAATTTGCCTTATCCTTCCTTTACGTAACATAAACGCACGTCTTGTCCTTAAATAATTTGATGTATTATTTATCACGTTGATTTCTTTCTTTAATCTCTTTCCTTTCGGGAATGATATGCTTTTAATTGTCTTATGTTAAATTTGCCGCGGATTTTCTGTTCATCGCTGCATTCAACCAAGATATATGTAGCTTCCCCTAAGACCTGTTTCACCTTATAGGGCCCACAATATAATTCACAAAATTTGTCAATTTTCTTCTGCATGGCATCCGATTGGCAATATGTCCTTACCAATACTAGATCTCCCAATTTAAATTTGGTAATTTTGTTATCCTTGTTCATTTTCTTTGCGTGTTTCTCTCTCTTCAGCTTCATCTTCACAAAGATTTGGTGGTTGTCCGTTATACTATGTTCATGTATTTCTTGGTTTAAGTATTTTTCCCAAACGCGTGCTGGTCTCCTACCGAACTACGCTTCGTATGGTGTTACTTCAATGGTGTCGTGATACGTTTCATTAATGCAGCTTTCAATTGTTGTAATAAAACGTGACCACTTAGTGTGTTGTTCGCCGACGAATATACGGAACATGTTTCCTAATTGTCGATTAATACGTTCGGCAAGGTTGACGCACGGGTTGCGAATGGCAGTGTACTTCGGTTGTATTTGAAGTTCACTCAATCCTTTCACCCATTGTTTCGATGTAAACTGCGTCGCATTGTCCGTTAATATTGCTTTCGGTTTTACAACTTCTTCGATGTATTGTCGGACTCTCCTGATGGTTGCGGCCGTTGTTGCCCTTCTCAACGTGTATAACTTCACGTATTTTGTAAAGTTATCAACCATGACGAAGATGTATTTTACGCCACCCGTCGATACAGGTAACGGTCCGTAATAATCACCGCTAATGAGTTCTCCTTTCTCTGATGGTAAAATTGGTATCGTTCCGCCAAACAGATTCCTATTTTGGCTATCCTTGCAACGTTGACATTAGTCACAAGTTTTTACGTACTCTTTAATTTTCCTTGACATTTTGTCAAATGTGAAACTCTCCTGTAACAGTTTGGTACATTTCTTACCTCCTAAATGGCCGTACATCTGATGTATTTCGGAGGTGATTATGTCCGTAATACTCTCTGGCACGTATAATTTCCATTTGTTCTTACACTTTCTATACAATTTGTTATCAATATACTTATAAAACTTACACATATCATTTTCATTACCATTATTTAGATTATCTATAATAGATCCCAACTTCGTATCCTCCTTCTGGAATTTTCCTATGTCTCTTATCATACTACATACGTCTTTCTTCATTTTTATAGTTACCTGATTTATCTGATATTCGAAGTTCTCATCAACTTGGTCCTCTTCCGTTACGTCTTCTGGATACCGGCTGAGTATGTCGGCCACTACATTCTCTTTACCTTTACAGTGAAGGATGTTAAAGTTATATTCTTGTATGGATAGGATCCACCTAGTTATCCTGGAGTTGTTTAGATGGCATTTATGCATGAAAGTGAGTGCTTTATTATCAGTTATAATCGTTAATGGTTGACCCAAGATATATATTCGAAATTTCTCTAAACATCTGACAATGCTTAATAGTTCTTTTTCAGTCGTGAAATAGTTCTTTTCCGCACCCTTAAAAGTTTTACTTGTGTAGGCAATAACACCCACATTCCCCTCTTCATCCAACTGATACAGTTGTCCACCGTAGGCGTATTTACTCGCATCGCATTGAAGAAAATATCGTTGGTTGATTTTCGGAAATTTTAATATAACCGTCTCAATAAATAAATCCTTTACTTCCTTGAAGCATCGATCTAGTTCTGATGTCCAAATAAACCTTTTATTTTTTTTTCAATAAATCCAGTAATGGTTGAATCGTTTCTGCGTACTTAGCAGTAAATCTATTATAAAAGTTAGTCAATCCTAAGAATCCTTTCAATTGCTTCTGGTTTCTCGGAACTGGGAAATTTCTGATCGCAGCAACCTTTTCTTCTGTTGCTTGTACTCCTTCCGTAGTTAAGCGATACCCTAGGTAGGCGATTTCTTGACGAAAGAATTGCGATTTATCGAGGTTAATCGTTAGGTTTGCTCTGCGTAGATTGCTTAATAATAAATTCAAATGTACCAGATGCGTCTTGACGTCGTTCGAGTAACAAAGACAGTCGTCAACATAGATGATTGTGTTTTCCTTCACCGGATCTTCAAGTGCCATGTCTAGTCCTCTCGTCAGAGCGGCAGAACTGGTGCTTAATCCGAATGGTGTTACCGTATATCTATAACATTTCCCCTCATACATGAAAGCGGTGTAATCGCGACAACATTCCTTTAGTGGCACCTGCCAAAAACTGCTGGTTAAATCCACTGTGGACAGGTACTTCATTCTTCCACACCTTGCTAATATCTCTTGGATAGGAGTTGGTCCTTCACAGTCGGGAATGGTAACACTATTGATTTTTCGTGCGTCCAAACACAGCCTGACGTTTCCGTCCTTCTTTATTACGGCGACCATTGGATTAATAAATGGGCTATTTCCCCTCTCAATTACACCGTGTTTCAACATTTTGTTGATTTCGGCATCCACTCTTTGCTTGTACGTAAGCGGAATTGGCCACCCGCGTTGGAAATAAGGCGTGTTGTCTGTTACTTTAAATTCATGCTGATAGCATTCCATTCTCCCTGGACTCTCCCGAAATAAACTTTTATTATTCATTAAGACTTCTCTCAGATTTTCTAACGTTTCCTCATCCATACCTGTTATGTTGTCCACTTTCGCGTTTATTTTCTTCTCGATTTCATCCTCTTCTTCTGCTTCTACTACTTCCATGTGTACAATGGGTATGCTGACATTTTGTTCTTCCTCTCTTCCTCTAAATTCGACGACTCCCTTTTCCACGTCAATCAAACGTCTTTCATCTTTCATAAAGCTAATACCTAATATACAATTTCAATTAATTTATGCAATTAATAAGTATGCATAATAGGTAACAGTTGTACATGGCTCCCAAAGAACGTGGGGCATAACAAACTACATGTACAACGAATAATTACAGTTGTATATGGCTTCCCAACGCGGGGCAACAAGCAAGATTTATTCTTTCAATTAATTTATGCAATCAGAAATTTGCATAAAACATATTACATTTGTAAAGCTCTTAAATAAAAAGTGCTTCTACTATAAGTGTTTGAAAATTACATATTATGTTCATGAACTGAGTAGTGTCACTTGTAGTTATAAATGTTCAATACACACTAATAGAAGATATAAACAAAGCAGTAAGTACCATTTTTTTTTAATTTTCTACTAATCAAATAAATGCAAGTAATAAGTATGCTGTGATAAATAATAATAAATAACTTAGATATGTGTGCACTTGAAGTAATATTTTGCAAACAAGGAAAGCGTTTTTCACAACAAAAAGTGTATTATCCCAAGCAAAATGATGTTTTTTTCTCGGGATGTAATACCAAATGTCTTGCTTTTAGCACGGGTGAAATATCACTAGCAGTTTGCCATTTTTTTAGTTCATATTAAAACCTCCTTTTGATTCATAAAAAACCGATCAGTTTTTTTTTCAAATAGCTAGTAAAATATATCAGATGTTTAAAGGCATTCAAACAATTATTTCTTAAGGTGGAACCTCCGAATTATTATAAAAATCAAAAAATTTGAGCACTGAAAATAAATTATGAATCGTGTAGTTTAAGTTACCAGCTTTCGATTAATCTCAAAAAATTATGAGGTAAACATTAAAAATCAAAAGAAAACAGATTTTCAAAACTCTGAAAAATTGATCAAAATATCATTCTTTCTTATAAGAGTAGTCGATAGTTTCGATAATTAACTTAACCCTTACCGAAAACTAGGGAGATATAGATTTCGTTATGAGGAATCAAGTGATGGAAAAAAATATATAGGTAAACATAAAAACTGTTGAGAAATCCTTTATAAGTATCATGGAGTCTTGAAAAATAATACTATTCACTCGATTTCATGTCATGTGATTTTTTTTAGGAAATAGAATTTATTTACAGAATATTTTGAATCTCTTTCTGCGTTTTATGTCTTCTAATGACATAATCAGGGACATTTACTTGATACGACCCGTCGTGGAGGTTCCACCTTAAATTGAATAAAATATTTAATTAATTTCATCTTTTTCGTTCGTATTAGTTTTTAAAATGTACTTTTGTCACATTTAATATAATCTGATAAAATTTTTATTAATTCCATATGCAGACAATGTCAAAAAAATTATCTGGAGCAGCTTATAAAAAAAGAAAAGTTGAAAGGATAAAAGAAGATAAACGATTAGGAGCTGCTTTCACCAAATTTCTTCGGCCTGAGCTTACATCTGTTCGTAATAATGAAGAGACTGAAAAAGAACCTGATACAGTACTACTACAAGCTGATTCTTCCAAAAGTTTCACACAAGATTCTGTCAATTCTGCCGATTTCTGCGATTGATAAACCTAATGAAGACATTCCTACTGTCCCTACTGACAATACAACTAAAAATTCAGTAAAATCCACCATTTCAATTGAATTAATTAGTGGAAATGAACCTGAAGCTCCTAATAATACTGACAATGATTTAACACTGAAAAATAGCACTGGCAATTTAAATATTTTTCGGATCCATTTACTTTGACTAATTTGAACTTAAATTTTAATCAATTAAAACCAATTTTAATAGAGCATGGCCCCAAACAAGTTAAAACTTATGAATTTCTAACAGATAAAGAAAAAAGGTCATTTTCAATTGTACATTATTATCAAAAACTAATAAATGGAGAACGCATTCGTCGTGCCTGGCTACAATATTCTACGTCGTCTGATAAAGTTTATTGTTTTTGCTGTTTGTTATTTTCCACCCAAAATAGATTACCAGCTCTGGCAAATAATGGTTCGAAAGATTGGCACAATATGACAAAAAGAGAGCATCAAAACAGTCCGGAACATAAATTAAACTACAACCAGTGGAAAGAGTACGAAGAAAGATTGAAAAAAGGACGATTATTGAATTCCAAATTAGCACAGCAAATCAAAGAAGAGGAGAAATATTGGCTACAAATTCTAGAAAGATTAATAGCTTTGGTTAAGGTTCTTGGTTCTCAAAATCTTGCGTTTCAAGGAAGTAATGAAAAATTACATACAATTGGTAATGGTAATTTTCTTAAATTCGTCGAGTTACTTTCTTTATTTTATCCAATTATGCAAGAACACATCCGAAGAATAAAGAATGATGAAATTCATGTGGATTATTTAGGAAAAAATATCCAAAATGAATTAATTCAAATATTGTCAAATGCAGCTAAACAAAAGATTATATTATTATATATAAAAAAACTTTCACAAATGAACTTACTTTTGTTCTCACTTTCACAAACGTTTCAAGGTGTTATGCCTCTTCCTCAGTGTGAGTAAATACTCAGTACGTTCTAATAATAATATTAGTAAAAGTGAACAAAGAGGATGAATCAACAAGATATTTATAAAAGATTATAGAATATGTTCAAAAAGCTAAATATTTTTCAATAATTCTAGATTGTACTCCAGACGTTACGTCGAGCAAATGACGTTCATTATTCGATTTGTTCATGTTACTTCTCTTGATTTAAACGAAGATTCAGCTTCAACATCAAGCGAAGAACCACTTGTTTCAGGAAGAGAACATTTTATTGGCTTTATTCCACTCGAAGAAACAACTGGTGCAAATATGAGCGAAGTTGTCTTAAAATTTATGGAAAATTTGGAATTAACCTATACAAAATTTACGAGGACAAGGATACGATAATGGGAGTAACATGGCAGGGAAGAATACAGGTGTGCAAAAAAGAATATTAGATATTAATTAGAGAGCTTTCTTTGTGCCATGTGGTGCTCATTCCTTAAATTTAGTTGTGAATGATGCTGTTACGTCTTGCACTGAAGCGACGATTTTTTTCAATATTGTCCAAAATATTTTATGTATTTTTCTCTGCATCTCCTCGTCGATGGAGTTTCCTAAAGAAGCATATATCTAGCTTAACTGTAAAACCTCTAAGTGCGACAAGATGGTCAAGCTGAATAGATGCAATTATGCCACTTAGATTCCAAATAGAAGAGATATACGATGCTCTAATAGAAATATCAGAAGACACTTCGTTCACTGGAACTTCGGGTAACTTCACTCGCGTCGAAGCCCAAAGTATTGCCACTAGTATTTGTAAATATAAATTCTTAGTTGCTTTAGTAGTATGGCGTAAAATACTTTTTGAAATTAATACTACTAGCAAACTTTTACAAACTATTAACTTCAGTATTCATGAAGCTGTAACAAATTTAGAGAGAACTAAACAATTTTTAGTAGAATGCAGAAATGATATCGAGTTTGAAAGGGTACTAGTTGATGCCAACGAGCTTGCTGAAACGTTACATGTGGAGCCTATTTTTGAGACTGAAAGGGTAAGAAGAATGCGCAGGCAGTTCAATTATGAAGGAATAGATGAGCCAGTTTCTGATCCAAAAGAAAAATTCAAAATTAATTTTTATTTTGAGGTACTGGATACAGCGATTAACTCTGTTGCAGAGCGATTTACTCAGCTGGGCAAAATCAGTGCTACATTTGGATTCTTATACGATATTACTAAATTGAATCGAAGTTCAACTCGAGAGATTCTAAATGTATGCTTAAATTTAGAAAGAATCTTAACAGGGCCAGATGATTCGAAAGATATCGACGCTTATGAATTGTGCTCTGAGTTAAAAATAATTTCTCAGATTGTATCACCGAATTTACCACCATTAAAATTAATGGAATATATTTGTGAAAAAGGCTTACAAAATAATTATCCGAATCTGTTTATCGCTCGTAGAATATTACAGATGCTCCCAGTAAATGTAGCTTCTGGGGAACGTAGCTTTTCGAAGCTAAAATTAATAAAAACTTATATCAGAAACAAGATGACACAAGAGAGATTGTCAGGCTTAGCAATGCTGTCCATTGAGCAGCCATTAGTTAGTACGTTACCATTGGAAGATTTGATTTCTACTTTTGCACAAATAAAAACTCGAAAAGTTAAATTTTAGTTTAAATTAACTAAATTAATTATTTAACGTAAGTTCTACATTTTACTATATTGTTCAGTATTTTATGTAAAAAATCAGTATTTTTCGAATTGGAATAGTTAGTAATATTTAAATTTTATTAAATAAAGCATTTTAAAAATGAATTTCGAATCTTGTATTAATTTAAAACCTTACTCGGTAAAATATTTCCAATGTGCAGAGATATCATACAGATTAAAGATAAATAATGTGAAAAATTTTTTAGGGCGCCGATTTTCCTTGAGCGGTCATTGGTTTTGTTATGATCCTACTACCACTTTCTCCCTTATTCTCTTATTTCTCATTTCGTGTCATTTCTTCTTCTTCTGATAGTTCCTATCCGTTTCGGATGTTGGATATTATACAGACTATTTTAACTTTCTGTACTGCTGGATGGAATAAGTCAGTTGTATTCATGCCAAACCAGGTCCTTAAATTTCTCAGCCATAATATTCTCGGTTGCCCAACTCCTCTCGGTACCTCTTTTCCCTGTAGTATGGACATTCTTTTTTACTTCATAACTCCCCCCCCCCCCGAGATCCGATTGGGGAACTTCTTGAAGCTCCGGATGATTTTGCCTTGAACATAGCCATGATGATATTACTAGAGATATCTAAACGATCTTTAATGTAGTGGTTTCTCGTTGCCTTCTACATCCCAATGTCGTTGACTAGTAACTAGTTCATCCACCTTCGGGGCCGATTTCTCAACCCCAGGACAATGAGGTGCCCTACAGCTTGCCAGTTCATCCAGCCGAAGCTGTTAACTAGCAAGCGGGAGACTACTTATTCCAGTAGTCACTTGGTCGCCATTTCCTTCATCAGTTAAAACAGGGTGCACCACACAACCGAGGCTGTACTGTACTTTGAGAAGGTGAGGTTGGCATTCGTACATGAGAGGCTATATATTGCGCATCATATACCTTTACACTCCATCTCTTATTCAGTCTCTTCTAATTGTATTTCTATTACTTATAATTAACTTTTTACTGAGCTCACTGTTACCTGACTATCACTGGATTGTATAAAAATCTGTTAGTAAACGACAAAAGTATTTTGTTGTTGTTGTAGCAATTTCTGAGAATTTCTGTACAGTCACAGTGTAATAGTGAGTGCGTGTATAAAATGATGAACAGAAAACTGTGGATTTTTTAATGTGTATTCAAATTATGTAACATTTTTTTACAAATTAAATGCATATAATAGTGTGTGCGATTCAGCGAAACGTTGACACAAGTTTCAAAAAATAATTACCCTTCTATACTTTTATATTATTAAGGTTTTTAACTGTTTGGTATTAAATATTAATTTAGTTCTCAATATGTATAACTTAACAAATTAGATTCTTTCGAGAAGATGAAATCATGGTAGTGCATAAACAAAGATAAAACAAAATAGGAATTTACGTTTTGCTATTTGATCAGGTAATCAGAGGTTTAATATCAGTGGTGTCGTATGTACTGGCAGAATTCTTCAACTAGCAGGTCAGGGTTGTGGAAGTAAGCACCTGGTGTACAGGTTGGCAAAGAAACACTTAGAAGGTTTGAAAGGAAGATCTTTAGATGTGTTTATGGCTCAGTTAAAGAAGATGATGAATGGAGAATCAGAAATAACCAGGAGATGAGCTGAAGACATGAAGATAGAATCACGTAGACATTGTAAGATTCATAAAGGCTCAACGAATACAATGGCTAGGTCACCTAGAATGGATGGATGATCAGCGTAAAGAAAATTATGAGGGTGTAGGTCTGTAAGAGCAGAAAGAGAGGCTGACCTAAGATAAGATGGTTGGATGGTGTGCTAGAAGACCTCAGAGGAATGGACGTGAGGGGTTACACTGAGATGACAGTGGACAGGAGACTTTGGAGAAGATTAGTGTTGGAAGCCAGGGCTCATGTTGGGCTGTAGTGCTGAAGAAGAAGATAATAAAGTTTGGCAAATAATGGACATCTGAAGTATAGTGCTAGCCATACTGCCTTCTTTGTATGTCAGATGGTTCTATCCTGTCTAAACCATAAATTTATTTGATGATATAAAAAAAAGCCATTATTTTATAATTTTATTTGACATACATATAGAGATGACGGACGTGTGTAAGTACAAAGTGATGTAATTTTAACATTTAACAACCTCAACTGAGTGAATAATCTGAAGATGGAACATATGTTCTGAAACGCGTCACTTTTAAATAAAGTACGAAGTCACACGACGGATCTAAGGTAATTTATTAATTTATAAATAATTGTATTGTGTACAATAATAATGAGTTTAATTTTTGTCAGCAGTATGTTTAATGTTTTAATTGATTTGTTTTGTGATGCAAGACTTCATAGAAGAGATTTTACTTTCATCTGTTAATTAGAAAGAAAATTATTTGTTTTTGTGCTCAGGTAATGAGCTGACCTTCGTAGAAGGGACTTTTATGTTCAGCTATGAATTGGAATGGAAATAAAATAATTTGTTTTTGTGTTCAGGTAATGCACTAAGTCCCAGTCCGACGTCTCAGGTGTTTTCGAGATGGAGCACGAGTCGACTGAGCAGCGGCGCAACATCGACCAGTACATCACCGTGCGGTTCAGCGAGATCTAGCTTTAATTACAGGACACCGTATTTAGGTTGGCGTTCGCAGGAAAGAATAGCTCGTCCTCGTACTCCCGCTGAGAGATTGGCTGCAGGCATGTTGCCTAACAAACAACAGGTACCTTACGCATAATCCTTTTGTTTTTGTTCCCTTTTGTTTTGAAATTTTGCAAGCAAAGACAGAATACAGTATGAATACACACAACAAGGTAGTTATACAAGTTCAGATAAAACTTAAATTAAACATCAACGGAAAAGTTATCAGAAATGACTATAGTGTATTAGCTGAAGCCTATAGAAAGATTTTATCTAAACATTCACAATATTTAAAAATGGCAGATAGTTTAATCAGTTTGTTATATTCAGTCTTACTTGCTCATATTTTCCGGTTAATATAGTAGTACATCAATTATCCGAACCTCTAGGGACCAGGCCCCGTTCGGATAATAGATCGTAAATTGAAAACATTATTTCCCTATACAAAAACAAAGCTTTTTATTACAAATTCATTTCTAACATACTGTTATATAAATACAGCAGCCTGCATACTATACTGTAATGTATTACTAAGGCTGAAAATCATTGAATTAAAACTGAATGTAGTTAAAACCAAAAGTTAATTTAAACAAAATTAAAGTTTAATGACAAACACTGCACTATAAAATTAATTAAAAATTGAAAAAAAACCTAGAGTATCATGGATTTACACGATTTTGAAGAATTGTCTATCACCATCTGCTTCAAAGCGATATGCCGTTTTTCTCGCTGCTAAAGACTGAAGTCGTTAAGTTTCATAATCTGAATACAATCTATCTCTTCTTCTGTTTCGGCCCACTTTAGTACAGTCTCAAGTGCATCAAAATCTTTTGCTGCCATCGGTGGTTTTTGTATTAGTAGCATTCTCGCCGTCTTCATAGGTTGTAAGGCTGTATAGCTACGGCGTTTATTTATTACTGTACAGTACTGTAATAATTTATAGTATACAATTTTGTATGTTCAATAAATATCCAATACGCCTACACGTGTCCAATACATTACTGTACAGTACATAATTGTACTTGTTATTGAGTTTGGATAATAGATCGTTGGGTTGATGGATGTTCGGATAATCGATGCTGATGTTCTACTGTATTAAAATACAGTTTCACACAACCAAGTGTTGTGAGGGAGTATGACTGCCATCTGATGCAGTGTGTAGGTATTATTATGAATAATAATCCAAAACTTGCTTAATGAACTCTGTGATTATAATTATTTTTAAATGCCAATATTAAATTGTGGTTCCCTACATGCATTTAACTGAGTCAAGTTCTTCATAAAGAGAGTTTAAAGGAGTACAGTTTCAACACTTGCACTGGAAAATGATTATTTTTGTATTATAACAATTCCACCTCTCCTCTGAAGCACACACACACACACACACACACACACACACACACACACACACACACACACACACACACACACACACACACACACACACACACACACACACACACACACACACACACACACACACACACACACACACACACACACACACACACATGCTTGTGATAATATCTTAATATAAATGTAACAGGATATTATAGAATTGTTGTAACAAAATTGTAAGTTGTAATTCATTTGTGGCTGGACATTAGCAGACTGATTATCGTTAAATTTTATTTGAAAACAGAGTTGCGTGTAGAGGGTTGTGTCACTGCAGACCCGTTTTTATGTGTAACAGTGTGAATCAAACACGGCAAATTCGTCAAGAATGGAAACGGCTACGTTTGGTACAACTGGTTCCTCCCGTCTTCTCCTCTCTCTTCCTCCTCTGCCACATCTCCTTCATTCTTGATCGTTGTCTCTCTGTCCCTTTGTCAGTCCAGGTGGCACCTGTCCTCGTCTTGGGTTTTTCCTAATTTCTTTTTGAGTGGCAAGCATTCTTCAGTGCCTTCTTAAGTTATCTGGAGTTCTCCTATGTGTTTTTCTGTTTATTTGAACCACGTATTGGACATTTTGAGCTTTGCTGTGTAACAGTTTAAGTAATTTTATTCGAGTTTTATGTCATAAGTTTGTTGATTAAAGTTTTTATAGAAAATGTGGATATAATCTGTGTTGGTGAACAGTGTAAACACAAAAATATAATATCTGCTTAATCTTGAATGTTTAGGAACAACAAAGCGCGCAGAATACACCCAACTTAAACGAAGTACGGACGTCTATAAAGGAAGTAACATCTGCTATAGTACATTATGTATCAGGCTCGAAAGCTGACTCTTCTGATAGGCTGTCGCCAGCGTTAGGACCTCGTTGGGATAAGGATACAAGCTCTTCCAGGTAATTAGTACATTTTGTGTAATAGATAATTTGTTTCTTGAGGCTTTTTTTTGTAGCTGTTAAAAAGTCGCACAATTATGGTTTACGTGAATGAAAATGTTTGTGAACTTTGTAAGTAGAGGCATATGAACAGTAAAACAAAAAGCAAGTAATTTCTTATGAAATGAAAGTCATTACATTCACACAGCAATTATAACGTTCACAAGATTATGAAGTGCAAGCGTTCATTATAGCATGCGTTTAATGCTAAATTTTTATTACATTTTCTTTTACACTGTATGTCAGTATGTTAGTGTGTGTGCATGCACATGTAATGCCATAATAATGAACAATTGAGACTAGCAGTTAAATTGTATAATGTTCATCCACTCTGGTGTGGTTGGCTTATGAAATAAGTTGTTGCTAGTTTCTTATGCAATATGACTGATTATATGTTGCTTTTATCTCTTTGTTTTGTAATCCAGTATTAACTGCCATATAATAGGACTCGGAACAGCCATTCTTTAGTAGAATTTTAATTTTCTTTCACGTCTCATTTTATTTTTCGGTGTTCCGTTCCACATGTGTTGAAATCTATTGACTGTATTTTGTATATCTTTTGTCAATGTCTAAACTTATATCACAACCTGAATAGTCAAAAATTTTAGGTCTGTGTTCCAGTGCTTTATCGTCAACAATAATCTTTGAGTGTACTCGAAATTTTCCGTAATGAACCACAACTTTTGTTTTGTTGGTATGCCTGTAGGTTGTAGTGTTGTCGTCCCAGTTTATGTAGTCTATACACAGAGCGTTCCAAGTCTGCTTCATTATTTTGTAGTATAACCACATCATATCTGCATACAGCAAAACAGAACTATTATTCTGTACAAGTAAAACGACGTTATAAGTTACAAGTATTGAAAAGCTGATTATGAGTAGACGTTGAAACGCGCCCCCAAAATTTTTAAACCTTTTTTTTTAGGGGGGGGTCACTTAAAATTTAAAACTAGACGCATGGTCTAGACCAGTGATGGGCAAACTTTTGTAGGAGAGGGCCAGAGGAAAAAGAAAACTATCTAGGCGGGCCAACAAAATTTATTAAATAGAAATACATAGAAAAACTACTTTTTTATAAATTTCTTATTGAATCTTGACATATTGGTATAAACTCAATTAATGATTGAAAGAGCATGAAGGAGTGTGCGATGAATGGAACTATGACTGTGTTTCTAAAAGTGTCTCAAAATTTGGTGGTAACTGGGATGAGCTGACTCTCAGAAGTGAAGCTAAGTGGTCATCTGTCAGTCTGTTTCTGACACTACTTTTTTGAAGCTTCGTGGTAGAAAACACTTGTTCAAAGACAAACATAGCAGTTATCTTCTGGGCAAGAGATCTCAATTTTGGGAAACTTGATTTCGATAGCGACTTGTAAAACTCCACTTTTGGGACGTTAAGAAACAACTGCTTCAACTCGGTGTTACACTGTAACTCAATTAATTCAAGCTGAAATTCTGTTCTCACCGTTTCACAGTCCAAATTAAATGGCATACTGAAAATATTTAAGTCTTGTTCAATATTTTTAAAGTCTTGAAACCTGCGTTCGAATTCATCATGGAGTTTTCTCATGCTTTCCTCGTAGCTTACAAGTTTGTCTTCCACCACTGGGACTATTGTTTTTAGCCTCGGGAAGTGGGACAGGTCTCTTTTAGCTAGCTGCTTTTCAAATAGAACTAGTTGCATTTTAAACCCTTTGAGATGACCCCCAGATATCGTAAATAAATTGATTTCTTCCTCGCAGCTTAACATTCAACTTGTTCATATGACACTGAAGATCTGTGAAAAAAGCAAAGTCCGAAAGCCATGCAGTATTTTCCTAAATTTCACAGCCTTCAAACATCTGTTTTTCACGCAGAATGAAATAATTTCCTCTTTCAGCTCCCAAACTCGCTCAAAAACTTGTCCTGCACTAAGCCAAGCCACCTTACTTTGGCGTAGTAGAGTACATCAGTGTATTCAGACTGCATTGACTCAAGAAACTCTCGAAATTGTCTGTGAGTAAGCGCTTGAGATCGAATATTATTTACAACTTTAATAATGACATCAAGCACGTATTTCATGTCTAGGGCAGATTTACACACAGTGTCTTGATGTATGACACACTGTAGAAATACAACTTTCTCAGGATATGTTTGGTTAAATATAACAACAAAACCAGATTTTTCCCCGTCATATTTGGTGCCCCATCAGTCGTAATATTGCATATACTGGTTATGGGTACTTTTAAAGTCGATAGGCCTTCTTGAAATTAATGAAAATGTCTGATCCTTTTGACGTCCCCTTTAATGATCGCATGCATGCTAGTTCTTCAGTAATACAGAAGTTATCATCAACTCCTCTTACAAATATTAGTAACTGAGCAGTATCATTTATGTCAGTACTCTCATCAATAGTAACAGAACAGAATTTAAACTGAGTAATTCTTGATTCTAGCTGTGATAATAGGTGTTTATCTATTGTCTCGATTCTAGAAGTAACTGTTTTTCGAGACAAACTGACAGTCTTTGTCAGGACATAAAATATAACAAACTTGGAGCATGCATTGTTTCACAAACTCCCCATCAGAACGAGCTTTGTTACTTTTAGCAATATTGTGCGATACAACATAACTAGCATGTGTAACAGCTTTTTGAGAACCGTTTTGTTTTTTAAAAATATTTGCTGACCTGAGAGCTTCTTATGTAAATCTTCTGTTTTTTGTTTCCTTTCATCTTCGGTCATGGCTTCATAACGAGCACTGTTATGCTTAGATGTAAAATGCCGGGAAATGTTAAATTCTTTGTAAATGGCCACGGTTTCATTGCAAATAAGGCACAACGGTTTATCCTTAAAAGTTGTGAAAAAGTATTTCCAACTCCACTCATCTTTAAAACACGGCATTCTGAATCAACTTTACGTTTCTTAGTTGCCATTATGGCAAATCAGAAATGTCTCACAAATACTCACTACAAAAAAGCAAACAACAACTTATAAGAATACGCGATATTGAATTGAGAAAGGCTGTGTAACAAGCCACTGACTCAGACTGACTGAGAGTATTACTCATCCACTGTGGCGTGATGTGCCGATAGGATGGGTAAGGGGTAGGCGGTGGCTGGAGTGGTGGGGATAATTACACTTGTGACGTGTCTGTCTTGCTCTCGTACTACTGTTGTGAATGCTCTGACGCCATTCAGTTACCATTTTTTGTGTTCATAATACAGACACAGAAAAAATACAATGTGATACGATAAAATGCATTTTTGTTTTTGGTTGACAAAGCTGAACACTGTTCTTTCCTGGGAACATGGTAAATAATGTGTGTAGGTAAGTTGTCAATCAGAACTCGGTCACGGGCCGGATTACACCAGTCTGGGGGCCGGATCTGGCGCGCAGGCCGTACTTTGCCCATCTCTAGACGGAAGCATAAAAATGCACTGAGCCCAGTGTGGCAGGACTTGCAATGAGACACTCCTTTTAACGTAACAATATTTTTTTATTAGTGTTTAAACATATCACACACACACACACACACACACACACACACACACACACACACACACACACACACACACACACACACACACACACACATACATACACATAACTCCACATATATCTCAATACTCCATGCATGGTACATCAGCAACCATGATAAATACATTTTAAAATTTAAATAATTCAAACCATGACAGTTATATATGTTTAACAGTTGAAGAAGCATGAATAGTCAAAGTACATCCAGAGTACATGATCAAGCTAGAATCTCAACATTATAAATATGAAAGTATAACTTATCAGTTTATCCAAAAATGCATGCTATCTTTCATAAAACAATTATTAATGTTATTAACAAGAGTTGCAATTAAAACAGTAAGAGCACTAGATACTTTTAACTCGGTGACATCATGAAAAAGCATGTACAGTTATGATCATGAGCTTGGTAAAAACCAACTTTCAGTTACTATGAACAAGTAATTATAATTCATCTGTAAATGTGTGCTTTCCTTTATAGAACAATTACTAATATTATTAACAAGAATTGCAATTAAAACAGTAAGAGCACTAGATACTTTAACTCGGTGACATCATGAAAAAGCATAATTCTGTTCATAACACGGAAACTGTTGCTTGTGGAGGTCAAGGTTGAAAATAAAATGGAAGTGTTTCACCTGCGGTTGGAATGTCTACCAGTTGATGATGATGGAGTCAAGGCTAGTTGTTACTGATGCAGGTTTCAGTCCGGTGTTCCAATAATCCTGGGCCTTCCTCCGTTTCTGGGGCCTCCTCCTTGTCCGACGGCGATGGGGAGCTTTCCGTAGCATTGCTCGGCTGATGGTGAAGGATCACATTATCACCATCTGTCCTCTCCCGATTCTCTTGACGGGTCGGGAACCCAGAGGCACTTTATAGGTTTATTTATCCATAGTTGTACTACAAAACTTCAGCAAAACAGAAGACTTAATTCGCCGCCGGACTAGAAGTGAACGCAAAGCGTCGTGATGAGGAAATGCGCAGAAAACTGGCTTGTTTGCCACGAGGTCGACTGACGGAATCAGCTGAGCAGAGCCGACTATATTTCAGCACCAGAGAGCGACAATACTACTATTCACCTCACCGCACACAGACCCAGTGCGGCGAAATTCAGTTGGCAATTGCAATCGCTACACAGCCGGCGCGAAATACGGACGGGCTAATTACATTTAAAGCTCGCCGTGGAATTCGGATTTAAATTTCCACGGCACAACGTGAAGATGATAGATGCAATTAATATCATTTTCAATATTATCAATTGTGTTATCCAAGTATTAGTTCATATATCTTGGCTCCCAGATAAACAGCACTAACAACACCAAAACTGAAATAAAAAGAACAATATATATCGCAAATAAAACATATTATGGATTAAAAAAGCACCTGACATCTAGCTTCATCTCAAGAAGCACAAAATACAAAATTTACAAAACACTTATCAGGCTAGTGCTGACATATGCTTCAGAAACTTGGACAATGACAAAAAATAGCGAGGTACTTTAGGTTGCTGTGAAAGATGGATTCTAAGAACAATATTTAGAGGAGTACAAGAAGATTGAATGTGGCGTAGGCACTATAATTATGAACTATACCATCTTTACAAAGAGCCGGACTTTGTCAGGATAATCAAAATGTACAGGCTAAGGTGGGTTGGACACAGAGAGAGAGTGGAGGAAGGACAGTCTATGAAACATATTTTCTACCAGAAACCAGTGGGTAGTAGAAAAAGTGGAAGATCTGAAAGTAGATTCAAAGACCAGATAGAGGAGGACCTCGGAAAGCTAAACATAAGAAACTGGAAAGCCAGGGTACGCAATAGGGAGTGGAATGGAATCAACTCTTGGAGCAGCCCAAGACCCACCAAGTGTTATAGAGCCACGGCTGATGATGATTATTCAAGTATTGGTTCTTGTCCATCTTCAAGAGATCATTGAATTTTTCCCTTATTACATACATGTGTTTTGTACTTGTCTAATAGTGCGACTGTTCTTGGTAATATTGTAGTCGCAGTGAACTGTAATGATATGCATCATCATGACAATGTACATGTCCACATAACAGTGAGTGTGAAAGTGCTTTAAGCAAACAAAGTGTGTAGTTCAGCGATGAAATTAAAATGACTTGCACATTATTAGTTGTGTCACTTGTCTGTTCTTTTATGAGAGGTTAGTACCCTTGCACAGAGGTGCCTTACAAATGAGGAAGTATCAAGAACGAATACTTTGATTGTAACATTGATTCTAGCGTGGTGTTAAAATAGCCTTCCGAGTAAAATAGCCCCCCCCCCAATATTTTCCCAAAGGTTAAATCAGTGCTCCTCGAAAACTAAACGTTCACCTCAGGTCTGACTATGACCCAGACAATGTTCAACCGTGTATCCCTATGGTCTACAAAAAGGTAATGGACGACATCGACAATCAGAAGATAGCCAAAGTATTGCCAAGTATTTATTCCTAGTATTATTTACTAGAAGAAATGTGTTTGAACTTTTTATTATCGAGTGATGCTAAGAATATTTTGAACTGTTGTAATGTTTAATAGTTTTATTGTAGTTAACAAAAAACTTACCAAAATAGTGTTCAATAGTTACTGTAAATATAAAATTGGAACATGTTGACTAACATTTAATTATCAGATGTTTTGTGAGTTATCTCTGAATTTATTACACCCAAGAGTAATGAGACACTGCATATCGATACATATTAGGTTATTACGCACAGATTATGGAATAAATAAGGTGGTATGTTTACCTCAAGTGGCTTTACAAATCTGAGTGCCTGAAAGAGAAAGTTAAAACTGAATTTCCAGGTAAAAAGAAAAGTATTTTTGTTTATTGTAATGTTGTATAAATATGAAGTTATATGTATACACGTGTTTCATGTTATAATGTTTGTATTCTAACATATTGAACATTCTATCCTTCATATGTCTCAGATAACACACTGTACTGTATTAATTAAACTTTATCATTAATGCTACTCTCAAAGTAATTTTTTAAACACTTTACGTGTGTAATGTTTACAGGTCTGCGTCTCCACGCGGCAGTACAGGCCGGCTCTGTTGGTTGGAAAGTTCGTTTGTTGGAAGCCGTCCTCTCGATGTACCCGAAACTCCCGCTACCGGAGGCAGAGATCTGTATCTTGACCTCAATTCGCATACACGCACACACGAACATTCTCAAGCGAATGGTGAGTTGATGCTGCATTGACAACCGAGACTTCAGTGTAAATAGACTGTCCATTCTTTCGTTATCCATTTAATTTTGTATGTTGTTTTAACGTATGTATTGCAGCGAGACAAACGTTCACACTATGTGGGGACATATCTACGATAAGCCTAGTCGGTGTCCTGTGCAATGTGGTGTGAGTGTGATAAGCCGTTATTGTGTTGGGGTAAGTACTGCATGTTAACATAGTTTAAGACAATTATAAATAATAACCAATAGTGCAGTGTAGTGTGAAAGTGAACAAGTGCTGTGCATGCAATGAATTGGGTGAAGATCTATAAAAGCACAAGTGAGCAGTGAGTTATAGGCAGTCTTTAGCTTGAAAAATTGGTGTAGCCTTCACCAATCCGTATTTCAGCATATTTTTGAAGACAGTTTTTACCAAGTATATCGACATCTTCACAAACTGTGCTCTCTTGAAACAAGACTTATTTATTTATTCACTGTCTTTATTGTAAGTATATTTTATTTTGTTGAGTTATTATTATTTGTGTTTCATACACAGCTGCTTGTGTTTCGCTTTAACTTTTCATCATACATAAAATATTGTTTTCATTATTTAGTGTGAAATTATTGTACAAAGATCAATGTAATTAGTTGAGCTATATATATTTTTACTTTCACTTACATCATAACAGCCGCATTCAACCAACTCTCCTCTTTTGATTTTCCTGCTCATTGTAATCAAATATTTCATTATAACGTTTGACGAATGTTGTCTTTTGTAAGAATTCCAGACTTGGTTCTTTTACTTCAAAAATTTTGTCGAGTTGCTGCAGAGTTAGTCCGTTTGGCACCGAGTGACTTAGTTTCAAACGTGCCAAAGCAAAGGTTTTAGAACTCTCTAAACATTGTCATATTGTATTAAGTCCATAGTCTCTCACTTTACGGAAGTCTCTTGCAGTCATAGATGTCGTTTTTTCAAATTAATACATTCTAGATTGTTCGAGAAAATCTACCATGTGCGGGTTGACAGGAACTTCCGGTTTCTAGACCTTTCCAAACCACGTGTTTTCAGCTGCATGTGTTTGAATAACTAATTACTTTGCCAGACGAATAAATATTATTAAATATTATTATATACATACCACCAAAATCAGTAAAGTTTCAATTTTTTTAAATTATTGAATAAGGCCTTTTCGAAATTATTATAATTTCATCATCAGTTCACACTAAAATGTTCTTGTTGTGATGTCTTCTTTTATATGTATAAATGCACAAATCAGTGGCATAATGTTTAGCAAAATATTAAAATTTATTTAATATAAAAATAATTAGTTATTAATAGTCGTTACAATTTGCACGGTAATATAAATGACTTATAGTGTGGTGTTTGTTAATTAGGTTATTGTTAATTATCTTCACCCAATTCATTATGCGCACAGCACTTATTTGCTTTCGCACTACACTGTACTGCAATTTTTTTTATTGTTTATAATTGTCGTAAACTATGTTAACATGCAGTACTTGTCCTAATACAATAATGGCTTTGCACATAATACAATACATTCACCACTTTGCACAGGACACCAACTAAGTCTTATTGTAAATATGTCTCCATGTATTATTCACACGTAGTGTGAATGTTTGTCTCATTGCCATATATATAATAGCAACTTGTAAACTGTAGTTTGTAAAGTGCTTGTTAATAATGAAATTTGTACATTCTAACTGACGAATTTAAATAATTGAATAATATTTCTTGCCAGTACAAGTCGTAAATATGGTTGATGCAAAGAAATTATAGCATACGTGTGCAGAGCATTTTGCATGTACTTTTTTTTTTTAATTTATCTCAAAGTAAAATGTTTTTGTCCAGTACAGAAAACAAATTTGAAAGTCCAAAATGATTATACATGTGTCTGTATATAAAAAATTAATTTAATATTCATGTTTAATCTGGTATCCAAGTCACTTAATCGAATGAATAAAATAATTTACCTTCAATAATCTGCCACATGACTTATAAAACTCTTCTATTACGCGTTTCGGAGACTATGCTCCATCTTCAGAAAGTAAAATAAAAAATAAAACCATGTCACTCTTACGAGATCGTTAATTAATAAAATGTCAATTTGCATATGAATTGTATGCGATGTTGGGTGCGCACCTGTTCAAGTTCAATCTGCTACTTTTGAACATGAGTTGAGTAGCAGATTGAACTTGAACGGGTGCGCACCCAACATCGCGTACAGTTCATATGCAAATTGACATTATTAATTAACGATCTCGTAAGAGTGACATAGTTTTATTTTTTATTTTACTTTCTGAAGATGGAGCATAGTCTCCGAAACGCGTAATAGAAGAGTTTTATAAAAAGTCATACGGTGGATTATTGGAGGTAAAATTCATTTATTAAAAAATTAATATTAATAAAATGCAGAAAACTGGGATCCTAAATGTCGGAGTAAACGTCTGTCCTGAGTTTACCCGCTGAATTGTTTTTATTTATTTTTATCGTGAATATGGATTTTTCCATACACAAAATATAAGAAACATGAATACATAATGAAAATTACTTCCGTTTGTACGATCTGCTTAAATAATTTTCGTAGTGTTGACATACACCAGTTGAATGTCACTAATTCCATCGAAGTGGTATAGTTTCTTGACTTATGATTGGTGTAAAAAAGAAAATAGTAACTCATAAACATTCCAGTACATGCAGTTTGTGCGCACTACAGCCATTACCTGGAAGGTGCTATTTTAAGGTGCTAATAAACGTTAATCCTTCCAATAGCTGGGACGAGTAATTTCTTATAGAAATACACTTTATTTCTTACAGTAAACGTTCATACGCTTTACTTTTTTAAATCATAGTTTTCTAACCATATACTGCTTTTTTTTGTTTAGCTAATATCGTGTTATCAAAGTAGCATTGAAACTGGCTGTATTCAGAAAAAAATCTGAAAACATGATTTTGACTGAAAACTGTGTATCATTCCTCGGAACTGTAGTCTATGCTGTGAGATTAAATTCCCCCCCCCCCCCGAATTATTGTATTGTGTTACGTCTCCAAAACTGTTGTGTATCCGATAGAAGTGTAGCAGCAAATTCATATAAAGTGTGAGATTATTTTTTTTGTTTTGTATCACGTCACATTTCTTGCAAAAACTTACACGTATTGTGCTCCGTGAAATGTGACCAAATCACTGCACCCTAGCGTTGCCTGTTTACATATATTTTACACAGATATATATAAACACGGTAGTGACAAATATAGCCATAGTAGTAGACTTGACTGAGACGTGTTGAATAGTCGTAGTAACAGTAGTGGTTGTAAGAAATAATTTTTTGATTTCGTACTGTACAGTAAACGGTACGAAAAAAAGTTCAGCAATAGTTTATAGTTGCACGTGGAATAAATTCCATCTTTATTGAATTTATTTAATAATTAATATCATTCAGTCGATTAGTTTAAGATCATGACTTATGAATTTTTTAAATTAAAAATTAAAACAAACCCATTGACTAACATTTAATTGTCAGATGTTTTTTGTGAGTGATCTCCAAAGAGTTCATTGTACCCAATCGTAGTGAGTGAGACACACTGCATGTTGATGCGTATTGGGTTATTTCACATAGATTAGGAAATAAAACAAGGCGAGGCATGTTTATCTAAAGTGACCTTAACAATCCCGAGTGCCTTAAAATTAAAATTGAATTTCTAAGTAAACAAAAGTGTATGTTTGTTGATTGTAAGTACAATATATATATATATATATATATATATATATTAAGAATGTTATTCCACTTATATGTGCAATTTTTTTTATAAGGAATTACAAAATTTTAAATGAAAAACGTTATGTGTATAGTATATTTTTATCAGGCAAGTATGAGGAAATATGTTATGTAATTTATATCTTTCCAAATTTATTCTAAATGTCACAAGTACTGTTATGTTTCATTACGTTTGAATGTATATGATCGACTTTGTACCTCATACGGCGGATTTATGTATGTGTAGTTACAGTTTGTATGTAACTACATGATTACATAAGATCTCTGTATAGACAGTGATTAGCTGAATGTACCACTACACTGCTGTGGAGATGTTTATGATTAGAATAAAGTAGAAAAACCGCACACACAACACAGTCAGTTGTTTCTATTTGAATTTAATTGGTTTTTCAAAACTAATGAACACTTAATTTTATTTTATATTGAAAATTTTTGTTTTTGTATTGGAAGGTTAGTGTGAGTCGGAGCATATACACTTTTGGAACTCAAAACATTATCCTGAAAAGCTCATGGTTATTTCTGAAGCACATTGTCTTACCAGAGGTTTTACATTTGCTGATAACTAACAAAGAACATTGATAACAAATATGAAAATGTATTTATTATGTTAAATAATAAAAAAAATATTAACAAATTAATTATGTAATTAAAGAGAATTTAAGCTTTAATGTTATTAGTAACAGATGTTTTTAACTGTTCAGTCCTTTTGCGTGGGAAACGTAGGTGTGTGAAGACGTTTTGTAAATTAAACAGACTTTTAGGACAACCCATGAAAGTTTTGTGTCTTTAATGGTAGTATTATGGTAAACTGAAAAGTGAAAAGATATTGACCATATTTAATAAATTTAAATAACTCTTACTTAATTGACGAATTTACAAATTTATTTGTAAATTAAAATTACAATAATTTTTGTAATGGGTTTGACAGTACGAGGGTAAAGGGAAAAGTCCCGGGCCTGAATAAGAAAACAACACTTTTTTGGATTAATTTGCATTTATTTCTCAACACAGTCTCTATTCAGCTCTACACACATTTTCCAACGATGTTCTAAAGCGGTTATGCCAGACTGATAAGCCAACTTGTCAATGTCCTCAAAGTGACCGTTTACAAAATCGCCGACTTGTTTGTCATCAGTAAATCTTTGTCCACCAAGTCATTTTTTGAGATTAGGAAAGTGTCTTCAACCAATCCAATCCATCTCATTTTCTATGTCATTTGCAGTTAACCCCTTCAAAAGAAAAGTGTTCAAAATGAATTTTTAAACTGGCCACTTTTAAAACAATGCTTGAGGTGCTTACTGCGATGTACTGTCACACAAACTCACGTACGAAACAACTTATTGACCTGAAATATCTCAAATCAGCCTACAAAGGTTGAAATCATACAACAGGATCAAAATAATAAGCATAGTGGCGCTATCTCTGTGTCAGGCCCGAAACTTTTCACTCTACCCGTGTATAGTAATGTAGTATTTGCTAGTTTGCTATAAAATATACACTGTTTTGCTATGTTATAGCTAGGTCTGCCAGTTTGCAATTGGTGGAGACATTAAAATAGCAAATTTGTCTAGTTGAAAAACAACCTCTAGACGTTTAGAATATATTTGTGACTGTGTTTTTCAGAATTTCTGTGATGTTTTTTGAGGGTTCAATTTTTGGCTCCGATTATAGCTACAGTGTAACAGAGTACTGTCATTTCACCAATGATACTGTTTAGTTTTATATATTCATAAATCTATTTCATCTTAATTTTTTATTTTCACTTTAAATTCTACTAGTTCCTAAGGTTTATGTCTGTATTATAAACCTGTAATTATTTGTGGAATTGTCTCTCATTATCTGCACAGTTTTGCACATTCCCATCGGCCAGAAGTATTAACTTTATGTTATCAACAGTAGGAAATTATGTTTACGTTTACAGTAGCTTTTTTACTGTTTTAAGGACTTTAGCTTTCAAACACCGTATGCAGTAAGTGTAGTGGTAATGTGTACATACAAGTTTGATAAAAATCATGAATTCGTGCCTTAAAGGTTTTTTTTAATGAATTATTGTATATATAACCTTTTTATTATTTATTCACTGTCTTTATTGTAAGTATATTTTATTTTGCCGAGTTATTATTTGTGTTTCATACACAGCTGCTTGTGTTTCGCTTTTAACTTTTCATTATACATAAAATATTGTTTTCCATTATGTAATGTGAAATTATTGTACAAAGATCAATGTAATTTGTTGGGCTACATATATATATATTTTTACTTTCATTTACATATTTCTAACTTCAATACTTTTATCTCGATGTCACACTGTAAATGTATTATTAAAGAAAATTTTATTCAATAAATTTGTTTATGTTTGCATTTTGTGTTTTATTTTTACACTGTAATTTTCAGTTTTGTTTATTTTGCTTGCATGTTGATTCTTTGTGTTTGTTTAGTGTACAGAGAATTTTTAGTGTTTAAACACACAGTTAAATTTCCCTACATGTATTATATTTGCCTCTGTTAAGTATACGACATTTTGGATTATTACAATTAGAAAAATCTGTTGACACTGAAAAGATCTAGGTAATATCATTGTATTTGGCATTAGTTATGTATTTTCATACACATGTAGTAATAACAATGTTGAAGTCGTAATAAGTATTGTAGTACAAGTTGTATAACGACGCATCACTGAGATGATTGAAAGAATTTTTTTTTTATAGTTTTCATGAAAATTATGAACATACAAGATCTAAAATGTCTGAAAAGTATTACACAGCCAGACTTAAAATTTTAATTGTTTTTGTTTTATGGGTGTTGAGGCCATGGTCCATTGTTGGGTTCTGCCAGGGGTTTAAGCTACATTTCCCTTAGCATGGCTGGCGCTAGTAGAAGGCCGGAACATTAAACTTGGTATCACTGGAACCAGGTGATATTTTGAGGCCAACAAGACGATCTCTTAATTTATGAATTCCAATAATCAAATCGTGTTATTTTTAATTGCCGGTTAACAGCAGTTTTATAATTCTTCATTTTTGCAAATTAAAATTGTTTAATGTAAAATACTGTTATATTATGTAATAAATATAATAATTAACTCATTCATATGATACGAATTCAATAAGTCGAACAAAATTAATTCATTAGGTGTAACACTAATTCACTAATTTCTTCAACTTAAACGTATAGTACTAAGTGCGCACATACCTATAATTTAGATATATCTATAAATAGGCCTACTTATGTTTTTAGTAATGCTGTGAAATTAAATCAAAATATAATATGTTCACTTTAGCTATTATATTACACTAAGCTTATAGGCCTCGGACGCAACGTTGCCACGTTTAATGTTCTGGCCTTCTACTGGAGCCGGCCATGGCCATAGTCCTTCCTTCCAGAGAAAATGGATTATATTCCATTTATGGGGAGTTTTGAGATTAGTTATAAAGAAAAATTATTCTCACTGGCAAAAGGAAGTGTGAATAATATTAAATTGGAGGATGTAATACCAAAGTACAAACATATTGTGTCTGAATATTGATGTGCACATAAGAATCATAAATCCTTTTACCGTTTGAATTTATGCAAAATTATTAAAGGCTTGTCATCACTTTTAAACAGTGTATCATGCTTATGTATAGTAACACTGTCACTCATTGTTTGAAATAAAATTTAAACAGAAAAAAGCAAACTGTAGAGGAACATTTAATGTACCAGTAAGTAATAACTAATGTAAACTGATGAAAATAAAATCAATTTTTAATTTAAAATAAAACAAAAATCACTTACATTTTTAAAGTAATCAAGATGAAAGGAAATGTCTTGAGCAACACAGATAAAAGTGTATGAACACTACTGATCAAAAAGGAAGATTATTGTTGTTTAATAACTTTTTATTAATATACTCAAAATGTTAAGATTGCCGTTTGTTGCTGGCAGTGGTAATTCCTCAGAGCAAGCAATGCAAGCAGTTGTTGCCAAAAAAAAATAGCAAAAAAAATAAATGATTACATAACCAACATTATTGTTGTCACCAAAAACTGGGGGTACATTCCTTCTTATGTCTCATATTTTGAGAATTGGTGGTGCATTTATCACCTGTCTTCCAGTCATAGTGATATTGATAACTTGATTTGATTAAAATTATTAATAACTAGCCGATTTACCTAGCGTTGCTCGGGTTCATAATTTATTCATAGGCTTATAGGCACCTATTCTTGTTCTAACGTTATATTACTTGTATATTGTATAATCTTCGTTATATTGTTACGTTCGCATTCTCACTGGAGGAATACTCTGTAGCGCACCTGTTTAAGAACATGTCATAAACTTTATTCTTATATCTGGAGAAGAATTCTGTTGCGCGTTATGCTCCTGCTCGATTTCTAACTCTGGGAGAGGGCGAACAGCTAAACTAGTTTTCAATAAAATGTCTACAGTACTTGCATGCGCTGCGTATTTAACTGTCGTTTTATAATTCATTGTGTTAATGTTGAAATAAGTTATTTGTTAAATTAGTGTCTCCTAAACTTATTCTAACAATACAATACCTCTACAGATTTCAGCTTATCAATTTTTAAATTCAAACTGAAGCAAGCGCATTTATATTGTCTGACCACTACGATCTGAATACATTTGCTACCAAAACATTGTTTTTTATACTCCCTTATAACTTACTTCGATTTTAACTTATCCACTTTTAAATTCAAACTGAAACAACTCTGAATTCACGCACTATTAAGAAGTTTCTTAAGATGCATACACCACCTTCGATATCATAACCTATATCTTTATTTATAAGAACCATGGACTCTGGCCCCGCCGTCTTTCGCGGAATCCGGCCTAAGACTCCCCAGGTTCCGTGGACGGACTCTGGGGAAGACCCGTTGGACGATTCCCACGCTATTCCCTACGCGGGAGTCTTCCACCTATGCCGGCACACCGCCTGCTTTTTCCGGCATCCAGGCTGGTCGAACTCCCGCGCTAGGACTTGGTCAGAGACCTCCCCGGGGTACGGAAGGTTCTCTGAAGCCCAGGAAAGCCGTCGAAATGCCGGGCAAGGAGCTGGGACTCTGGCCTAGCCGTCTTTCGCGAGATCCGACCTAAGACTCCCTGGGTTCCGTGGAAGGCCCGTGGGACAATTTCCGCACTATCCCCTCCGCGGGAGGCTTCTACCTATGCCGGGACACCGCCTGCTTTTTCCGGCATCCAGGCCAGTCGAACTCCCGCGCTAGGATTTGATCAGAGACCTCCCCGGGGTAAGGAAGGTTCTCCGAAGCCCAGGAAAGCCGTCGACATGCCGGGCGACGCGCTGGGACTCTGGTCCGGCCATTTTTTGCGAGATCCGACATAAGACTCCCCGGGTTCCGTGGATGGACTCCGGGGAAGGCCCGTCGGACGACTCCCGCGCTATTTCCTACCCGGGAGACTTCCACCGATGCTATGGCAACCAGAATCTATTCTATTGGGTTGCCATGGTAACCAGATCTAAGTTTTTTTAAGACCCAAAGGACCCCCCAGAGGATCGTATCGAAAAAACACCTGTCCTATTTTGGTTCTCCCGTTGCGTAAAATATTTGTGCCAAGTTTGGTTGAAATCGGTCCAGTGGTTTCGGAGCAGATGTGGAAGACCCAAAAGGACCCCCCGGAAGGATCGTATCGAAAAAACACCTATCCTATGTTGGTTCTCCCGTTGCGTATAATATTTGTACCAAGTTTGGTTGAAATCGGTCCAGTGGTTTAGGAGGAGATGTGGAAGACCCCAAAGGACCCCATCGAAATAAACACCTATCCTTTGTTGGTTCTCCCGTTGCGTACAATATTTGTGCCAAGTTTGGTTGAAATCGGTCCAGTGGTTTAGGAAGAGATTATGAACATACATACATACATACATACATAGATACAATGACTTTTATTTACATTAAGATAACTTCATTTCCAGTGAACAGCCGACTGACTGCACCGCTCCCAAGGTAATCACTTCAAAAAGTTGTTCAGTGAACTAACTATGAGTTGGACGTAATTTCTGAAATCTTAGCATTTATTTAGGGTTTCATAACTACGTTTTCATTATCTAACCTTCTGTTCTACATTAGTGGCTATTTAGAAATACTAAAACTTATAACAATCTAATCTACGAGTACGATGGTTTGCTGGTACCTACATAGAATGCTAAACCACACAGCGCCTGGCTCTCAGACATAAAAAGTAAGCACTCTTCAGTAGTGCTCGTAGTGTTCCAGATTAGTGAAAATGCGGCCATTTTTTTCTCTTGATGGTTGTTATTGTTTGAGGTTAGTTTTTGGATTGCAAGTTTCAAGCCAAGGCAAGTGCCGGTGTGCATCTGTTTATATCCATCATGTTCACCCGTGAAGTACAGTACCAGTCCATGAGCTGGGTGATTCAAATACAGCAGTTTCTACATACCCTTGTATGAAAACCGTTTAGAATGCTTTTGCATGAAAAGAAAATAGAAATCACAGCATGTCCACGACCACACCCTGAGTTAAGTACCCTTACCAAAAAGTTGTATAAAACCCAAGTAACAAGATATTTCAATACCTATTACCATAAGAAATAGTCTTGAACATGTGGATGTGCATCTACTGGGTGACTGTGCGTTTAGTAGTCCTCTTTATTTTGCTGCTTTGAAAATCACAGACGTAAACAAGTGTGTACTTAAATATATTTTAATTATTTTTTAGCAGTTACATTTTATGTACATGTGCTTATATTGTGCTTAGAGTCGATGCTTGCTCTACGCATCGTGTTAGGTATCACCACTGGTTACTGGTATAAGTGTTAGAAAATAGTTTCAGCTATGGCTAGACGAGTCAGAGTGATGAGCAAGGGTTTTGGGAGCTGCAATCAATTCTGGTCAAAAAATGTTGAGTAGGTCTGGCCTCTTCCAAGGCATCCCTACCTTGTTGCCCACTTTTTCAGCCTGTTACAGAGCCTTGCTGTATTTTTTATGGTTCACATAAGCATACACCTGTGCTAACAATGTAAAAACAACATACAATTTGAACTATACATAAACAACATAGCACATGAACTATAACTGTGGATTTAGTGTGCTGGAATGAGCAGGTGACGCACACTTTTACAATTTTGGTATATTATTGCTTAACTATTTCTTGTGATCAAGGTCTTTTTTTACCTTCTTGGAGCCATGGCTGCTTTTACCACCTGTACAGCTTTCTGTCCTCCCTTCATATTGAAGGGCACAAATCTCTTTACTGAGTAGTTACATATCTTAATTACTCGGTTATAAGTGACACTGCGCATGCGTGTGCTTGTTAGTACATACAAACATAGTAGGAGAGGCCTACCACAGTTTCCTCTGTGATCTTGAACGCTAAATATCGTTGATCAGTAGTATACGAGGAACGTTCACGTCAATCCGGGACTATTAATTTTTAATAAATATATAACACATTTATAATAGTAGAAAATCCTTTTATTTCTCGATATAATCCCCTGCTATATTTATACATTTATCCCAGCGTTTCACTAGTGTCTGTCTGGATACCGCAGTGTAGAAAGATTTCTCGTTACGTTGAAACCAAGATAGGACTGACTGCTTCACCTAATCATCGCTGTTGGAATGCTGACCGAGGAACAACTTCAATGGCCCGAACAGGTGAAAATTGTTGGGACCGAGGTCCGGACTGTAAGGGGGGTGTGGTAATAACTCCCAGCCAAGATCTTGTAGCGTGCATGTCATGCGGTGGGCGGTATGCAGGCGTGCATTGTCCTGCAGAAACAGAACGCCTTTAGTGATCGCACCAGGCCGTTTTTTTTTTTTAGAGCATTGTGCACATCTTGAAGAACTTTGCAGTAGTACTCACTATTAATATTGACTCCACGGGATAGAAAATCGACATGATTGATGCCATTTTTATTCCAAAAAATTGAGGCCATAACTTTGCCTGCAGAAGCAATTGTTCGAAATTTTTTGGGAGTTGGCGAGTCCACATGCTTCCACTGCTTTGATGCACGTTTTGATTCCAGGGTGAAATGATGGACCCATGTTTCATCGCATGTAACAATTTGATTGAGAAAAAGCTGGGCTTCTTTGTCAAAATGTTGCTTTAACTCCTTGGAGATTTGCAATCTTCTTTGCTGGTCGAAAGCAGAAAGCTGTCTTGGTACCCAATGTGCACTAACCTTACTGAACTTCAGATGTTCGTGAATTATTTTGTTTACAGTTCCCACAGACACATTTCTTTTGCAATTTGCTGACAAGTTATCCATCGATTATCGAGAATCAGTTCTTCCACTCGCTGAATGTTCATGGGAATGACTACAGTCAACCATCTCAACCGGGATCGTCACGCTGATGTACGACCTTCTTTAAAATGTTTGCACCACTCAAATGTTTTACTGGGACTAAGAGTCTCATCATCACTGTACTGTGCAAGGAGTTGCGAATACATCTCGTCGGGTTTTACGCCTTCATTCACGAGAAATTTCATTACAACACTCTGTTCCACATGTGCATTGGACGCCATGTTCTTTATAACTGACTGTTGTTATTGTTTAACATGTAAACAATACAGCGCGCCATGCGGTAATAGCTGACACTTGTACTTTGTATGTATGACCAACAGAATGCGCAGGAATCTCCATTTACACTGTAACAAAAGTCCCGAATTGACGTGAACGTCCCTCGTAGTAGCATCATGGCCATAGTGGAAGAGATCTGACAAGCATACTATTTCGTTGTGTGACGCTATTCCCAGCTGTCACCAAATACAATGTAGAGCAGATGTAGCCAACACGTCTTGACACATGGAAAACAAAAATAACGCAAACAGCAATTTCAAAATAAACAGCAAACAAAATTTGGAAGCAAAAAGAACGCGTAAAGATGTTTGTAATTAAAGACAGCTAGCTGTAGTTGTGTCTACCACTTTGTTACATGTAGTTAATTATACCATAGCAGAAACATACCCCTAGTGTACATGCATATTGTCATGTAGATAATATTGCTGGACAGTGTAACTGTTAAGTTGCAAAACAAACCTACAATGTCGTGTACCTTTAAAACTGTGAGAAAATCTAACAAACATAAGGGATCAAATTACCCAGAGTATCTGGGATAAAATGTTGATCACACATAAGTACAGTAAATTTGAAAGTTAAGGGCATATGCGCAGAAACCAATTATGGATGGACGAGTCCACTTTGAAACTGTGAATGGCGGGAGAGTGACGGAGAATCAGCTGGTAAGCAAGTGAAGGTGGTGTTTTAGATACCCATACATTGTTAGTTACTGTGTGTACGTACAGTAAAATTGAAAGTTGAGGGCTTATGCGCAGAAACCAATTTATGGATGGACGAGCCCACTTTGAAATTGGGAATGGCGGGAGGGTAACGTAGAATCAGCTGGTAAGCAAGTGAGGGTGTTACCAACTTGCATGTGATGTTTTAGTTACCCGTGATGTTTTTCACATTCATTCTGTCCTTAATGACTTCATTTCTAATTTTGTCACATCTAGATACTCTTGCCGAACATCTCCAAAAGTCCATCTCTACTGTCATTAATTTTGTTCTTGTGTGTTTATTAGTGGTCCAAACTTCTGAGCCGTAAGTCACGGTACTTCTAACAATGTTTTAAATATTTTTGTTTTACTATCTGCTATAATTTGCTTATCATACAGGATTCCACTTAACATAGATATAGCCATTTTTGCCAAATTAATTCTGTATTGTATTTCTTTGTCTTGCTTCCCACTGGCTGTAATTTTCACCCCTAAATACTTGTATTCCTCTGTGTATGAAATCTTCCCCATGTCTTCCTCCAATATCAAGTCTTGATGAAGGTCACCTATTGCCATATATTTTGTTTTATTCATATTTACCTTTAGTCCCCATTTCTGATAATCCTGTATCAATTTTCTAGTCATGTACTCTGTCTTCAAAATCGTGAGCCAAAAGTAATTGGTCATCAGCAAACTGTAATGAATAAACTGTATTGCCATCAAGTGGAATTCCCATGTTCCTGCATATTTTTTCCTAGTCTCTATTGCTTTCTCTGTATACATTTTGAAAAGCGTGGGTGATAGACAACATCCCTGCCGTAAATCTTTGTTCACTTGAACCCCGGTGACAAATTCCTATTTTTATTCTCGATATTGAATTGTTCTAGAAACTTTGTATGGCTTTTATGATAATGGGGTTGATACTTGTTGTTCTTAAAGCTGCACACAGATTGGCTAACGATAGAAGCCTCGATATAGTTGTATTGTCTGCTTATTGTTTATGCCTTTCATTAATTGTAGAGATCAGTACTTTATATGCAGTGCTGAATAACATTATGCCTCTATAATTGTTACAATCCAGTTTATTTCTCTTCTTATAAAATGAGCATATTTTTCCAGTGTTCCGCTCTTCAGGCATTGTTTCTTTTATCCAGACCACACAAATTAGATCATGTAAATAGGCCTTGACAGTTTTGTTCAAAGGCCTATTTGTTTCGGAAGAAATGCAGATAAATACAAAACTCGACGCAATTTTAAAACACTAAACATTGGGAAATACTCCAAGAACAAGTTTATACACTACATCTGATTGCAATAACACCAATAAACACTGAACAACAAAACCAACACCAACCAACCAAGACAGACACCTTACTAGGTTTAAATCCAACATGGCTGATGATAAACATATTTGATTTATGCTCAAAACATGTCCCAAGTAAGAAAAAACATCTTGTAGGTAGTGTGGTACATGTAAATAAGTAATGCATGTACTGTACTGTATCAAGAAAAGAATTGTAGCAATAAGTGCGTACGAGCGCACAAGTGTGTGTGTATGTTTTAAACTTGTAGAAGGTCAAATACTTGTGCAACCAAAAATACTGTATAATATAAATAGGTGAATTTAAATTAGTAAATAACATTTATTTATTTATTTGGCACTTTATTGTCAGGAAATTTACTCGAACATAATTTTTATCTTGCAGATAAGGTTATTAACTGGAATTTTTAAATTAAACACGTTTCTGATGCAAAAACTAATTTTATTCATATATCTCTAAACAGCAAACATTTTATAAAACAACTGTGCTGACTGTATAATTAATGGAAATCGTTGTTAAAAAATTGTGCCGCTTAAAACAAAAAAAAAAGATTTGCCAACACCATACCTTCAATTTCCCTGTATATCCTGACTGTTGAGAGGAACATTTCAATTGTTGGATTATATGACTTTTCATCAATCTTTTATTTCGCAGACTAATGGAAAGAAACCACTGTACACATTACTATACAACACACTATGTGATTGCATGATGTTTTAGTGGGAGATCCATATGATCTCAAGTGCATTCAATCAAAGTACAGTGGACCCACACACTGGAGATCTGTAATTCCAACATTATGGGTGTCACATATACAAGGGTGGGCCCAGCGCTTCTGCCACCCTGTGCAGTATTTATGAGTGCCGCCCCTTCCCTTTTTTAACTCTTGAACACATTCATGCACACTAGACCTACTCTAAAGATACGGTGATTGCCTTCAAACGACAGCTAGGAATGTTTGCATTGTTGTGTTTATCAAACTTTTTCCCGTTTACGATGCGGCGAATGGCTACAATAAAAATTGTAGAGCCAATACAAGTAATAACAAGATTTACGTTCTCTCGTTCACGATTTTTCGACTCTTCGTTAAACTCCGCTGACTTTGTACATAAAGTAATTCTTACTGATCTTACATATTGCGATGAAATTAAGTAAATAAGTTTATTTTTTCCCTAAATTTCAAAACTTAACATCTCGGAATCTGCCGCCCTGGGCGGTGGCACGGTTCACCCCTGCCTGGAGCCGGGCCTGCACATATATCAGGTTCATTTGACTGAAAGACTGAAGATTATGCCAAATTCCTATCTCGTTTGTACATTTGGTGCTTCTTACATGATTCTTGATCCATAATTAATTATGAAATCTGCATCTTTTGTCTAAACACCATGTGTGAGAGGGAAAACTAAATGTTAAAGAGGAAAAATTTCTATAGCATTGTGCATGGCATTCCTGTTGTTCATTCAGTAACTGTTGATTATTAAGTTCTGAAACAGTAGGATATTTAGTTTATTTTTCTACAAATTTTATAAAATAAAGTGTCCAGTACTGGATTTAAGCATAGGCTGCAGCCTAGGGGCCTGGACCCACAAACAAAAAGAAAAAAATTAACAGTCCAGTTGCATAAAAATTATTTGGTTCGTGTTTCAGAGATGTTATCATCTAAGCGTTTTCATCTAAGTTATTAGATGAAAAGATGGTATTATGAGCCATGTATAGGGTAGAGTGGGGCAAGAGTGCGTACTTAAATTTTAAATTCATCCCTAACTGCACTCAATGCACTGTGACTCATTATATTTTGACAGAAATATCAAGAATCACTTATGGTTCAATTAAGTGTAGGCAAGTGCCAATAAATCAAACCAAATCCTCATGAAAGTAATATACTACCATCTTTTTATGATGCAGAAAAATTATGATTTACTTACAGATTTGTGCAATGTAAATATACCCTAATACTTTATTTTCTTTTTAATATGTTTAATTTGTGAGAATTATAATGCCATTCTGTTATTACATTATAATTACATCTTTATTCTGTTCAGGGCCTTTTGAGTGTAATACAAAAACGAGTGCAATCTTTTATTATTTTCAGAATGCCATTTTATATTGAGATACCTTGAAACCTTTAAATTGTTTAACATAGTATTGAAAATTACAAAAAGTATATCCCAATTTAATTTGTACACTTAACAGTTGTTTTATTGGCAGTTTTGGAAGATGTATTTTTCAAGATTTTTCCAGAGGAGGGGCTGGCCCCCCCATTTTATTTGGAGGTATTTCATACACCCAGACCCCCCCTCCTAGTTGGAAGGCCCGCACCACATATTCAGCCTAGGGGTCCACTAACTCTAAATCCGGCCCTGACAGTAACTTTTTCAAATTTAAAATTGGACAATCAACTATAGAAGGTTTTTAATAAATGTCATATGACAAATTACTACATGTGTTGTTGCTTGCTTTCCTCTTTTTATTCTGTACAATATATTTATTTATTATATTATTGTGTCGGTCAGTACTCACCATATGATTTACTCCACTTCTGGTGTGAGCACATGGCTCCATAAGCAACAGTAATTTTATCACTAGGGTCCAGGATTCTTTCTAAGCGAGATCAGAGACAGTGTCGGGTCTCGAAATAATGACTCTAACAACGATTGTGGTGACATAAAACTTTGTTTACTTACTCTGAATTTATATTATAAACACTTACGAAAACCAAAGATGGCGCCGTATACAACCAAAAAACAAAATGGCGTCTATATATACTTCCGCCCATACTAATTACTCATTACTTTCAATTACTTCTTTTTTATATTTAATTTTATTACAAAACCATTTTAAAATCGGCTGCAGCTCTTATAAATTTAATCTATTAAATTCAGATCATTGTATTACACAAACCAATGCCTCAAATTTTTGTTATGATTGCCGGCAAGTTCACGCTTCCATGCTCTCACACACACATACGTTAACAAAGGTACATTTTTTAATTTATCATAATTTTTTGAGCTCGGAAAAATATTAAAGTGTATTGATAATTTTGACTTCCCTGAAGGTGTGAGATTGCAGTTGTCGTCAGGCGCTCCACGCTGTCTGGCAGATGTTCGGTCGAAAGTCCCTCGTCGCTTTTCTCTTTTGACACTGACTCTAATTTACATATTTGAACTGTTATTGACCGATTGCTGTTTAAACTTTCACTTTGTTACATTTTGACTACATTTTGCACCTCCAAACAACACTTTGGCTGGCAAAACCTGCCGGCTAATAATTTGCGTATTTACGGTCTGAGTGGATCTTGCGGACTGAGAACGAGCAACCAGTGTAAAGTGAGCATGTGGAGGGGTTACCCCGTCATCATTCTATTGTTTTAAACGGATGACGCCATTGTTTTGCGTCACAGTTGTTACGTTTTTACATTATTTATGATGTTTCAACTGAATTAATGGGAATCATAATGTATGATTATGCAATTCATTTAAACAGTAAAAACAGACTAATGAGCTAATGAATACAGATATAAACTTAAAACAATTCTTGAGATGAGGCGAGTTATCGATGGGACTGTTTTATTTAATGAAATGAATGTTTTAAAAGTGAATTTTTTCCAAATTCACTGGATAAACCATAGAGCTTTTTTCTCGGTACCCTTTTCAAAATAATTTGTTCTCAGCATTCTCAAATACAGCAGTAGTGTTAAGAATATTAAATTACTTTAACGGCATCGGCTCCACATGGTAAAAGATCGTTCTTGAAATAAAAAATTATGGAATGTTTGTTAAGATAAATTTTGGCTTAGAGACATTGAGACGGAAACGGACATAAGGCAGCAAAATCAAGATTGCATGCTGGCACAAGAACACGTGGCAATAGAAATTACGTGTGGTATTTTCCTGTATGAGAAACCATGTAAGATCCTTATTTTAGCATTTCTCTCGCTTCATTTCTTATCGAACACCAAGTGAAAAATTAAACTATAGAAATTATATTCTTGGATAACAGTCCATTTAAAAGAAAATTTAAAAGGCTTAAGATCTAAAAGGTTTAAAACAAAACAAACCTTCTGAAGGTTCTTCTGTATGATGGGAGAAAATGAGGAATAAAAACCTTTTTTTTTTGTGATCGATGACACTTAGTTATGTTTTTATAGTTTCCTTCATAAACTTGAAGCATGAAATGCAGGAAAAAGTGGTCATCTCGTCAAACTGTCTGCTTCTTTATATGTGCATGGCTAGGCCTCTGTCCAATTATGGCTGGGTCTCTATTCAGTTATTTGTTATCTGTCCCAGTTCTAGTTTAACTGTAACAACTGTTAAGGTATGTTTGAGTCATATATATATTTTTTTATATAATATTGAAACTTTCTCGTGTGAAAACTTACTTGTCTTTTTTGTCGAACGCGTTTCGGCGTCGTATTCGCCTTCGTCAGCTTAGAACAGACACGTCCAAGTTTTCACACGAGAAAGTTTCAATATTATATAAAGTGTAGTGCTGTGAAAGAAGATGATGAACAAACAAGACAACGTATATATATATATATATATGTATATAAAAGTTTTTATTATTAATAATAATGTAAAAATTATATATACAAGAAAAATCTGAGCATATGTGAATGTAATAAATATATACATGTATTCATAAAGAAAATTATATATGATTTTGTTATAAAAAAATGGATATAACCCCAAAATTATTGATAACATAGTAAACAAAATGAATAAAAAAATACTAAATAATTCTTTCAGTAACAAAGCACAGAAAAATCAAAATAGACGTTTAATGAAGAAATTTGTGTTAGTGGTTGAAATCACAATCAGAATGATCACAGTTGCACACCACTATATAAAAATTATCCCAATTATAAAAACATCCCAAGACGATGGGCTGTGAAGCTTGAAAGCGCTAATTGGGATAATTTTTATATAGTGGTGTGCAACTGTGATCATTCTGATTGAAAAATCAAAATATTAAATATGTTAATTTCACATACGTAGGCAATATTAATCATAAAATTACAAAATTATTTAAAAATTACAAAAATTACCTATAATAACAGTAACAAAACAGATTATGATAGAATCAAACCTAAAACAGATAAATTAATTCATAATTTAAATGGAATATACAAAATTGAATGCCCTGACTGTAACGAATGTTGTGTTGGCCAAACTAAAAAAACGTTTAAAAGAAAGATATATACAACACCATAATTCATATTTAAAACCAGATGTATATAAATCAAATTCAGCTACACACTCAATAAAAAACACACATTTCCAAATTTAAATAATATTAGTTTATTAAAACACATTTCCAAAGGTCCAAAAATGACCTTATGGGAAAATTTAGAAATATTTAAACATAAAACAAGTAATAAATTAATACCATAACAAATTGAGATCAGTACAAAAAATAATATTTTCAAGATTACTAATTTAATAAAATAATAAATTTATTATATTTTACAATTACTTATATAACATTTTTTATGTACACATATAAAAACATTAAACTTACTTAGTCTACATAAAAGACAGCTGTTTTGAACAATGATTTACAAATTTTTTAATTTATTAAATTATATTTGATGATGATAGATCACTATTGAAAAGTATATGTAATTTACAAAATAAACAATATACTCTTGTAAAAAGTTATATTATTATTAATAATATAAAATATATATATATATATATATATATATTCATAAGCACAAATATATAAATACATATTTACAACAGAAAGCACTTAAGAAGGTGAGTATTGTCCTCTACAAAATTGTGTATTTGGAGCAATAGACAGTAAGAATTTTTAACCTGTAAACTATTGTTGTTTTTACTATTAAAATTAATAACTGGTATGGTATTAACATTTGTTTAATATCCTTTGTCTTAAGCCTTTGAGGATATATGAAAGTAAAATGGGGTAACCTTTGTGGTTAAAAAAAAGTATTGTTAAAGAAAACCCAAAACCATGTATTTTACTGCAAATATTTTATATTGATAATAATAATTCATATAATTAATTATTTATTTATAATAATTATTATCATTTTCTGACATCCGTTAAGTATTTTTTATTCACAGGTATCATGTAAAAAATACAGAATATTTGGTAGTAAAGATTACCATTTTTTTAAAATTTTTTGTTGTTTTTATTCAAAAAACAATTTGCTTTTTGGCAAGTGTAAATACCTTTCATTTTATTTTTATCATTTTATTATTATGTGATTGTCTATACTTTTGTTCACTTTATTTTTCAGTTGACCATTGACATTATTATAATGCTGTGACTGATTATGATGAATCAGACTCCGTTCGGTGAGTTACAGACCGAAAACCACGGTGTTGTGTGCGTGTTTCTCCAACTAACATCACAAAAACTTTTGCTTGTTTATGTAAACAAATAGCTTACTGTGTCATGGTTTTACATTTGTTTGTTTGTGTTTCTGTAAAATTTTAAAAATTCATAGTTAACTTTTCAGGTAATTGTATGCAGTACATTTACTGATGCCAGTTAATTGTATACCGTCAGAACACAATTGCAGATGTATGCAGCCAGTAGAAAAGTGCTTAAAAAATATTTCTACACTCTTGGAATAGAAGAACAAAGTTGTTCAAAGATACATAGATTGTGCAATAATAGTGTCAGCTTAACCAGACAGTTAATTGAGAAAAGGATACAATTCTGTTGTTAAATCGAATCTGCAATGACTCTGGATTGCAAATATCCACACTTAAGACCAAGGTGATGGCTTTTCATGGAACTGATCCCGTACGGGCAAAAATTGTTATAGATTGTACTGTCCTGGAACAAGCCAGTAATATTGAATACCTGGGCTACAGTGTGTCTTATAATACAAGCAACGACGTTGTGAATAAGTTGCATAAGTTCAACCTTATGTGCGGGACCATTAGGTGAACTCTTTAAGTCAGCAAGTAAAGGAACACACCTAAAATTCTACAAGGTGATGATGGCCCTTACCACACTTCTTTATGGGTCTGAGAATTGGACTTTAACGAAAGGCCAGGCCAGTCGCATCCAAGCGGGTGAAATGAGATTTCTCAGGCACGTGGCAGGGTATACTCTCCATGATCATAGAAGAAACGCAGATATATGGCAGAAACTGAATATTATGAGTATACTTGACAGGATTGCCCAGTATTGGTTGAATTGGTGGGAACATCTTTGCCGAATTAATGACTGCTGGATCCCCAAACAACTATGGAACTATACGCCGAGGGGACACAGAGGTATGGGACATCCGAGGTAGCATTGGAGTGACCAGCTCTAGACTTTCCCTGTTTGGGAATGGAACAAACCATCCTTGGTTTAATCCATGAAGATGATGATGATGATGATATAATTCTGTAATTTGGAAATGCATAGTTCATCAGTCGGTCATTAACTATGAAAAGCCATTAATCAGGTTGATACAATAAACAGAAACATCAGGTTAGTATTATGGACATATTACCACCCTCAAGAGTGGAAAGTCTTATAGGGATTGTACCAATACACAGCAACAGTAATGAATACCAGTATAAATAACAAAACGCTCACTTCTTGTTAACGGGGTATAAAAACAGGGTTAAGGGGTTGTTTATCTCCTCTATGTTTAGTACACTAACACCAAAAAATAAAACAAGGCGGCATGAGACAAAATTAAAATTCTACAGAACAATGTCTGTTCCAGTTCTATTATATGGCAGTGAATCCTGGATTACAAAACAAAGAGATAAAAGCAACATACAATCAACAGAGTTGAGATTTTTAAGAGGGGTTCATACAAGAAGGGATCATAATATAAGAACTGAAGATATACGGAAATAATTAAATATATATAATCTAAGTGAGAAAATTGAAGAATACAGGGAAAAATGGAGACAGCATTTAAGTGCCATGAATGAAGATAGAACACCAGTAATTGTAAACAAGTACACAAGCCTTCTGGAAGAAAGTATGCAGGAAGGCCAAGAAAGAAAAGGATCTGATAATGTGGAGACGGAACAGGCACATTGCCTAATCTCTGAAGTGTAGAAGATATTTACTATATATTGACATCATCTGAAAATGGAAAAACAAGATAATCATGCAATAACACTGAATGGTAGAAACAGATTTATGAATGCACTATTATTTGCTGTTGATCGAATATTATTATTATTACAGGAAAGTATAAAATGTGTAGCAATTACATTACAAACGTTTTGTAAAATACCTTTTACAATTACATTAATTATGTAAAGATTTTAATCTAAAATATAAAATGTACGGCCTTTGAAAGAAAGTACCGTGTACATTCTAAAATAATTATTAATGAACAAGCCACGGATCGGTTACCAATTCCAGTCTCCTAGAATATGGCATTATTTAAGATTATGACAGTGATAATGCTAAGAAAATAAATATGTGACTGATGGTATGGGAGATACGACTTTTATCCAAAGGAGATTAAACAAGAAAGCTCAAAAAGAGAGAAAGATTTAAGAGAATAAAAAATATGTTATACCGTACTGTAGGTCTTAGATCTAGATAATGGAAGAATTCAGACAACAGAAATGAAATTCCAAAAGGAAGTTAAAGGATTTTCTCTAAGCAAGACTGCAAAACCCAAACATCACCAAACTAATAGAAAGTGATATGGCGCTGTCAAATACAGTACATTTTACTTTTCCGTTTTGTGTTTGACACTTAATCAATATTCTTATTAGCATTAGCAAAACAGTGAATTTCGGTGTTAGTAAATCAATGCTATTTTTTGGTTGTTAGTTTTAGTACACCTGAGTCATTTGTAATGGGTTACCAATTTTCTTTCAGAATCTTGAATACAATCCTTTGCATCTCAAAGCCACTAGATTTAACAATCTGTAAGATCTATTCAGTGCTGATACATTATTGGAAGATATAATTGATCCACTTAATTTTTATATTTGTGCTTGTTCAGTACTTAAAAAAGACTATTAAAAATATCGGTATGGAGAACCATACATGACTTCCATGTTCTAAGATTTATATTTAAAATCATTTTCGAAATGAAATATTTCCGTAGAAACGGCTTCTTTCTACTTACTGCTTCAGCCTTAACCACAGTACTGTGGTCACTAATGTATACCACCTCACTTTATCGCACTCGATTTTTACTGATAATGGAAGTCGATGGCACTGCCGAAACGTCTGGTTTTGCAGAAAACTTTGGTCTACGGCCAAACAGCATGGGAAGAAATTTTAACAACAAACTACTTTGTTGCCGATAACGTAGTACATATATAAAAAATTATCCCCTCCCCCTTCAACTTTAATTTTCATTTATAGAAAATTACCTACCCCCACCCCATTCAACTAGCCTCTTCATTTATAGATATTTCATCTACGTTTCTATAGTCGATTATTAAGATCTTCTCTTATCAGGATACTTTATCAAAAGTAAGTACTTTACTCTTGTTACAACAAAAAATGTTGCAGGTAAACTACCCCTTTCCCTTAACCGATCTCCAAAAACAACAGACATTGAGTTCTCTATAGCTCAGGAAGGTATGCAAAACATTATTTGATTCTGATTGAATTTACGGCAGTTATCATTCGTCATAAAAAAAATTACCCATGTTAAAACATAAAACGTTGCTGGTAAACTACCCCTTTCCCTAAACCGATCTTCAACAAAAACAATAGGTCTTGAGAACTTTACAATTCAGGGCTGTATGCAAAACATTATTTGATTCTGTTTGAATTTGCGGCTCGTATCGTTTGCCATAGAAAATACCCTTGTTAAAATATAACACGTTGCAGCTAAAGTACCCCTTTCCCTTAACCGATCTTCAACAAAATCAACAGACCTTGAGTTCTGTATAATTCAAAAAGGTATGCAAAAGAGTAGTTGATTCTGTTTGAATTTACGGCAGTTATTGTTCATCATAGAAAAAATTACCCTTGTTAAAACATAAAACGTTGCAGGTAACTACCCCTTTCCCTTAACCGATCTTCACCAAAAACAATAGGTCTTGAGTACTGTACAGTTCAGGGCTGTATGCAAAACATTATTTGATTCTGTTTGATTTTGTGGCTGTTATCGTTTGCCATAGAAAATACCCTTGTTAAAACAAAACGTTACAGGTAAACTACCCCTTTCCCGTAACCAATCTTCACCAAAAACAATAGGTCTTGAGAACTCTACAATTCAAGGCTGTATGCAAAACATTATTTGATTCTGTTTGAATTTGCGGCTGTTATCGTTTGCCATAGGAAAATATCGGTATGGAGAACCATACATGACTTCCATGTTCTAAGATTTATATTTAAAATCATATTCCAACTGAAATATTTCCATAGAAACTAATTCTTTCTACTTACTGCTTCAGCCTTAACCACAGTACTGTGGTCATTAATGTATACCACCTCACGTTTTCACACTCGATTTTCACTGATGATGGCAGTCGATGGCACTGCCGAAAAGTCTGGTTTTGCAGAAAACATTGGACTACGGCTAAACAGCCCGGGAAGGAATTTTAACAAAGAACTACTTCTTTGTTGCTGATAACGTAGTACACATATAAAAAATTCTCCCCTCCCCCTTCAACTATAATTTTCATTAATAGAAAATTACCCCCACCTCATTCACCTAACCTCTTCATTTATAGATATTTCATCTACGTTTCTACAGTGGATTATTATGAGCTACTTATCAGGATACTTTATTTATCAAAATTAAGTGCTTTACTCTTGTTAAAACATAAAACGTTGCAGGTAAACTACCCCTTTCTCTAAACCGATCTTCACCAGAATCAATAGACCTTGAGATCTCTACAATTCAGGAACATATGGAAAAAATTATTTGATTCTCTTTAAATTTATGGCAATTATCTTTCGTAAAAAAAATTACCCTTCTTAAAACATAAAATGTTGCAGGTAAACTACCCTATTCCCTTAACTGATCTTCACCAAAACCAACAGGTCTTGAGAACTCTACAATTCAGGGCTGTATGCAAAACATTATTTGATTCTGTTTGAATTTGCGGCTGTTATCGTTTACCATAGAAAAAATTACCCTTGATAAAAAAACGTTGCAGGTAAACTACCCCTTTCCCTTAACCGATCTTCACCAAAAACAATAGGTCTTGAGTACTCTACAAATGACGGCTGTATGCAAAAAATTATTTGATTCTGTTTGAATGTGCGGCTGTTATCGTTTACCATAGAAAATATCGGTATGGAGAACCATACATGACTTCCATATTCTAAGATTTATATTTAAAATCATTTTCAGCCAAACAGCCAGGCTGTGTCTTACCTGCCTTTTTATTGCTGTATTAAATGAAAAATATTATATTACATTAACATGAAAAAATTATAATTTTATTGCCTGGCAACAAAATTATTTTATTTTTAACAATTACCATTGTTTCAAAAAGTTTAAATAAATTTTCAAGTACTTTACTCTTGTTAAAACGTAAAAGGTTGCAGGTAAACTACCCCTTCCCCTTAACCGATCTTCACCAAAATCGAAAGTCATTGAGACCTCTACAATTCAGGGACGTATGCAAAAAAGTATTTGATTCTGTTTGAATTTGCGGCTGTTATCGTTTGCCATAGAAAATACGCTTGATAAAAAAACGTTGCAGGTAAACTACCCCTTCCCCTTAACCGATCTTCACCAAAAACAACAGGTCTTGAGTACTCTACAAATCAGGGCTGTATGCAAAACATTATTTGATTCTGTTTGAATTTGCGGCTGTTATCGTTTGCCATAGAAAATACCCTTGTTAAAAAAACGTTGCAGGTAAACTACCCCTTTCCCTTAACCGATCTTCACCAAAAACAATAGGTCTTGAGAACTCTACAATTTAGGGCTGTATGCAAATAATCTTTTGATTCTGTTTGAATTTGCGGCTGTTATCGTTTGCCATAGGAAATACCCTTGTTAAAACATAAAACGTTACAGGTAAACTACCCCTTTCCCTTAACCGATCTTCACCAAAATCAACAGATCTTGAGAACTCTACAATTCAGGGCCGTATGCGAAACATTATTTGATTCTGTTTGAATTTGCGGCTGTTATCGTTTGCCAAAAAAAATACCCTTGTTAAAAAAACGTTGCAGGTAAACTACCCCTTCCCCTTAACCGATCTTCACCAAAATCGAAAGTCATTGAGACCTCTACAATTCAGGGAAGTATGCAAAAAAGTATTTGATTCTGTTTGAATTTGCGGCTGTTATCGTTTGCCATAGAAAATACGCTTGATAAAAAAACGTTGCAGGTAAACTACCCCTTCCCCTTAACCGATCTTCACCAAAAACAACAGGTCTTGAGTACTCAACAAATCAGGGGTGTATACAAAACATTATTTGATTCTGTTTGAATTTGCGGCTGTTATCGTTTGCCATAGAAAATACCCTTGTTAAAAAAACGTTGCAGGTAAACTACCCCTTTCCCTCAACCGATCTTCACCAAAAACAATTGGTATTGAGAACTCTACAATTTAGGGCTGTATGCAAATAATCTTTAGATTCTGTTTGAATTTGCGGCTGTTATCGTTTGCCATAGGAAATACCCTTGTTAAAACATAAAACGTTACAGGTAAGCTACCCCTTTCCCTTAACCGATCTTCACCAAAATCAACAGGTCTTGAGACCTCTACAATTCAGGGCTGTATGCGAAACATTATTTGATTCTGTTTGAATTTGCGGCTGTTATCGTTTGCCAAACAAACAAAATTACCCTTGCTAAAAAAAAACCGTTGCAGGTAAACTACCCCTTTCCCTCAACCGATCTTCACCAAAAACAATAGGTCGCGAGTACTCTGCAAATCAGGCCAGTATGCAAAAAAGTATTTGATTCTGTTTGAATTTGCGGCAGTTATCGTTTGCCATAGGAACAAAATCTACAGACAGATAGACAGACAGATAGACAGACACACACACACAGACAGTTTTGGAAAACGACTTTTTTTCATGTTTTGAGTGTAGTAGAATCAGAATCTGCAATAATCTCGAACACGATTTTTTTTGCCATCACCATACTTCCATTCCTTAAGGAATATGGAAGTAAAACAGTTATAAATATCGGTATGGAGAACCATACATGACTTCCATATTCTAAGATTTATATTTAAAATCATTTTCAGCCAAACAGCCAGGCTGTGTCTTACCTGCCTTTTTATTGCTGTATTAAATGAAAAATATTATATTACATTAAAATGAAAAAATTATAATTTTATTGCCTGGCAACAAAATTATTTTATTTTTAACAATTACCATTGTTTCAAAAAGTTTAAATAAATTTTCAAGTACTTTACTCTTGTTAAAACGTAAAAGGTTGCAGGTAAACTACCCCTTCCCCTTAACCGATCTTCACCAAAATCGAAAGTCATTGAGAGCTCTACAATTCAGGGACGTATGCAAAACATTATTTGATTCTGTTTGCATTTGCGGCTGTTATCGTTTGCCATAGAAAATACGCTTGATAAAAAAACGTTGCAGGTAAACTACCCCTTCTCCTTAACCGATCTTCACCAAAAACAATAGGTCTTGAGTACTCTACAAATCAGGGCTGTATGCAAAACATTATTTGATTCTGTTTGAATTTGCGGCTGTTATCGTTTGCCATAGAAAATACCCTTGTTAAAAAAACGTTGCAGGTAAACTACCCCTTTCCCTCAACCGATCTTCACCAAAAACAATAGGTCTTGAGAACTCTACAATTTAGGGCTGTATGCAAATAATCTTTTGATTCTGTTTGAATTTGCGGCTGTTATCGTTTGCCATAGGAAATACCCTTGTTAAAACATAAAACGTTACAGGTAAACTACCCCTTTCCCTTAACTGATCTTCACCAAAAACAATAGGTCTTGAGTACTCTACAAATCAGGGCTGTATGCAAAACATTATTTGATTCTGTTTGAATTTGCGGCTGTTATCGTTTGCCATAGAAAATACCCTTGTTAAAAAAACGTTGCAGGTAAACTACCCCTTTCCCTCAACCGAACTTCACCAAAAACAATAGGTCTTGACAACTCTACAATTTAGGGCTTAATGCAAATAATCTTTTGATTCTGTTTGAATTTGCGGCTGTTATCGTTTGCCATAGGAAATACCCTTGTTAAAACATAAAACGTTACAGGTAAACTACCCCTTTCCCTTAACCGATCTTCACCAAAATCAGCAGATCTTGAGAACTCTACAATTCAGGGCGGTATGCGAAACATTATTTGATTCTGTTTGAATTTGCGGCTGTTATCGTTTGCCAAACAAACAAAATTACCCTTGCTAAAAAAAAACCGTTGCAGGTAAACTACCCCTTTCCCTCAACCGATCTTCACCAAAAACAATAGGTCGCGTGCACTCTGCAAATCAGGGCTGTATGCAAAAAATTATTTGATTCTGTTTGAATTTGCGGCAGTTATCGTTTGCCATAGAAAAAAAATCTACAGACAGACAGACAGACACACAGACAGACACACAGACAGACAGATAGACAGACAGACACACACACAGACACTTTTCGGAAAACGACTTTTTTTCATGTTTTGAGTGTAGTAGAATCAGAATCTGCAATAATCTCGAACACGATTTTTTTTGCCATCACCATACTTCCATTCCTTAAGGAATATGGAAGTAAAAATTACCCTTGATTAAAAAAAAATGTTGCATGTAAACTACCCCTTTCCCTTAATCGATCTTCACCAAAAACAATAGGTCTTGAGTACTCTACAAATCAGAGCTGTATGCAAACAATTATTTGATTCTGTTTGAATTTGCGGCTGTTATCGTTTACCATAGAAAAAATTACCCTTGATAAAAAAACGTTGCAGGTAAACTACCCCTTTCCCTTAACCGATCTTCACCAAAAACAATAGGTCTTGAGTACTCTACAAATCACGGCTGTATGCAAAAAATGATTTGATTCTGTTTGAATGTGCAGCTGTTATCGTTTGCCATAGAAAATACCCTTGTTAAAACATATAACGTTGCAGGGAAACTACCCCTTTCCCTTAATCGATCTTCACCAAAAACAATAGGTCTTGAGAAATCTACAACGTAGGGCTGTATGCAAAAGAGTAGTTGATTCGGTTTGAATTTACAGCTGTTATAGTTTGCCATAGAAAAAAATTACCCTTGATTAAAAAAAAAAAAACTGTTGCAGGTAAACTACCCCTTTCCCTTAACCGATCTTCACCAAAACAATAGGTCTTGAGTACTCTACAAATCAGGGCTGCTTGCAAAAAATTATTTGATTCTGTTTGAATTTGGGGCTGTTATCGTTTTCCATAGAAAAAAATCTACAGATAGACACACTGACACACGCACAGACACTTTTCGAAAAATGACTTTTTCATGTTTTGAGTGTAGTACAATCAGAATCTGCAATAATCTCGAACACGATTTTTTTTGCCATCAGCATACTTCCATTTCCTTAAGGAACATGGAAGTAAATATCGGTATGGAGAAAACCATACATGACTTCCATATTCTAAGATTTATATTTAAAATCATTTTCAGCCAAACAGCCAGGCTGTGTCTTACCTGCCTTTGTATTGCTGTATTAATGAAAAATATTATATTATATTAAAATGAAAAAATTATAATTTTATTGCCTGGCAACAAAATTATTTTATTTTTAACAATTACCATTGTTTCAAAAAGTTTAAATAAATTTTCAAGTACTTTTACTCTTGTTAAAACGTAAAAGGTTGCAGGTAAACTACCCCTTCCCCTTAACCGATCTTCACCAAAATCGAAAGTCATTGAGACCTCTACAATTCAGGGACGTATGCAAAAAATTATTTGATTCTGTTTGAATTTGCGGCTGTTATCGTTTGCCATAGAAAATACGCTTGATAAAAAAACGTTGCAGGTAAACTACCCCTTCCCCTTAACCGATCTTCACCAAAAACAACAGGTCTTGAGTACTCAACAAATCAGGGGTGTGTACAAAACATTATTTGATTCTGTTTGAATTTGCGGCTGTTATCGTTTGCCAAACAAACAAAATTACACTTGCTAAAAAAAAACCGTTGCAGGTAAACTACCCCTTTCCCTCAACCGATCTTCACCAAAAACAATAGGTCGCGAGTACTCTGCAAATCAGGCCTGTATGCAAAAAAGTATTTGATTCTGTTTGAATTTGCGGCAGTTATCGTTTGCCATAGGAACAAAATCTACAGACAGATAGACAGACAGATAGACAGACACACACACAGACAGTTTTGGAAAACGACTTTTTTTCATGTTTTGAGTGTAGTAGAATCAGAATCTGCAATAATCTCGAACACGATTTTTTTTGCCATCACCATACTTCCATTCCTTAAGGAATATGGAAGTAAAACAGTTATAAATATCGGTATGGAGAACCATACATGACTTCCATATTCTAAGATTTATATTTAAAATCATTTTCAGCCAAACAGCCAGGCTGTGTCTTACCTGCCTTTTTATTGCTGTATTAAATGAAAAATATTATATTACATTAAAATGAAAAAATTATAATTTTATTGCCTGGCAACAAAATTATTTTATTTTTAACAATTACCATTGTTTCAAAAAGTTTAAATAAATTTTCAAGTACTTTACTCTTGTTAAAACGTAAAAGGTTGCAGGTAAACTACCCCTTCCCCTTAACCGATCTTCACCAAAATCGAAAGTCATTGAGAGCTCTACAATTCAGGGACGTATGCAAAACATTATTTGATTCTGTTTGAATTTGCGGCTGTTATCGTTTGCCATAGAAAATACGCTTGATAAAAAAACGTTGCAGGTAAACTACCCCTTCTCCTTAACCGATCTTCACCAAAAACAATAGGTCTTGAGTACTCTACAAATCAGGGCTGTATGCAAAACATTATTTGATTCTGTTTGAATTTGCGGCTGTTATCGTTTGCCATAGAAAATACCCTTGTTAAAAAAACGTTGCAGGTAAACTACCCCTTTCCCTCAACCGATCTTCACAAAAAACAATAGGTCTTGAGAACTCTACAATTTAGGGCTGTATGCAAATAATCTTTTGATTCTGTTTGAATTTGCGGCTGTTATCGTTTGCCATAGGAAATACCCTTGTTAAAACATAAAACGTTACAGGTAAACTACCCCTTTCCCTTAACCGATCTTCACCAAAATCAACAGATCTTGAGAACTCTACAATTCAGGACCGTATGCGAAACATTATTTGATTCTGTTTGAATTTGCGGCTGTTATCGTTTGCCAAACAAACAAAATTACCCTTGCTAAAAAAAAACCGTTGCAGGTAAACTACCCCTTTCCCTTAACCGATCTTCACCAAAAACAATAGGTCGCGAGTACTCTGCAAATCAGGGCTGTATGCAAAAAAGTATTTGATTCTGTTTGAATTTGCGGCAGTTATCGTTTGCCATAGGAAAAAATCTACAGACAGACAGACAGACAGACACACACACAGACACTTTTCGGAAAACGACTTTTTTTCATGTTTTGAGTGTAGTAGAATCAGAATCTGCAATAATCTCGAACACGATTTTTTTTGCCATCACCATACTTCCATTCCTTAAGGAATATGGAAGTAAAATATCGGTATGGAGAACCATACATGACTTCCATATTCTAAGATTTATATTTAAAATCATTTTCAGCCAAACAACCAGGCTGTGTCTTACCTGCCTTTTTATTGCTGTATTAAATGAAAAATATTATATTACATTAAAATGAAAAAATTATAATTTTATTGCCTGGCAACAAAATTATTTTATTTTTAACAATTACCATTGTTTCAAAAAGTTTAAATAAATTTTCAAGTACTTTACTCTTGTTAAAACGTAAAAGGTTGCAGGTAAACTACCCCTTCCCCTTAACCGATCTTCACCAAAATCGAAAGTCATTGAGACCTCTACAATTCAGGGACGTATGCAAAAAATTATTTGATTCTGTTTGAATTTGCGGCTGTTATCGTTTGCCATAGAAAATACGCTTGATAAAAAAACGTTGCAGGTAAACTACCCCTTCCCCTTAACCGATCTTCACCAAAAACAACAGGTCTTGAGTACTCAACAAATCAGGGGTGTGTACAAAACATTATTTGATTCTGTTTGAATTTGCGGCTGTTATCGTTTGCCAAACAAACAAAATTACACTTGCTAAAAAAAAACCGTTGCAGGTAAACTACCCCTTTCCCTCAACCGATCTTCACCAAAAACAATAGGTCGCGAGTACTCTGCAAATCAGGCCTGTATGCAAAAAAGTATTTGATTCTGTTTGAATTTGCGGCAGTTATCGTTTGCCATAGGAACAAAATCTACAGACAGATAGACAGACAGATAGACAGACACACACACAGACAGTTTTGGAAAACGACTTTTTTTCATGTTTTGAGTGTAGTAGAATCAGAATCTGCAATAATCTCGAACACGATTTTTTTTGCCATCACCATACTTCCATTCCTTAAGGAATATGGAAGTAAAACAGTTATAAATATCGGTATGGAGAACCATACATGACTTCCATATTCTAAGATTTATGTTTAAAATCATTTTCAGCCAAACAGCCAGGCTGTGTCTTACCTGCCTTTTTATTGCTGTATTAAATGAAAAATATTATATTACATTAAAATGAAAAAATTATAATTTTATTGCCTGGCAACAAAATTATTTTATTTTTAACAATTACCATTGTTTCAAAAAGTTTAAATAAATTTTCAAGTACTTTACTCTTGTTAAAACGTAAAAGGTTGCAGGTAAACTACCCCTTCCCCTTAACCGATCTTCACCAAAATCGAAAGTCATTGAGAGCTCTACAATTCAGGGACGTATGCAAAACATTATTTGATTCTGTTTGAATTTGCGGCTGTTATCGTTTGCCATAGAAAATACGCTTGATAAAAAAACGTTGCAGGTAAACTACCCCTTCTCCTTAACCGATCTTCACCAAAAACAATAGGTCTTGAGTACTCTACAAATCAGGGCTGTATGCAAAACATTATTTGATTCTGTTTGAATTTGCGGCTGTTATCGTTTGCCATAGAAAATACCCTTGTTAAAAAAACGTTGCAGGTAAACTACCCCTTTCCCTCAACCGATCTTCACAAAAAACAATAGGTCTTGAGAACTCTACAATTTAGGGCTGTATGCAAATAATCTTTTGATTCTGTTTGAATTTGCGGCTGTTATCGTTTGCCATAGGAAATACCCTTGTTAAAACATAAAACGTTACAGGTAAACTACCCCTTTCCCTTAACCGATCTTCACCAAAATCAACAGATCTTGAGAACTCTACAATTCAGGACCGTATGCGAAACATTATTTGATTCTGTTTGAATTTGCGGCTGTTATCGTTTGCCAAACAAACAAAATTACCCTTGCTAAAAAAAAACCGTTGCAGGTAAACTACCCCTTTCCCTTAACCGATCTTCACCAAAAACAATAGGTCGCGAGTACTCTGCAAATCAGGGCTGTATGCAAAAAAGTATTTGATTCTGTTTGAATTTGCGGCAGTTATCGTTTGCCATAGGAAAAAATCTACAGACAGACAGACAGACAGACACACACACAGACACTTTTCGGAAAACGACTTTTTTTCATGTTTTGAGTGTAGTAGAATCAGAATCTGCAATAATCTCGAACACGATTTTTTTTGCCATCACCATACTTCCATTCCTTAAGGAATATGGAAGTAAAATATCGGTATGGAGAACCATACATGACTTCCATATTCTAAGATTTATATTTAAAATCATTTTCAGCCAAACAACCAGGCTGTGTCTTACCTGCCTTTTTATTGCTGTATTAAATGAAAAATATTATATTACATTAAATTGAAAAAATTATAATTTTATTGCCTGGCAACAAAATTATTTTATTTTTAACAATTACCATTGTTTCAAAAAGTTTAAATAAATTTTCAAGTACTTTACTCTTGTTAAAACGTAAAAGGTTGCAGGTAAACTACCCCTTCCCCTTAACCGATCTTCACCAAAATCGAAAGTCATTGAGAGCTCTACAATTCAGGGACGTATGCAAAAAATTATTTCATTCTGTTTGAATTTGCGGCTGTTATCGTTTGCCATAGACAATACGCTTGATAAAAAAACATTGCAGGTAAACTACCCCTTCCCCTTAACCGATATTCACCAAAAACAATAGGTCTTGAGTACTCTACAAATCAGGGCTGTATGCAAAACATTATTTGATTCTGTTTGAATTTGCGGCTGTTATCGTTTGCCATAGAAAATACCCTTGTTAAAAAAACGTTGCAGGTAAACTACCCCTTTCCCTCAACCGATCTTCACCAAAAACAATAGGTCTTGAGAACTCTACAATTTAGGGCTGTATGCAAATAATCTTTTGATTCTGTTTGAATTTGCGGCTGTTATCGTTTGCCATAGGAAATACCCTTGTTAAAACATAAAACGTTACAGGTAAACTACCCCTTTCCCTTAACTGATCTTCACCAAAAACAATAGGTCTTGAGTACTCTACAAATCAGGGCTGTATGCAAAACATTATTTGATTCTGTTTGAATTTGCGGCTGTTATCGTTTGCCATAGAAAATACCCTTGTTAAAAAAACGTTGCAGGTAAACTACCCCTTTCCCTCAACCGAACTTCACCAAAAACAATAGGTCTTGACAACTCTACAATTTAGGGCTTAATGCAAATAATCTTTTGATTCTGTTTGAATTTGCGGCTGTTATCGTTTGCCATAGGAAATACCCTTGTTAAAACATAAAACGTTACAGGTAAACTACCCCTTTCCCTTAACCGATCTTCACCAAAATCAGCAGATCTTGAGAACTCTACAATTCAGGGCGGTATGCGAAACATTATTTGATTCTGTTTGAATTTGCGGCTGTTATCGTTTGCCAAACAAACAAAATTACCCTTGCTAAAAAAAAACCGTTGCAGGTAAACTACCCCTTTCCCTCAACCGATCTTCACCAAAAACAATAGGTCGCGTGTACTCTGCAAATCAGGGCTGTATGCAAAAAATTATTTGATTCTGTTTGAATTTGCGGCAGTTATCGTTTGCCATAGAAAAAAAATCTACAGATAGACAGACAGACACACAGACAGACACACAGACAGACAGATAGACAGACAGACACACACACAGACACTTTTCGGAAAACGACTTTTTTTCATGTTTTGAGTGTAGTAGAATCAGAATCTGCAATAATCTCGAACACGATTTTTTTTGCCATCACCATACTTCCATTCCTTAAGGAATATGGAAGTAAAAATTACCCTTGATTAAAAAAAAATGTTGCATGTAAACTACCCCTTTCCCTTAATCGATCTTCACCAAAAACAATAGGTCTTGAGTACTCTACAAATCAGAGCTGTATGCAAACAATTATTTGATTCTGTTTGAATTTGCGGCTGTTATCGTTTACCATAGAAAAAATTACCCTTGATAAAAAAACGTTGCAGGTAAACTACCCCTTTCCCTTAACCGATCTTCACCAAAAACAATAGGTCTTGAGTACTCTACAAATCACGGCTGTATGCAAAAAATGATTTGATTCTGTTTGAATGTGCAGCTGTTATCGTTTGCCATAGAAAATACCCTTGTTAAAACATATAACGTTGCAGGGAAACTACCCCTTTCCCTTAATCGATCTTCACCAAAAACAATAGGTCTTGAGAAATCTACAACGTAGGGCTGTATGCAAAAGAGTAGTTGATTCTGTTTGAATTTACAGCTGTTATAGTTTGCCATAGAAAAAAATTACCCTTGATTAAAAAAAAAAAAACTGTTGCAGGTAAACTACTCCTTTCCCTTAACCGATCTTCACCAAAACAATAGGTCTTGAGTACTCTACAAATCAGGGCTGCTTGCAAAAAATTATTTGATTCTGTTTGAATTTGGGGCTGTTATCGTTTTCCATAGAAAAAAATCTACAGATAGACACACTGACACACGCACAGACACTTTTCGAAAAATGACTTTTTCATGTTTTGAGTGTAGTACAATCAGAATCTGCAATAATCTCGAACACGATTTTTTTTGCCATCAGCATACTTCCATTTCCTTAAGGAACATGGAAGTAAATATCGGTATGGAGAAAACCATACATGACTTCCATATTCTAAGATTTATATTTAAAATCATTTTCAGCCAAACAGCCAGGCTGTGTCTTACCTGCCTTTGTATTGCTGTATTAATGAAAAATATTATATTATATTAAAATGAAAAAATTATAATTTTATTGCCTGGCAACAAAATTATTTTATTTTTAACAATTACCATTGTTTCAAAAAGTTTAAATAAATTTTCAAGTACTTTTACTCTTGTTAAAACGTAAAAGGTTGCAGGTAAACTACCCCTTCCCCTTAACCGATCTTCACCAAAATCGAAAGTCATTGAGACCTCTACAATTCAGGGACGTATGCAAAAAATTATTTGATTCTGTTTGAATTTGCGGCTGTTATCGTTTGCCATAGAAAATACGCTTGATAAAAAAACGTTGCAGGTAAACTACCCCTTCCCCTTAACCGATCTTCACCAAAAACAACAGGTCTTGAGTACTCAACAAATCAGGGGTGTGTACAAAACATTATTTGATTCTGTTTGAATTTGCGGCTGTTATCGTTTGCCAAACAAACAAAATTACACTTGCTAAAAAAAAACCGTTGCAGGTAAACTACCCCTTTCCCTCAACCGATCTTCACCAAAAACAATAGGTCGCGAGTACTCTGCAAATCAGGCCTGTATGCAAAAAAGTATTTGATTCTGTTTGAATTTGCGGCTGTTATCGTTTGCCATAGGAACAAAATCTACAGACAGATAGACAGACAGATAGACAGACACACACACAGACAGTTTTGGAAAACGACTTTTTTTCATGTTTTGAGTGTAGTAGAATCAGAATCTGCAATAATCTCGAACACGATTTTTTTTGCCATCACCATACTTCCATTCCTTAAGGAATATGGAAGTAAAACAGTTATAAATATCGGTATGGAGAACCATACATGACTTCCATATTCTAAGATTTATATTTAAAATCATTTTCAGCCAAACAGCCAGGCTGTGTCTTACCTGCCTTTTTATTGCTGTATTAAATGAAAAATATTATATTACATTAAAATGAAAAAATTATAATTTTATTGCCTGGCAACAAAATTATTTTATTTTTAACAATTACCATTGTTTCAAAAAGTTTAAATAAATTTTCAAGTACTTTACTCTTGTTAAAACGTAAAAGGTTGCAGGTAAACTACCCCTTCCCCTTAACCGATCTTCACCAAAATCGAAAGTCATTGAGAGCTCTACAATTCAGGGACGTATGCAAAACATTATTTGATTCTGTTTGAATTTGCGGCTGTTATCGTTTGCCATAGAAAATACGCTTGATAAAAAAACGTTGCAGGTAAACTACCCCTTCTCCTTAACCGATCTTCACCAAAAACAATAGGTCTTGAGTACTCTACAAATCAGGGCTGTATGCAAAACATTATTTGATTCTGTTTGAATTTGCGGCTGTTATCGTTTGCCATAGAAAATACCCTTGTTAAAAAAACGTTGCAGGTAAACTACCCCTTTCCCTCAACCGATCTTCACAAAAAACAATAGGTCTTGAGAACTCTACAATTTAGGGCTGTATGCAAATAATCTTTTGATTCTGTTTGAATTTGCGGCTGTTATCGTTTGCCATAGGAAATACCCTTGTTAAAACATAAAACGTTACAGGTAAACTACCCCTTTCCCTTAACCGATCTTCACCAAAATCAACAGATCTTGAGAACTCTACAATTCAGGACCGTATGCGAAACATTATTTGATTCTGTTTGAATTTGCGGCTGTTATCGTTTGCCAAACAAACAAAATTACCCTTGCTAAAAAAAAACCGTTGCAGGTAAACTACCCCTTTCCCTTAACCGATCTTCACCAAAAACAATAGGTCGCGAGTACTCTGCAAATCAGGGCTGTATGCAAAAAAGTATTTGATTCTGTTTGAATTTGCGGCAGTTATCGTTTGCCATAGGAAAAAATCTACAGACAGACAGACAGACAGACACACACACAGACACTTTTCGGAAAACGACTTTTTTTCATGTTTTGAGTGTAGTAGAATCAGAATCTGCAATAATCTCGAACACGATTTTTTTTGCCATCACCATACTTCCATTCCTTAAGGAATATGGAAGTAAAATATCGGTATGGAGAACCATACATGACTTCCATATTCTAAGATTTATATTTAAAATCATTTTCAGCCAAACAACCAGGCTGTGTCTTACCTGCCTTTTTATTGCTGTATTAAATGAAAAATATTATATTACATTAAAATGAAAAAATTATAATTTTATTGCCTGGCAACAAAATTATTTTATTTTTAACAATTACCATTGTTTCAAAAAGTTTAAATAAATTTTCAAGTACTTTACTCTTGTTAAAACGTAAAAGGTTGCAGGTAAACTACCCCTTCCCCTTAACCGATCTTCACCAAAATCGAAAGTCATTGAGACCTCTACAATTCAGGGACGTATGCAAAAAATTATTTGATTCTGTTTGAATTTGCGGCTGTTATCGTTTGCCATAGAAAATACGCTTGATAAAAAAACGTTGCAGGTAAACTACCCCTTCCCCTTAACCGATCTTCACCAAAAACAACAGGTCTTGAGTACTCAACAAATCAGGGGTGTGTACAAAACATTATTTGATTCTGTTTGAATTTGCGGCTGTTATCGTTTGCCAAACAAACAAAATTACACTTGCTAAAAAAAAACCGTTGCAGGTAAACTACCCCTTTCCCTCAACCGATCTTCACCAAAAACAATAGGTCGCGAGTACTCTGCAAATCAGGCCTGTATGCAAAAAAGTATTTGATTCTGTTTGAATTTGCGGCAGTTATCGTTTGCCATAGGAACAAAATCTACAGACAGATAGACAGACAGATAGACAGACACACACACAGACAGTTTTGGAAAACGACTTTTTTTCATGTTTTGAGTGTAGTAGAATCAGAATCTGCAATAATCTCGAACACGATTTTTTTTGCCATCACCATACTTCCATTCCTTAAGGAATATGGAAGTAAAACAGTTATAAATATCGGTATGGAGAACCATACATGACTTCCATATTCTAAGATTTATGTTTAAAATCATTTTCAGCCAAACAGCCAGGCTGTGTCTTACCTGCCTTTTTATTGCTGTATTAAATGAAAAATATTATATTACATTAAAATGAAAAAATTATAATTTTATTGCCTGGCAACAAAATTATTTTATTTTTAACAATTACCATTGTTTCAAAAAGTTTAAATAAATTTTCAAGTACTTTACTCTTGTTAAAACGTAAAAGGTTGCAGGTAAACTACCCCTTCCCCTTAACCGATCTTCACCAAAATCGAAAGTCATTGAGAGCTCTACAATTCAGGGACGTATGCAAAACATTATTTGATTCTGTTTGAATTTGCGGCTGTTATCGTTTGCCATAGAAAATACGCTTGATAAAAAAACGTTGCAGGTAAACTACCCCTTCTCCTTAACCGATCTTCACCAAAAACAATAGGTCTTGAGTACTCTACAAATCAGGGCTGTATGCAAAACATTATTTGATTCTGTTTGAATTTGCGGCTGTTATCGTTTGCCATAGAAAATACCCTTGTTAAAAAAACGTTGCAGGTAAACTACCCCTTTCCCTCAACCGATCTTCACAAAAAACAATAGGTCTTGAGAACTCTACAATTTAGGGCTGTATGCAAATAATCTTTTGATTCTGTTTGAATTTGCGGCTGTTATCGTTTGCCATAGGAAATACCCTTGTTAAAACATAAAACGTTACAGGTAAACTACCCCTTTCCCTTAACCGATCTTCACCAAAATCAACAGATCTTGAGAACTCTACAATTCAGGACCGTATGCGAAACATTATTTGATTCTGTTTGAATTTGCGGCTGTTATCGTTTGCCAAACAAACAAAATTACCCTTGCTAAAAAAAAACCGTTGCAGGTAAACTACCCCTTTCCCTTAACCGATCTTCACCAAAAACAATAGGTCGCGAGTACTCTGCAAATCAGGGCTGTATGCAAAAAAGTATTTGATTCTGTTTGAATTTGCGGCAGTTATCGTTTGCCATAGGAAAAAATCTACAGACAGACAGACAGACAGACACACACACAGACACTTTTCGGAAAACGACTTTTTTTCATGTTTTGAGTGTAGTAGAATCAGAATCTGCAATAATCTCGAACACGATTTTTTTTGCCATCACCATACTTCCATTCCTTAAGGAATATGGAAGTAAAATATCGGTATGGAGAACCATACATGACTTCCATATTCTAAGATTTATATTTAAAATCATTTTCAGCCAAACAACCAGGCTGTGTCTTACCTGCCTTTTTATTGCTGTATTAAATGAAAAATATTATATTACATTAAAATGAAAAAATTATAATTTTATTGCCTGGCAACAAAATTATTTTATTTTTAACAATTACCATTGTTTCAAAAAGTTTAAATAAATTTTCAAGTACTTTACTCTTGTTAAAACGTAAAAGGTTGCAGGTAAACTACCCCTTCCCCTTAACCGATCTTCACCAAAATCGAAAGTCATTGAGAGCTCTACAATTCAGGGACGTATGCAAAAAATTATTTCATTCTGTTTGAATTTGCGGCTGTTATCGTTTGCCATAGACAATACGCTTGATAAAAAAACATTGCAGGTAAACTACCCCTTCCCCTTAACCGATATTCACCAAAAACAATAGGTCTTGAGTACTCTACAAATCAGGGCTGTATGCAAAACATTATTTGATTCTGTTTGAATTTGCGGCTGTTATCGTTTGCCATAGAAAATACCCTTGTTAAAAAAACGTTGCAGGTAAACTACCCCTTTCCCTCAACCGATCTTCACCAAAAACAATAGGTCTTGAGAACTCTACAATTTAGGGCTGTATGCAAATAATCTTTTGATTCTGTTTGAATTTGCGGCTGTTATCGTTTGCCATAGGAAATACCCTTGTTAAAACATAAAACGTTACAGGTAAACTACCCCTTTCCCTTAACTGATCTTCACCAAAAACAATAGGTCTTGAGTACTCTACAAATCAGGGCTGTATGCAAAACATTATTTGATTCTGTTTGAATTTGCGGCTGTTATCGTTTGCCATAGAAAATACCCTTGTTAAAAAAACGTTGCAGGTAAACTACCCCTTTCCCTCAACCGAACTTCACCAAAAACAATAGGTCTTGACAACTCTACAATTTAGGGCTTAATGCAAATAATCTTTTGATTCTGTTTGAATTTGCGGCTGTTATCGTTTGCCATAGGAAATACCCTTGTTAAAACATAAAACGTTACAGGTAAACTACCCCTTTCCCTTAACCGATCTTCACCAAAATCAGCAGATCTTGAGAACTCTACAATTCAGGGCGGTATGCGAAACATTATTTGATTCTGTTTGAATTTGCGGCTGTTATCGTTTGCCAAACAAACAAAATTACCCTTGCTAAAAAAAAACCGTTGCAGGTAAACTACCCCTTTCCTCAACCGATCTTCACCAAAAACAATAGGTCGCGTGTACTCTGCAAATCAGGGCTGTATGCAAAAAATTATTTGATTCTGTTTGAATTTGCGGCAGTTATCGTTTGCCATAGAAAAAAAATCTACAGATAGACAGACAGACACACAGACAGACACACAGACAGACAGATAGACAGACAGACACACACACAGACACTTTTCGGAAAACGACTTTTTTTCATGTTTTGAGTGTAGTAGAATCAGAATCTGCAATAATCTCGAACACGATTTTTTTTGCCATCACCATACTTCCATTCCTTAAGGAATATGGAAGTAAAAATTACCCTTGATTAAAAAAAAATGTTGCATGTAAACTACCCCTTTCCCTTAATCGATCTTCACCAAAAACAATAGGTCTTGAGTACTCTACAAATCAGAGCTGTATGCAAACAATTATTTGATTCTGTTTGAATTTGCGGCTGTTATCGTTTACCATAGAAAAAATTACCCTTGATAAAAAAACGTTGCAGGTAAACTACCCCTTTCC
>JAWRYS010001262.1:0-131715 GCA_034769895.1 Magicicada septendecula | reverse complement strand
ACATGTATACAGTCTGTCTCAATGACAATTGCCAATAACAGTAACAACCAAAAATTATCAAGTAGTATAACAAGTGGATACGTTTTAACGTAGTTAATAATATAAATGTTGATACGTAGTTGTAACAAAGTTTTGATCATTATAAAAAAGAAAATACGGTTTATGTGCAAGTTTTTTACATCAATAAACATATATATATACAATTCAATCTCTATTAATGCATTGCCAATACTAATAACGATAATAATCAATAGAGCAATATAGAAGGTAGGTCCTTTAACACAGTCAATAATCTAATGACAGACATATATCTATCCACAGGACTTGTTCTAATTTTATTCATCAAAACATGCAAGTACTGTTCAGATGTACACTTTCTTTATGAAATGAAAACCGGTGTGGTGTTGAGGTCGAGATTTTATAATCGGAATCGGCCCACCTGCACATTTGAAGACTTGGCAATGCCCGTTAGACCTGTGAAGAAAGGTGGGGTGAGGTTGATGGTTAGTTCCGGAGTCCTGCTCGTTTTCTTCTATGCAGCTGTCTTTTGATGTTGAGGAGCATCTCTAAGCCTGATGGCGATGGGGAGTGTTCCAGTGTACAGCTCTGACGATGTGACGGTTGTAGTTGTCATCATCAGGTCATTCGCCCCTCTCGTGGCCTGTGCGAGAACCCTAGAACAATTTTCACTTGTAGAATGCCGTCGGGAAATATAACTACCCCCAATCTCACTCGCCCCAGCACAAAGAAAACACACACACCCTGTGGGAATTTTTATCCACACTACCACTCTGTTATTAGCTATATTGCTCAGTATAATCACGAAGTTTGAAATTCACATTTACGTTTAAATTAACATTTGCACAATTAAAAGCCTTTACATTTACTTACTTTTACCTTTTACTTTTAGATTATTTCTTTTACCTTTTAGGTTTACCTTTAATCTCTCTAACAGTTAAGTACAATTACCACGTGCTCGCCATCTACCGAAAGTAAAATATGAGTCACACACATACAAAATTGGCTTGCATTCTCCCCTTAATTAAACCGAATTAAACACATAACCCCTTACGCGTACATAACATTGAATGAAGAATTATCCTCACCTAAGATACTTTATAAATTACGAGTTCATAGTAGTTGAACCCCTTGCCTGCCACGCCGCCAGACCTCGAAGTGTTCCGTCGAAGGATGGAGAAGAAAATGAGAGAGAGGCATGGTTTCTTTAAAGCACGAGGACACAGAAAAATATCCAGTTGCAATCTGTCGATCAGCTGATTAGCCGCCCACGCAATTATATCGTCGCGAAACGGTCGCGGCGCACTGAATCTCGTTACCGTTCGCCGGAGCGTCATTTAGATAATGACGACCTTGGCTGTCTTCTGCTACGACGTCACGGCGCGATATTTTAAACTCGCCGGGGCAATACATTTCCACGGCACAATAATCCACCAAACGTAATCCACATTATACGTTTCAAAAGCCTAAAAACATTATCATGCTTCGATGTTTCGGTTTCGTCGAAATTCTTTGAATTTTTACCTGTTCTTTTATTCGCCATGTTTTAGATCCGTACATCAACGTGCTTTTAACCATTTTTGTCTTACTTTCTTTTCCAATTTCTGAGTTTCACAGAATCCCATTTAATGATCTAATTGTTTGTTTTACTTTGTTTATTCTTGATTTTATTTTAACATTATCTGTTCTTTCCTAATTAAAGTTTATTCCTAAGTATTTGTAGCTGTTGCATTTTTTATACGTTTGTTGTTGTGACCAATTACAGGTTTTAATTAGTCACAAATAACAATTTAAAACCTTGTCTGTGCGGCCTTGACACAGAAACGTGTAGAACTTTCACGTAACTGCACCTCCCGACTTTTCGAGAGCGTTACTTAATTTCGAAGGAATACGTCACGGTGACGAACAAGGCACAATAAAGCAACTAGTGACGTCCATGTCGCGTAATAGAACGAAACGACTCGTCAAACAGAAAGGAATCACAATGAGTATGAATAAGCTAGTCTCGATAATTCGAGTTGGAGCTGCTCAAAAGTATATTGGATTAATTAAGATACTTAGTACATGCAACTTCTAATTAAATTCATTAAATATTTAATTTCAGTTAGTCACAATAAGAAAATTAAGCCGAATTATGTATTGTTTATATACTGTTGTGTATTTAAATTAGTAATTTTAATCATGCGATTCAAGAGTGTGAATACTTGAATCGCATGCCTGATATTCGCCTACCTGTGGCTTCCTTGGGTTATCACCCTGCTGGGAAGAGAGATGTTGGTAGAACGAGGAGGAGATGGATTTCGGAACAGGTTTAAGGCCTAGTCCTTGGAGTGGTGGTGATGATTAATCATTATTTTTGTTCTTATTGATTCGTACCATAATTATAAAAAACCTATTTCTTTATTTTGTAATTACAATTTTATATACAGTAGCTTTAGTGAAACGACTTCAGACAATAACATATCAATACGCGTGGGGGGTTTTAATAAAAATTTAATAAAATGAATATGGAAGTCTACAGGTATAATTCCATGCCCTAAAGTTTTAGTATTTTTAAACTTCCTAATACAATTTTTGTTTTATTTTTGTTTTAAAATGATTTTTTTTTAAACACAGTTATTTAGTTTGATTAGGTTGTACGTTGACGTAATAGCTTACAGTCGATGCTCGCTCGATAATCCACTTTAGCGTTTTTTTGTTTCAAACGCTGCGGTAACACAATTTGGGGCCGTTTTAAATTTAACGCCGGACGGGGCGGTAAAACAACGCAATAAATTACTACTCTGCCGTACAGCCCCGATGTAGGCACGATTTTATGTCCAACACTTGTCACGTTTAAATATCATAATTGCTCGGGCTCTGGTACAGAGGTATTTTAATGTTGTACAGCGTTTTTGCGGATTCGCTGTCAGTTTTAGTTATGTAAAACGTTCCTATCACGAACAGAATAAATACGAACAGAGAATACACCATATTTGTCTCTTTAATTTTCATTCTTTTACTATCAGGAAGACTATTGTTACTACGGTCTAACTGATCGTCGTATGGTGCAGTGGAAAACAAAATACAAGACACCAATGAAGTCACTAATCACCAGCTTTTATTATCACAATTAATAATTTGTGATCAACAAGATAGTATCTTACAACAATTCAAGTAAAAATTGTCCACACGCAATAATAATGTCAACTATAAAGCATTCCGCTCTAATTGTAACACAAAAAACACTTCGCTACAAACACTCGATCCACGCTAAAGAAATCGCTCAACACCACTGAACTTGACAACGCCAGACGCTCTTGCTTTTATAGGTCGCGCAGAGGTCCAGTACAGCTTTCCCTCGTTACTGAATGCCGGATTAATGCGTATCTCAAGTGTTGTTGAACACACTAGAACCTACTTGTGAGCGGTCTTGACAGAGGCAACACCTTCCACACTGGAAAGGGGGGGGGGGGTGGAAAATGTTCTGGGCACTTCGACAGGCTTCTCGTTAAACTACAAACAATCGGTTGGTCCCTTAAACAATCGAGATCAAAAAGCGTCTTAAACTACGTTTGATAGACGATTCATTGCAACTTGCAGTAATCAAGAACGGAAGGAGATGGATTAAATATTAAAAACGTATAGGCTGCTTGTTTATTGGAGTAGAATCGTTGATTACAATAAACGTCGAAATGCTATTTTTACAAAACTATAATCAAACCGATTTGACTATACTCTGCTCAAAAGTAGAATACCTCTGATTTTAGATGTTTATAAATGTCACAATATCTTCTTCTTCTTCTTCTTCTTCTTCTTCTTCTTCTTCTTCTTCTTCTTCTTCTTCTTCTTCTTCTTCTTCTTTTTCCTTACAGTCCATTGCGCATTCATTGATCTGACCACCGTTTCTTTTATCTTCTTAGATGTTGCGGTTTCTTCTGGGACGATAAAATGTCATTTGCTTAAGTAGTCTATCCTGATGTATCCTTTTGTGGATTGTCTGTCCAAGCCTGACTGTACTGCTTGATCCAGTCATTCAGGTTGTAAATTCCGAGGGCGTTCCTTACGTCATCATTACTTGGCCGATCTCTCCCGGTTACTCCAAGATGGGTCTCCGTGGCCTCTTAAGGCATCGCCCGCAGGAGCTTAGAGGTGAGCTGGTGTGCTATCGGCTATGTTGCCAAATTCTAGATATGCCACTCATCATCATCATCATCTCCGTCACGGATGCGACCTGTGCTGTTTCCACGGGCGTCCTATACATCGCTTCCCCTTCGGATGGTACTCAAATGGTAATATCGGTATTCTGCAACCTTCGATACGACTGACACGCTCTTTCAATTAATGTCTATATTGTTTAATTTGTTCGTTTAGTGACAATATGTTTAATTCGTCTCTCATTTGTCCGTTCCTAATCGTGTCAAGTCTTATATATCCCATCACAGTACTTAAAAACTTCATCTCGGTATATTGGTTTTTATTTGTATCTTTTTTTATAAACACCCATAAAAAACCGCGTGAGAAAGCTGATACTGCCGTTGTTTTATTGGTGTAAAATAATTTTGAGTTATAGAATTATTTTTAACACTGAGTGTTGTGGGACATTCAAGAGAATTGAACGAAAATCCTGTTATAAAGGAATTCGTTTTACTGAGGTTCGCGTATCGACGTGCCTGTATATATTTAATTCGGATCTTTTCGGTTAAGTGGCAGCATGCAGTGAGCAATTACTCTACGTAGCAATCGCCAGTAACAACACATTTCCCCCTCCAACGCATTTTGCAACTATTCCATGGTGACAGCGTGCCCTGTGACTCTGTATGCCGCAGTCGCAAGTGTAGTAGTATCGTTGCGTATCATGAATTTCCTTCAGTTAACAGCACAGATTCCCGACAAAGATTCAGCGATACAGTTTCTAAGAGACAAAAATATTTTACATAACCCAAGAATTTGTACGAACGGCGATCAAATGAAACTGTATACGACAGGTAAAGACCGTTGGGTATGTTCTACAAAGGACTGTCGGGAATGCAAACAAGTGCGACAGGATACATTACTAAATAATTCTCGATTAGATTTCCGCACAATACTTCATTTACTGTTGGAGTAAGGAGTACACAACCGGGAAATACTGTCAAGATGAGTTAGATATCAATCACTTCACATGCATGGATTGGAATTCATACATGCGAGAAGTGTGTGACACCATTTTATTTAAATATAAAAATAAATATAAAAATATGTCAAAATGAAAATAAAAATATAAACTGTCGCTGGTTATCGCTACGCGTGGAGGGGGAAATGCGTTGTTACTGGCGATTGCTACGTAGAGTAATTGCTCACTGCATGCTTACTTGCATGCCCACTTAACCGAAAAGATCCTTTAATTCTTCCTGTATTTCTTCATTTCTTATATGATCCCTTCATGTGAACCCTTTAACATTTCTTGAAAATATCAACTCTTCTGTAAACAGTAATTTCCACTGTACGTTAGTAAAAATCACAATATAACGTAAACAGTATAAGTTTACGTTGTAAATTTAAAGTTTTGTTTCTTTGGTGTGTTTTAGATTTTAAAAAAAACCTCTGGATTTCTTATCAAAACCGTTACATAATAAGTACGTATTATTACTAGAAACGAATTGCTTATAGGCCTATTCACACATCATTGTTTAAAGGGGGCGAGCGTGCATGCACCTGTGTGTGTTTATGCGTCTCCTTCCTCGTCGTCGTAACGTTTTCCGCCCAAACGAGTTTGACAAGTTAAAGTTGGGACGCTACCTGCGCTCAGACATCTTCTGGGGGGGGGGTCTTCATTAGTAGTACACTGTGTGTGCGCGCGCGCGCGCGTGTGTGTGTGTGTGTTTGCGTATAATCAGCGCGCATCGCCCGAACCGGAAGCTCGGCAGTGACAGCGGGCCCCAATCCAAACTTGAGCCCGTGTCAACACCGGAACTAAAGCCAAACAAAAAAATTTACAGTGTCAACCCGAGGAATGGTCCGTCTACTGGCATCCGGTGTGCACTTTCCCTCCCTGCACAAGTCTTCTTTCTTGCCTGTGCTGAGTTTACTGTGTGTGCAAGCACAAACAAACTGTTGCAACAATTATTGTGCCTGTAAGTGTGTATGTCAACGGCACAGAGATGTATGCTGCCGGTCACAGTTATGAAATCGACCGCTATATGATCGGATAGACTTGTATGTTGAGTGGGCGGACAAGCGGAGGGTCTCCAATAACGCGGCCAAAACCACAGCTGTAGTCTTCTTGAGGCACAGAAACCTTTCTCATCGACTAAAGGTACGAACATGCCGACGCAACATTACTGGTAGACAGCAGCATACTGTGCGACATTACTGTACTGTGAGACATCGCTACAAATCAGCGACAAACAAGAGTTTATCCTTGCAGTGTACTGTTAGGTGTCGTAGAAGAGGGAAGTGATGAACTTTTTCTCTCGTATAAACTCCAAAATTTATATTTTTTACTTTTTATGTATGTGTGTGTATGCATATTTTTTTATTTTTGATTGACTGATTGAAATATACTCATTAAAGTATAACTGATAATGTTATCTAGTGACAATGACAGTGACGAAACTTATTTGTCTTTATGTACAAAATGGTGGCTAATATCAAACTCCTCAAACCGCCGATATAGAGCCCATTTCATTTATAATTAAAAATCAAAATATTAACTATAGAGCCGGGATCACAACGAAAAACGCATATGAACTGACGAGCGCGTCCACTTGAACTCTGCTGCGCTACGGAGTGAGGTTCATGTGACAGTGAACCAATCAGGTAGCGTGCCACAGTGCGACATTGCTGTCTTCCGTGAGGAAAAAAATTTCGACGAAACCGAAACATCGAAGCATGATAATGTTTTTAGGCTTTTGAAACGTATAATGTGCATATAACAAATATTTACTATATAACAAATATATTTAGACAAACATTATCATGTTAAAACGACAGAGACCGAAGATTTCTAGACTGTGGGGAATCGAAAGTGCGAAAGCGTTACATTTTTCGATGACGTTACATTTTTGTGGAATGACCCCCAGCCTGAAAACATTATCATGTTAAAAACAAAATAATTTGTTCCCGCCTCACTCTTAACAGTAAGCTGCACAGTAATGTAGTAAAGTAAGCATCTTCGACACGTTCGCTCCTATTTAATCCTACACATTTGTTATGGCCCACTGTCGTACAGTACAGTAATGTCGCACAGTATACGTACTGCTGTCTAGCAGTAATGCTGCGTCGGCATGTTCGTACCCTTAGAGACGACCTTTCTTATCGACGTGATAAACCTTTCACGCTGTATCTTGTAAGACTCCCTTGGTCTTCCAGCGTGAAGTATTCAACGTTTGAATTTATGCGGGGCGCTTATATAACTAAAGATCAGTTCGATGGGCGCACCACTCCCAACCCCATCAATAGAAAATAGAAAGTGCGGAGTTCAATAGCCGGACGTTATAAACATTAACTGTCGCTTTATAATACCAGTGCGCTTATATTTAGCGACGTAGAACACAGAATAAAAAAAAAAAACTTTGCAGTATTTTTTACATAAATTTGTGAAAACTTTTCACATTGGAAGTAGGTCATCAACATTCTGTCATCAAACACACTCACGTTAAAACTAACAAAACTTTAAGGGAAAAAATTATTTAACAGAAAAGCATTTTAATAAAAATAAATTAAAGAACTTACCACAATAACGCTATTTATTTTCATAAAGTGTACAGAAATGTTGAACTTGAAAAAATTACTTTGCGGGAAAAGGTGTTTACTGGCTCTGGGCGACAAGCTCGACAATAATATTGGGGGAAGACGTAGCTTGTACTATTTTATAATACAGTACTTCGTAGCAGGTACAATGCGGGTGCGCTCCTTCCTTTAAAACAAAAGAAAATTACAAATTGGTTCGCGGGCGCAGGGTTGCCGACTGCTGTTCTAGTAGGTCTTCACCGTGACAGACATGTTGCCTAGCTGACACACTCCTAGTCTATTGTCTCTATCTACGAGGTTTGATCAAAAAGTTTACGCAGTTCTTGTTTATTTTAAAAAATTATACCTTCATTCATCGACATTTATACTGGCCCCTTCAATGTAGTCCCAGTCGAATGTAATGCAATTAAGTACGGCCTTTTTGGGACCACTCAGCTTTTGTCACAGTACTCTGGTATACTGTAATTGCGTTAAGTCCTTTTTACATTAAAAATGGTCTCCTGAGGAAAGGCCAAAACGTGGTTTTTTTTTTTTTTTTGTATCCAAGTCGCGTAAATATTAATAATTAAAAATTGCCTTAATAAACGTCTTGTGACTTCTTATTTTGTCGTGACATGTTTCAAAACCTAAGGTTTCATCTTCAGAGGATAATCACTCTTCCGTCGTCAAACATTAAAAATTAATGACACAATGACACACATAGTCCTTTTCACATTGCACAGTGCCCACTGTATGGAGGTCCAGTTCATACTGTCAAACTTATCAGAACTCAGGTCCAAGGTGTATATTTATTAATGTTATCTAGTATTGTCTTGTGTCTCGAACTTCAGAGCTGTATCAAATAAATAATGTGATTTGAAAGATAACTGATCATTTAAAACATTTCCAGGATTGGTTTTAAATGCCTTGTAAATCTCATATTCCTCGAGTGTGTCCATACGACGTCCCTTGCCACAGTAATGTAATGGCTTGAAATTAGTGTCAAAATCTGTATACCCATGGTTGGACTCTATGAGGTGACGAGCATAGTTGGATTTTATACGTTCTGACTTTGTAATTTTTCTCTTAGGCAAATGTTCCCTAAACCGCTCTCGAAATCGTCTGCCAGTTTGGCCTATATATATCTTGTTGCAGTCATTACATGATAGCTTGTATACACCTGTTTGTTTCTCTATAGGTATTTTGTCTGTTGATCTAAGCATTTTTTGTAAGTTATTATTGGTACGGAAAATCACTTGGAAGTCAAATTTGTTTAAATTGTTTTTTAAAATAAGCGGCACTATATTTGTATACTCTGCTGATATATATTTCACAATATTAGTGTTTGTATTAATTTTAAGTTTATTTTTATTATTATGTTTGTTTTTTAAATGTTTCTTCAATAATGTATCTATTAATGTGCTACTGAATCCGTTTCTTGTGGCTACGTACTTTATGGTATTTAATTCATCTTTAAAATTCGTCTGTTTTTGAGTCAACACCTTTCGACACGAAGAACAAAATGGAAGACCACTGCTTTACAGCCCGGCTAGTATGTTTAATAATTATTTAAACGTTTTCTCTTTAGCAGCAGAAACACTTGAAGAGACAAGACGTTTCTATATGAAATAATATGTTTACGTAATGCGGAACGTTGTCGTGCGTTCGATGGTGTCGTTCAACAAGATTCTCGACTAGCCCTGCCGGTGTGTGTTTCTCCTCCCAAGGTCGCGCTGAAGTATTCTCTAGAATTTTTGAGTTCTTGTTAAGGACGTATATATTATGGAACCCTGCAGACTATAAATAGCCAACACCTGCCGCTTGGAATTGAGTTTACGTCGGGCGATTACACAGTGCGTCCAAGTGGTTATTAGTGAAAAGTGATTATTGTGCTGGACTCTATTAGTTGACCTTATTATTGTGTGTGAACAAATTTAATTTGAATTATTGTACGAGTATAATCTTGTTGAATAACTTGTTGTTTACAAACTGTTATTTGTGATAATTAAAGATGGTTCTTAGTGACCTGATTGGCGTCTTGTGTTTTGTTTTCCACTGTACCATACGACGATCAGTGAGACCGTCGTAACAATATTTTTCAGAGCACTTAAATGAACCCGTATTGACGTGGCTGTTAATTAAATCATTCTGCATTGACAGTAATCGCTGGCCTTCACCCAGTTCCAGTGGTGAGCACGAAAGTTATGTACACGGTCGTGACATGGCGCGGAGCTTTGATGTGCCAAGTGACTGGCTGACGATGATTACACAAAGGGCGTAACGAGCTCCAGCGTCCGCCGCTTCTCCCTGCCGCTACCGCTCTTTTATATTCCCAAGTTACACACCGGCTTCGCTGCTTTTTTTCGTGCTTAAAATTGTGTGCTAACGTTTATGTCATGTAATATCGTAACTTCGACTAGGATGCCTTAGTAATGAAGGTACGAGTAATGTTTTCGAAGCAAACAGGCCTCAACACGATCGTCTGAACGGTAATCGATAAAAGCCAGCCAAAACTCGCGCTGGGAAAAGAAATAGTAACACTTAATTACCATCTTCAAACATACTCCACCTGCCATCCTTCCTGATCACTTAACATTTTAAATTTTCCTTAACTACTTACGTAGTCCTTAGCGTTCTTCTTTGTGTCTCCCGCCCTACCTTGGCGCCTCTCTGTTGCCTCCCTCCAGCTTTGGCGACCTGCATTACCCGTCCCTGTCTTGGCCGCCCTCATGTATCAACTTTATGGCACTTCCATTACCTATATGGCTACACACTACATTACACACAAATACACACATAGGCCTACACACACACACACACACACGCGCGCGCACTACTTTATCTTCAATGTGTCTCCATCTTCTTCACTTCCGGCCTGAACTGGCCTGCGTCTCCTCACATCCTTCCATTCGGCTGAAGGGGGCTTGTCCCAGATCAGCCCGAAACTTGTCTTTCTGGATAAGTCTCAAATAACTCGAAAAAACGCTGGGAATCCCCGAAATTATGACTCACTGTTAGGTAGTCAACGTGATCCACCGTTAGGCAAAACCTGTGATACACTGCTGGGAAAACAGTAAGACTCGCTGTCAGTGTTTACAGCTGGAGATAGGAATCTATTGAGTTTGAAAGCACAATAAATTACTTAATTGTAGAATACTGCTCATTTTTATCTTCTAAAGGCCATTCCTTCTCGAATTAGGCACATCTCTCTCTTTCTCTCCATCATTGTCCTCTTTAAATCGCAGTACGGTAGGAAGTTCATCTCCTTTCCCGTGTCTTTGAAGAGCGCTGCTTTTGGTCGTCCTCTTCATTTTACACCCAACACCATTCCTTCAAAAATGATACTTATGAATCGATTGTGTCGTAACACGTGTACGATCAATTTTGCCCTTCTTCTTCCAACTACTTTTAAAAGTGATCTATCTTCGTTCACTTCAGCGAGGACTTGCTCGTTACTTTTCTTGTCCATCCAACTCGTCCTCGTCGTCCTCCTCCAGACCCACATTTCCATTGGTTCCAGCTTCCTCCTTTCTATTTTTGCCGAGGGTCCACACCTTACGCTGTCAACCGAGGGCCCACACCTTAAATTACAGGGTTACACCTGTAAGTTAAGGTACTCCACACAAAATGTTTTTGCAAACCCTTTCTTTACCCTCATACTTAAATGATTATTTCTAAGTAAATTCATTTTTTTAAACGCCTTTTTTTGCCGGAGCAATTCTTCTCTTAATCTCTGTCCCACATATATTTTTACAAGTGATGGCGCTCCCCAGGTAAACATTTTTAACCTGTTCTAAAATTGTATTACCCAAGTTTTACGTTCTTCTTTTCTTCCATACCACCATTGTTTTCTTCTTGTTAAACATTAAGTTAAGTTTCCTTAGGATTTCAGACAAGATTTCTAACATTCTCTTCAGTTCTAATAACGATTCTGCAATTATTACTATATCATCTGGAAAGCAGATACTATGAACGAGCCTTACATTAATATTAATGCCTTTGGTTTTCCATTTATTCTTGTGATAGCCTCTTCAATAAATAAGTTAAACAAATATGGAGACAAAGTGTACATACTTGTCTGAGCTCTTTTCTTATTCTGGCATCTTATTTGCAGCCGCTTATCTCAATTTCAGTCTTCTCCATTATTTTAGTGGCCATTGTATCTCTGCCCTAGAAATTTGTGTGTTATTGATCGTAACATCCCCGTTATTCAGCACAATTCTGCTTGTTTAAATTTATCCATGTTATTGATTGTTGGTGATATTCACATACAAACTACTGTATTTCTAGTACTGAAATTGCATTCCTTCTGTTATGCGTAGGAGACAAAATTTCTGTCCGACATCTGCCCTATGACTGCACATTAGACACATTGTGATAGAACTTATTATTCATTCCTCGTTTAATACTTCCATTCCAGTCAAACGCTTTGTCCCTATTTCAGAGTACAACTACTGTGGATTCATTATCAAGGAGAAACCCTGACATTTGGCACTTTATCATATATAATTATATAGTAAGTACTTAAATTCTCAATTTTTTTATTTTCTTTAAATACACTTGTTTTCTCAGTTTTAATGCTTATATTTTTAGTTATTTTCATTTATTATAATTGTATACACAACCTCAAACCTTTTTGACGTCAAGGGAAAAGTGTTGTACCTTTGGAACGGTTTTTACATTTTAATTTTTGTCGCCGGGAATTTTCAATGCAGTTGATCAAAACGTTGTGTAAGTAAATGGACAGATTTTTTTTATGATACAAAAAAGAAAATAATAATCGATAATTAGTACCTGAGAAAACTTAATTTTAAAATAAAATGCTTTTTCTTCCAAGATACAACACCATTTTGTACCTGGGAACATGTACCTTGTATGTGTGTATGCATTTTGCGTCATGTACCTTGAAGCAGGGTGTAAAAATTAAATAGTCAAAATAGACTATATTAAATCTTGATTAGAATTTTATTAATTTTGATGTGTATAAAGTGATAAATAAAGCAATCGTCAGGTCAGCAACTATGTAATAAAATACTCTACGACTACTATAGAATCTGGGAGTGGGTGATTCGGTTTTATAGACTGTCACAAGAGACACCCGTGAACACGCTTTATAGCTGTTAACTTCATGAAGTCGTTTAATTAGAAAAAAACATGCAACGCGATACAGATTCCTCTCGCAACGTTTAACACGTGCGATAAAACATAATGGAGCGTTATTGTTGTTGTCTACAAAGACCGGACTGTTTAAATGGCACAACGACAAATTATTTACGGGACAAACTCTGTGTGTGTGTGTGTGTGTGTGTGTGTGTGTGTGTGTGTGTGTGTGTGTGTGTGTGTGTGTGTGTGTGTGTGTGTGTGTGTGTGTGTGTGTGTGTGTGTGTGTGTGTGTGTGTGTGTGTGTGTGTGTGTGTGTGTGTGTGTGTGTGTGTGTGTGTGTGTGTGTGTGTGTGTGTGTGTGTGTGTGTGTGTGTGTGATAAAACTCTGCAGTGGCGCGCTGCACTGTAGTCTCTCTGGGGACTTCCCCGCGCCTGTCCTCCTCCTCCTCCTATGGCGCTACAGCCCAAGTCGGGCCCTGCCCTCCGCCAATCTCCGCCTCCAATCCACTCTATCCACTGCAGCCCTCCTCCAGTTTCTCGTCCCCATGTCTCTCGTGTCCTCTGCAACGCCATCTTCCCACCTCTTCCTCGGTCTACCTCTAGGTCTCGTTCCCTCCCATGTAACCAGCAAAGCCCTCTTGGGGTTCCTGCCATCCTCCATTCTCATAACATGTCCGGCCCAACGTAATCTTTGTATTCTTATAAATTTTGAAACTGGTATCTCTTTATATATTTGATACAGTTCGTTGTTGTATCTCAGTCTCCATGAGCCATTTTCTTGTATTGGGCCTATAATGCGCCTGAGGATTTTCCTTTCAAAGGTGTCTACTATGTCGGGTGTTTTCTGTGTGATTGTCCATGCCTCACACCCGTAGCATAGCACCGGTCTGATGACAGTCCTATATATTTTCATTTTTGTTTCCCTGTGCACATCCCCAGACCTAAATGTTGGCAGCAATGCGAAGTATGCCTTATTAGCCATGGTGGTCCGTCTTTGGATCTCCGGCTCCTCTGATTCAGTCTTTGCTAGATTCACTCCTAGATACGTGAAATTTTCCATCACTTCAATTGTGTCCTCCTCTATCTCATTATTGTTATGAACCTGGTCCCTTCTTGTTTTGATAAGCTCCCCGCGCCTATAATACCCTGAATATAAGTTGCTTTATTAACTACCAGTCGACGCGGCGGCATGAATAAACAAGCACTACGCAGTATGCGTACGTACTTGGTGTCCTAGCAGTGCTGAATCCGTTTACAACTTGTCTTACGGTGCCACTAAAGTATTTATGGTTACTACAAATTATATTCATTGAAATATCTTTAGATTTCCCAACAGCTTTATATGACAACAACCCAACACACACAGACATATATCAAACGTTATGGACAATGCATTTTTCGTGTAGGGTTTGTGAGGATCGGTCAAAAATATAACACAAATTTGAACTTATTTGTGTCGACGTTTCGACAATGTTTACTGTCATCGTCAGGACAATTATTGTTGCTGACGCCAAACACACAACTGTGACTTTTCACAAATAACGTTGGCGTCTAAACGCACAACGTCAACACAAATAAGTTAAAATTTGTGTTACATTTTTGACCGATCCTCACAAACCCTTCACCAAAAAATTCATTGATTGACGGTCACTACGACTTTAAGGATTTAGTTATGGACAATATTTTTTTAACCTATTTGTTGTGAGTAACAGATAATAGATTAATTGAACCGTCTAATTTTAAAACCAGATAGCCGTCCACTTTCTTTCACATTTACTTTTTTTACCATTTCCCTACACTGTAGTACCTCCTACATGTCTACTTCTCAAGTTTCAAAAACAGATACATCCTTATTGCTGAAATTGCTGGTTAGTTGCAATAGCAGATACATCAGTTTTCCTCATATGACCTTGCCCAACAGCTGACTGCTCCTCAGCTGTTCATATGCCCAACAATTGAAGTTATTGTTGGAATTACTCTTTGTCGGGCTGTTAGGCTGTGGTCTACTGCTTATATTCAGAACAGACCTTTTGGCCCCTCTCAGTGTAGGAACGATTTACAAACTGGCATGGTGTCCGCCAATTCACCCCAGTACTGGAGTCTGTAGTTGTTCATCTCATTACTAAATATTTTAATTTTTTGGATGTATCTGGTTTTGAAACTAGACGACTCAATTATACTTGTGTAGTCTGTTCGCAATTTTTTCCGTAGGAAAGAGAAAATTGCGTGATTGTGAATTTGAAGCTGTTCAAACAAAAATTACAGTTACCCATTTTACACTGATGACAGGGTAGATAAGCCATCTCGTTTGGTGGTTTTTGTGAGCTAATCAGACGAGAGCTTGAAAAAGTTATATGATTTTGAAAAAGTTATATGTGGACTTTCACTTCCAAGGTTAAAACAATCTTTCAGTCATGTTACCAGTTTTGGGACGATTCTGATTACCGCTTATCTGGTAAACATATGGTGCCGATAAGTAATTTGTGGTAACAGTAAATTATTCAAATATAATTAAATCACTACCGACCCGGAACACAAAGTTTTTTATGGGTAAAAACGTACAAGTGTTACCTTATAGCCTGAACCAGTTTTCGCTTATTATAAGCTTCGTCAGAGGCTGCCACTGGGAGCGCTGTCCGTCTTGTTCTTTGCGAAGGTGTCGACTTTGAAGGATCGATGTTGTGTGTGTGGGGTGTCATATGTTCGAATAATGCGTGTGATTTTTTTCTGTTCATTTAGGAAGTCGTTTTTCTGTGTTTGTATATTTCCAATTGTTCAAGAGTGTCTAGTTTTCGGCCTCTTGTGTGTACGTGTAGAATATCCATGTTATTTTCGATGTTTTTGTATGTGTGGTTTGCTTGAATGAGGTGGTTTGCAAAGGTGGATTCGGTAGTGGAGTATGGTGCCTTTTGTGTTCAATGTAGGCCTATCTTTGTTTGAAGCTACGTCCTGTGTAGAATTTGTTGTAATCTGAGCAATTTAGTTTGTAAACACCAGGTAGATCGAATTTGTTTTGTGATTTGTGTGTGTGTTTTGATAGTGTGTGTTCTGTTTTCTTTGTAGTTTTGCATGCGATTCTGTATCCTGCTTTTTTTTAATTTATGGGCTATTTTTTTCAGTGTGGTTATTGATGTATGTTAGTGTTATGCATTTGTTGTTTTCTGTCTTTGTCTGTTGTTTGTTTTGTGTTTTGTGGAGCAGTTTATTGAATATCGTTATGTTCTATCCGTTGGATTCTGATAGATGTTTATGTTCCGAGTCGGTAGTAATTTAATTATATTTAGTTAATCAACAGACACGTCATAGACAACGAAATCCAAGAATAAATTATTTGTTTCAATACCATTATATACTCAGTGAATATGTGTGTGTGTGTGTGTGTGTGTGTGTGTGTGTGTGTGTGCGTGCGTGCGTGCGTGCGTGCGTGCGTGTGTGTGTGTGTGTGTTGCTAGATATAACGCATATGATATAGCGTGCTATTTTTCCCGGTTGAGGTCCACGTTAGATTCTGTGTAGATTTAAGGCAGGACAGAAGGACGAATATAGAACCTCCTCCTTTTTGAAGTCGGTTAACCAAATCAGGCCTAACGGACACAATAATTATCTGTTATAGGTTGCTGTGGAGTAATCTTTGACGATTTTATAGCCCTCGTGAAAGTAAATGAGGTCGAGTCACTGTTGTTCTTAAGTAGTGCCGTTACTCGACTCATATAGGTTGGCGGCGCTGTTTTTCAAGCTGATGATGTCGTTTACCGCTTTTGATACTCAACGTATCGTTATTAGAGTACCATACTGCCAGCGTTATGAGGCATGTAACGTCGCAAGCGTTATACACACACGCACGTTGCTATTTCAGTGACACATCGGTCTAACGAAAATTCTATACGATTTAGAACTGGTAAATTTCATTCTTAAAGTGGGTCCTGATCAGTGGCGGCTCGCCCATAAGATTCAATGGTTCATTAAACTCCCTAAATAATTTAAATATTTTTAAGTAGTTGTTCAGGGAATGTTTTCGTGTTTTAAATAACGAGATTTGTGAGATTAGTCGTGTTGACTGACCAACAATCGATTCGCGTAATAAGCGACTTGCTCGCTACTACTGCTCGAGGTGCAAAGCAGCTCTCAGCACCTCCTAGGCTATGTAGAGGGCTTTGAAGGGGGAACTCACTATACGCAAAATTACATTGAACTGTCGCTAACATTCCACTTTAGCGACAGAGACGAATAGTTCCGACGAGGGGCGAACCGCCCCGACCGGGAATGTCAATATTTCCATACCATATAATTATGATTTTTACCACATGATTTGCCCATTTACATTCAGTTTTCTATAAGGTTTCTCTATTTCATACATTCTGCAATGAAAATGTGTGCAGTGAAGTTTTAAAATTAAATAAAATACTGTATGCTGTCAATGGAGAAATAATTTGTTCAACAACTTGTAGATTTCTATGAAAGTGTTATTGATAAATTTGGTGCTAAAAGGGAAAGAAGGATGTTTTTTACATAAACATTTATGAACTTCAGCAATAAACGGTTGAGTCTAAGAGATGCTGGGAGCAGCATACCAACTGGGTCTGAAACAATGTATACACAAAGTATGTCATTCCAAAGCAAGAAGGCAAGGTAGGCATTTAACTAGCCTAAAATTACTAATACGACAGTAATTTCTTTTCACGTTGCGACCCACCCCGTGTGTTATTTTGGATGGTATAATTGCTCTTACTTTACTAGCAACATTCAGGCGTTGAACCCCCAACTGTCAGAACCGCGAGCCGCCACTGATTCTGATGTATACTAAGTGGAGTGATACAACACAGAGGTATTTACAGTACGAAATTAAAACTTGTTCAACAAAACAAACTTAATCCAAAAAATGATAAAAATCATTAACATTACGGCTTTTCTTGTACCAATTACCTCGTTGGAAGCCTCGCTTCTCCTATGTGTGCCCCGTTTCCATGATTTATGTTTTTTGTTTTATAGGAAATTTCTGGCCCACTGACGATCAGGAATCTGTTCGACGTGGGCATACCATACAAGGCGCTTTGCACTTATCGTGTATAAAATTGTCGTGTCAACATAACTTTACCTCCTGACTGCCTCTTTTCTAATGCATTGGACCCTAGACGCCCCACAAGAACTTCCCCAAAGGTTCATTTCAAATGTTTGGAGCCTTCGAGAGTTTGTTATGTTTGAAAGCCACAAGTGCGTATGCTCTCTGAGATTGTGGAATTTATTTCCTGTTCCAAATCACAGAATTCAACTGCCGTATTATCACTACTTCTTTGTTTTGTTTTGCAGCTAATGTCTTCATTACTTCTGCTAACTTTTGTTAGTATCACCTTAACAAGATAGCTGCTAAAAGCACTATTTTTATAATGATTTTATGTCATCCTGTTTTCTTTATTTTCCGGGACTTTTGATTTCATCCTGTTTTCAAATCGTGGGAGGATGATTTGTTCCAGCGACGTCTTTGGCATTAAAATTAGACAGGGCAAAGTATTATACTGGCGATTCTTCATCTTACGACCCAAAATATCGGGCCTAGACAATGTTACCGTTGCCCCCTGCTGATAATTTTATAAAGCCTTTAAATAACGATGAGTTTGGTACCCGTTAGACTGGCTTACTGCAACACTAGTCTGATTGTAAACCAAATTAACTTAACTTTCATAATTGGGTAATTTTAAATATATACACCTATGTAAGTGTGAGCGCATTTTAATGTATTGTTACGTAATACGGAACGTTCTACAAGTATCTCGGCTATCCCAACAGACCCCAGCTGTAATGTGTGTGTGCGTACATATTGCTGCTGCTTTAAGATGAAAGGCAATTACGTGACACTTACATGCGTCAACAACAATCGAGGCTATTCCAGACAGTACCGGTCAGCGCACTGTGTTCAAGGACACTGTTTCTGGTGGATTGGAGAGCGCCTGCTTGTTAAACACGTCATCCAAAGTTACCGATTATTCAGCGGGGTATAAATATAAGCATTCAGCGACGCTTAGTTTCAGTTTTACGTCGGCGATTACTCAGTGAGTTTAAGTGGCGATTTATTCAAGTGAAGTTCAAAGTATTGTGGTGAAGTGTTATTGTGTTCGAGACTGTATTAGTTGACATTATTATTGCGTGTGGACAAATTTTGCTCGGATTATTGTAAAAGTTGATTATAAACTGTTAATTGTGTTCATTAAAGCTGGTGATTAGTGACTTCATTGGTATCTTTTATTTTGTTTTCCACTGAACAATACGACGATCAGTGAGACCATCGTAACAGTGTATTTTACACACATACACACGCACACATTCAGATACGTGTATGTACATAAACACGAATAGACATTTTTATGTGTAACTGTATATAGCAGACTCTTAAATCACATTTTTATTGATGGAGTTTATTTTTGAATTTTGTAGTTCAAGCATAAAAATTTAATAAAATTCCGAAGCAATACCTTTTAAATGAGATTTACTGCAGCGTATAAAACATTTACGTATTCAATGAAACATAAAAAGTTTGAAGTGTTTTCTTCCTAAACTTTATTGCGATACATATATAAGTACATTGTATTTACGAGAAATGAATGTGTTTCGCTAATCAGTCTGTACAATAAACTCTGTGCGACTTATATGGCCGCCACACTGCATGTCCCGGTTATGACAGAGTGAGGCCTGTTCTAAATGACAAAATTTTAATCACCCAAAAGATACCGGTAGTCTGAAAGAAATCGTCAGGTATCAACACGGCTTTTAGATGTAACTGACAAATTATTATGTCACGGTCTCAACACATGCCTCATTACACAATACACAAAACATTTCGCGTCAAGAAATATAAAAATCGTCATCTGCAAGGAATAAACCGAGGATAGTTTGTTCCGGTCTCAACAGTCAGTCTCAAACAGTTGGACACTCCAGCGCTTTCTCGGACGTCCCACGCCTCTCCGTCCCCTTGGCTTATAGTTCCATAGTTGTTTGCGAATACGGCAGTCAGGCAGTCATCCGTTCGGCAAAGATGTTTCCACCAATTCAGCCGATACTGGGCAATCCTGCCGTACTGGGCATAAGATTGAGTTCCTGCCGTATATTTGGGTTTCTTCTATGATCATCACGGAAAGTATACTCTGCCACGTGGCTGAACAATCTCATTTCAGCCGATTGGACTCGCCTGGCGTTTCGTTAAAGTCCAATTCTCAGACCCATGCGTGTCCACACTTTTACCCTACCGAACCCTATTGTTTTTAAGATTTATCCCCGAAAAATATGAGGGGAGGGACGCAAAAATATTAAGGGCTTATAACTGTAAAAAAAAATCGTAAAAGCCTATGTGGGATATCAAATTAAAGAGGATTATAACCACAATCAGCCTATTGTGTTTTTGTTTTATAAATTTCAACAATTTTGAACGTCAGGGCTCAAAAAGTGTGGGAAGGGCCATCACCCTGTAGGATTTTAGCCGTGCTTCTTTACTTGCTGACTTAAAAGTTTGCCTGATGGTCCCGCACATAAAGTTGAACTCATGAAACTTATTCACAACGTTATTGGTCGTATTATAAGATGCACTGTTGCCCAGGTATTCAAAATTGCTGGCTTGTTCCAGGGCAGTACCATTTGTAACAATTTTTGACAGTACGCGATCAGTTCCAGGAAAAGCCGTCATCACTGAAACCTTTTATTTTATAAGTTTTTTTGTAATTTTTTTTTTGAATTTTTATTTTATTTTATTTTCTATTAAGTTTTTTTTGTAAAGGGGAGAGACATAATATTTAGAACTAGGTGGTGAACCTAGAGGAAGCATTTAAAGGCCCAAGTTGCAATTACAGACATGTCCCCCCAGGTGAATGACAGGACTTGCAAATAAAAAAAGTCTATTAACAAACAAGCATGTACTTTATTAAGCCTGCAACTCTTACATGAGATGACAAGTTATAGATTCAACTATAAGCAAAATTAACTGCAGGATTATATATACCTATTAATATTCTTAATGGCATAAAATGTGAGTGAATTTAAGGTTAACATAAATTGCATAAATCCTGCCACTTTATGTTCAAGTTAATTGTTGCAAGAAATTATTCACAAAATAGAAAATTACTAATCCTTGAGTGTTGTATAGAAAAGAATTAAAATAGGCTAGCCTTTTAGTAACTCAGTAAGCACATTTATGATATTATAATTTATAACATATTCCCCAACAAAATATATAAAGATTGCACACACAAGCACATACACAACATAAATGACACAACATCCCTCATTTCTGTACAAAACCCCTCATAAAACCCTTTTCAACTAGAATAAATAAATACACAAATATATATATAATTAACAAGGTAATTAGCTAAATCTCAGTTACGGATCATTAATGTGTCCAGGTAATTAGCACCGTATAATGTAAGTGCCCCCAACCAAACCAGAGACTCAAAATAATAATCAACCATCACTTTAATCATAATAAGCAATATGCGTATGTGATAATGAAAATGCTTTCAACACTAAAGACAACAGACAGCCCCCTTGGTGACCGGAATTCTGCCATGACCGCATGACATGAAAGCACAAAATAACTAACTCTCGAATAGCTTTAATTTGATAAAAGGTAGAACTTAGAGCAGACTGCGGATATGTGTGTGTGTGTGTAATTTTCTTACACATTATAATCAGATATAATAGATTTCATTAGGTTTAATTATGTAATGTTCACACATGTAGTCACAGAACTGAACATGAGAGTTTGTGCAAACGTTTAACGGTTGAAACTTCATGAGTGAGCTTCTGGGAGCTTCCGTGAATTCACAGTGTAGTTGAGATAGAATTAAATAATTAGAATGGTCCCACCTGGATCGTCCGGTGCACTTAAGCAATACTTTGGCTGATCAGTAGTGTCTCGGTTGCACTAAGAAGTCCTGGGGCAGCGTAGCGTCATACGTGTGTCTGATAGGGTAGATCTCGACTGACGGCATATCATGGCTAAAGGATCGTCTCTGCCAGGAGGGTGGACAGTTGGTCGTCAACACCCGACACCCATCTCGCCCTTGTTCGAGCACCTGTGACATGCAATGAGTTGTATAGGGTGTCATAAGGAACGTGATCTCGCCACATACGCCATCCGAATTAAATTTCTAACACACACTTTAATGCTTCAACAGCCACTACACACACATCACCACTAATTCGTATTAATCTGTATTGAACTCCCCAGCTGTGTCTTATTTCATTCAACCACTCATTACGTTTTAAGTATTTCATTGAGAATGTTCAAATTAATTAATTGAGTATTTCATACTTATTAATGACACAAAAAACAACAGCTGAGTGCAAGATGCATTATCTTTTTCTTTACTGAAATCAATTTGACCCGCAACATTTACATTCATATTAAGTTAATCTTTAATTTGCATTAACGCCCAAATTGAAAACTGATATACACGCACACACACAGGGTATATTTTATAATTAAAGCTGAAACACAGACAAAACATATTTTGGGGTTAAAATATTCTTTTAGAATCCGTTAACTTGTACATACGTGGAGCAGAACTTTATTTAGCCACTCATAGTGAAGAGCGACGAAGTCCTGAACTGATGAGTGCCGTCAGCCGAGAGCAGATGACCTCGTTGAGGGTTCAAATGGAAATGAGGAAGATTCGAAGTGTCTGTCTAACCACGAAACCTCGCGGAGCAGGAATACACAAAAACAGCTGGACGCGCCAACTGAATATCATCGTTGGGCAACAAACAGACTGCACAGCTCACCACGACGAAATGCAGCGGCCGCGCGTGACGTCAAAGCCCGCTCGTTTTAAAAACACATCGCCTACATGCCGAACCCAGTACGGCACATCACTTTGGTCTTAAGTGTGGATGTTTGTAACCCAGAGTCTTTGCAGATTCGATTTAACAAATGTGTACCCATCTGCAACCTGCTTTCCGAGTCCGACAGAATAGCTTGATTGTCCGTAAAGAGACATAAACATTCAAGTAAGAGACTCAATTAAAGATGACAACTTTGATAGTACGTTAAACGAGGTGGAGAAAGTTGCATGGAAGTCTTATAAGAGCATTTGCCAGAACTTTTTAGGGGCCCATACATGCGAAAGTTACAAAGAAATAGTGGATGATCTTTTAAAATCTTATAAAATCATGGGATTCAAAATGTCACTGAAGATTCACTTCTTGGACTCACACTTAGATTTCTTCCCATTATACAAGATAATATTGTATTGAGTATGCATTTTAAATCCGTAATGTTGTAAACTCCTTATGTGATAGAAAAATCTGAAACCATATCTAAATTCAGCGTAAGAATGCTATTAGATTCGCCCATTTTCACATTTGGGACAAAAATTTTGATTTTGATTTTGTATCACAGTGTTATCAGATAAGTAGTAAACGGATTCAGCACTGCTAGGACACCAAGTACGTAGGCATACTGCTTAGTGCTTGTTTATTAATGCCGACCGCCGCCCGCGTCGACTGGTAGTTAATAAAGCAACTTATATTCAGGGTATTATAGGCGCGGGGAAGTCTCCAGAGAGACTACAGTGCAGCGCGCCACTGCAGAGTTTTGTAACACCGCTGCATACTGCACACACACACACACAGTTTACCCCGTAAACAATTTGTCGTTGTGCCATTTAAACATTCCGGTCTTCGTAGACGACAACAACAACAACAACGCTCCATTATTTTTTATCGCACGTGTTAAACGTTGCGAGAGGAGTCCGTATCGGGGGCATGTTTGCTAATTAAACGACTTCGTGAAGTTAACAGCTATAGGCCTAAGGCGTGTTCTCGCGTGTCTCTTGTGACAGTCAATAAAACCGGATCAGCCACTCTCAGATTCTATAGTAGTCGTTGTAAAGTATTCTGTTACGTTGTTGCTGACCTGACGATTGCTTTATTCATCACTTTATACAGATCACAATTAATAAAATTCTATTCAAGATTTAAGGTACTCTATTTATTTTGACTATTTAATTTTTACACCCTGCTTTAAGGTACATGATATGGCGTTTCCAGGTACAAAAGAGTCTTCTTTCTCGGAGTAAAATGCATTCTATTTTAAAATTAAAGTTTGTCAGTTAATTCTTCATTTCCCCAAAACATTAAGAAAACAAGGAAAGGGGCGCATTTTATGGCAAAAAAAATTAATACAGTAACAGTTATGAATAATCTTTAAGTCTAATTTCGATCGTACGTGCCCATTGTCACAAGAGTTACATCGGAATGTTATCAGAATGTATTACACAACGTTTCAATCGCTAAACAATATGTGGGGCCGTCTTCAGGTGTAAGTTAACCCTTTGGGGGCCAACGTACGATATGTCCGACGTTTTCGTTTTGTCCAAAAGAACCGACGTGTTCGATATATCGGACGTCATTTAAAATTCCCACGGTTTTTACTGGAATCGTTTCTGCGTGCTGCCAACGTGTCAGATGGTAAAAAAACGTTAATAGTTTTCAACCCAGCCACAAGATAGCGCAATTTTTTTTAAGTTACAGATACTGAAGTGGAAGTGTTCTTGTGTTGTTTTTCATTGCTGGCGTTCATTTTGGTTATGTTTACGTTGTTTTTCATCGTGTTTCTAATGTTATAAGTTGAATAAACATAATTCTACGTTTATTTATTGTGGTTTTATAAGTGTTTTTGTTAAAATGACTATGTACTAATTTCTAAAACTTAATTTTAAATTTGGTCCTGCGTGAGTTTTTACGTTCCGAGTTAGACTCCGTGTATTTACCCGCGTATAGTACATACATTTATGCTACTATCTTTTCTTTTGTTATAGACAGAGTATTCGTTTTTTGCACACTGTTAGACTAATATATAAGGGAATCAACTATGGCAGTCTGGAGTGCCTGAGATTTTTTTTTGTAAGACAAGGAGTGAGTTGAAGACACCTGTATAGCCCAAATAGCACATTATCGTTTTAATATTTTATTAATATTTTTATTTAGAAAGTAATTAATAGACTATAGTATACTATATTCTGTATCTCCAAATTATACCTTTAAAAAGACACCGTTTGTACCCAAGTACGTTTCATATGTGGAAGATGATGAAAAAAAAATCACAGCCCCTAAAAACACAGCAAAAACGGCCTGGGCCTTCTCTCAAGTACCAGTGTAAAAATGCCGATTCTCAAATGGTTAAACTTGTACAATCAATACAAAGTTATGTATGGAATTTCGGCGGAGTATAAATATAAGTACTTAGCGACGCTCAGTTTCAGTTTCAGTTTCGATTTATTCGAGTGCGGTTCGAAGTATTGTGGGGAAGTGTTATGTGTTTTATAATTGTGCGGGACAATTGTAATACAATTGTGTTTTATATTAGTTGACATTTTTATTGCTTGTGAACAATTTTTATTTGATTTGTTGCAGTGTTAAGTTTTAGAAATTTCAAATTTTAAGGACCGCCGAGCCTATAAGAGAGTTCAAAAAATGAAAACTTTGTGGAAAACCAGCAGTGAGTCAGACTAAAAGAAACCATTACAGAATGTTACGGAAATTATCGTTAAGGAGTTGTCGTTAAGAAGTAAAGTTAACAAGAGTTGTCGTTATGGTCACCTTAAATCTGTTTCCAAGAATAATTCCGATTAAGAAACCATTATAGAATGTTAAGGAAAGCTTGAAAGGGATAATAAACATTTGATTTCCTTCTTGCTGCCTACTTGAATTCCGCCTCTGCTTGATTAAACCAATTTGTCGATTTCATCGATAGAGGTAGGCGTATTTCTAGATAATAATACTTCTAGGGTTTCATGGGCTGTTTCAAGGGTTCTGACTTAGTATCCGGGCTGACGAGGAGCTAGATACTCGAAACCACTGGACAACGGAGAACTTGGTTTGTTAATTAGTATTCGCTGACCGGTCCCGAGACTCCTTCCGATCTGCGTTTTACATCTATGCAGCACGAGCCAGCTCTGCAATATGGCTACCTATGCGTGTCCCTTTTCTTCTTCTTTTTGACTGGACGTCAAGTCGTTTTCCTACGCCTTTATTCTGTATTCTGTCCCACCCGATGTTTCCATAAGTTTACGAAAAAATCCGCAAATTCCTTCGTTCTCAGGATTACTAGTTTTATTTTGCCTAATATTATGTTTTGATGCACAGGTTAAGATGTATTATAAAGAGTGTCCCATAATGTACGCAATATTTGAATTACGCGCCACTGTCTTCTTGTTAGGTTGGTAGCACTGCAACTGTTGTATTGTTGTTGCCGTTTACTCGCCATTAGTCGTCATGGAGCGTTACACGAAAGAACAGCGCGTTGTTATTGTGAAAACACATTATAAGAACGGTGAATGTTATGCGGAAACCGTTCGTAAATTGCGTGGAATTTTTGGACGACGAAAAGCACCTAATCTGTCAACTGTGCAGAGATTGATTAAGAAATTCGAAGAAACAGCTTCGTTATTAGACGTTAAATCATCTGGACGTCCTCGCGCTACCCGTTCTATTGAAAACGTCGCGGTAGTGAGAGATAGTGTCGATGTGAGTCCAGGGAAATCAATTCGCCGTCGATCACAACAACTGGCCATTCCAAGATGCACAATGCAGCGAATTCTACAAAACGATCTTCATCTGAATGCCTACAAAATCCAACTAACACAAGAACTTAAAAAGCGTGACCATTTGAAGCGCCGAGAAGTCGTCAGTTGGATATTGGGTAAAGGTGAAACGGACGGTGATTTTTCCCACAAAATCATCTTTAGCGATGTGGCACACTTCCACCTCAACGGGTACGTAAATAAACAAAATAGTCGGCCTTGGGGTACAGAGACCCTCGTATCATTCACGAGAAGCCTTTGCATACACAAAGAGCAACTGTTTGGTGCGGGTTTTGGGCTGGTGGCGTGATTGGGCCGTATTTCTTTGAAAATGAGGCTGGAGATGCAGTAACAGTGACTGGCGAACGTTACCGGAACATGATAATGGAGTTTTTTTGGCCTCAACTGGAAGGTATGGAATTCGAAGATATGTGGTTTCAGCAGGACGGCGCAACCAGTCATACTGCCCGCGAAACAATTCCTTTGTTATCTGAAAAGTTTCCTGCACGTCTTATTTCACGCAACGGCGATCAGAACTGGCCACCGAGGTCTTGTGATTTAACACCATGCGACTCCTTCCTTTGGTGATATGTGAAATCACGCGCTTATGTCCGCGATCCACGAACAATTTTTCAACTCAGGGAACAGATTCAACGAGTTATTGGTGAGATTGAGCCGGAATTGTGCAAGAAGGTCATCGAAAATTTCGATCGACGGACAACAGTGTGCCAGCAGAGTCGTGGGGGACATTTGTCTGATATTGTGTTCCACATTTAACCGCAGTAAGTGTACTTTGTATTAACATTAAAACGTCTGATATTTTTTAATAAATAAAAGTTTTTACAACATTATTAAATCTTGCGTACTTTATGGGACATCCTATATAACGACCCTGTATATCCTTTGAGGTTTTAATCAACGCAGTTCTATTTTCTAACACTGATACTTTAGACTGATTCGTAGGCTTGCACGGTCGGAGTAATGTTGTTAAATTGAGTTCCCGGGCTGTTTGGCCGTGGTCCAGTGCTAAAATCTATAGCAAACATTTCGGCCGTGCCATCGGTGGCCATCTTCAGTGCGAAATTTGAGTTTGCGCTAACGTATGGTGTTCACGTTAGAGACCACAGTACTGTGCGCACCCTACTCATAGGAATTACAACTTATAACTTATATACTTATAACCAATGATCTGTTTCGTATACTACTGGAGTCTCGGTCTTCCTCTTCCTCTTTTTCCTTCGTAACTTTCAGTTATTGTTTTTTAACAATTTCTCGTGACGCATAATATGGCCTTCGCTTCACAACATTTTGCCAAAAACTTCTCGTTTCTTCAACTTTGGCCAGAATCTCATCATTACTAACCTTGTCGATCCATCTTAATTTCAGTAACTTCCTACAACGCCACATTTCCTATGCTTCAGGTCTTCTCCTTTCCTCTATTACAATTGTCCACGTCTCACATCCGTACAGAGCTAAGTTCCATATGTAACCCGTTAGGAAGCTCTTTTTTGTTTCCAGGGCTATTTCCTTACGTGTCTTCTATGTACACATTAAATAATATCGGAGACAGTCTTGATCCCTGTCTCAGCCCTCTACTCACAATTTCCAATTTACTATTATTCCCCGCTTGATCAGTTATTTCTTGTTAATTCCAAAATTATATTTTAAATTCTCTATTATGTTTATTGTCATACATACGCTTCTGTGTTAATATTTTTATGGTGTGTACTTCGCGCGTAGAGGTGGGCCTATATACCTATAACAGGTACTTTGGAACGATTATTTTTTAGAATGGATATAACAGTGACAGAATGTTGAAATACCTGTTCCGATTTAACGATAACTGAAAAGTCGAAATACCTGTTCTGGTTACTCGCGGCCTCGCGGTTCCGAGTCGCGGAATCCCCCTACGCAACTAACAAATAAACGAAAAAGTATTACGAGTTTAAAGTCACAGTTATTGGTGGTGATTACTTGATTCTGCGCATGTGCCGATTGCCGTACAAGTACGAAACGAAGCAAATCAGCGAGGTTCAGAATATCTATATACTAAAGAGACGAAGGTGTTTTTAATAAATGAAAAAATGTATACTGATGTTACATTTATTCTCGTGTGTTATCCAGATATAGAATACAGATTATAATAAAAAATTAGGCATTTTATTGGCCATCAGCTTGGTAAATTTTTAAAAAGCGAATTATATTGTGTTATTACTTACAGAGTGGCTGATAGGCCATATAGTACTTCTTGTTAATGTGATTTTGGAGATGATTTTAACTTCCCTTCACATCTCACGTAATGTTTTTTACATTATTTGTTGTGCTATTACGTGCACACCAAATTTAATTGCCCGAGTTTCGCAACTGATTTGCCTAACCAAAATGAAATCAATCTATATAAATATATTAAATCTATTTCAGTTTGTTTACTCCTAGTGAAAACTTAAATTAGTATTCCCAAAGATAGGTCTACAAATTCCCTTGTTTCTTATTTTCTTTTAAACAGTAACAGTTTAATAAAGTCACAGTGTAAAGTAACACTGTTAATACTTTAAGTTTCAATTTATTTCTTTTAACAAATTATATAATACTGGTAGGCCTATATGTATAATAGGTATATAATAGCAACAGGTATTTGTACGTGTTATTTTTTTGGAACGGTTTCGTTCGTACCTGTTATTTTCAAATACTAGTTTAGCACACACACCTCTATTCGCGCAAACTTGCATGTCATCTTATTCGCTACTTCAGAATCGGATTTTCATTAGACCGGAAAGTCACCAATATGGCAAGGCAAGTGTTCGTATGGTGGTTATCGACTTCACAACAAAAGCAATATGTTGTTACCCGAATATAACTGTAGTCTATAAGTTGGGTTTCAAAAGTCCCCCCGTAAACGGTGCGGCAGCCGTCTGAAGCAACGCCGCCACCGACCTCACACGACCGCAACTAATGACGCTACTTAAGAACAAAACTGTATCCGCCTCATGACAGATGAAAAATCGGCAATGTAGAGAATCGACCGGCGCTTCGAAGCAACACAACCTACTTATGTTTCGCTTGACTTTGTTTGTCGTTATCTTCAACGACCGTGTAGCCAGGCGTTAGCATCTGTAATAAATAAACGTCACTAACCTAAAATTAACTACCGTAAAACAACTCTGTTTGTCTGGTATACCAAGTTAACTACGGTGGGGAAAAGACAGAAGAAGTAAAGCGAAGAATCACCTCAGCTAATAGGCGTTTCTTTGGTCTCAGACCTCTGTTCCAGAGCAGAACAATTGCCAGGAGCATCAAGTTGCTTCTGTGTAAAACACTGATCTGCCCAGTTCTCACCTGTGGTTCTGAGAACTGGACCATTTCTAGAAAGTCTGAGTCAAGCCTGCTGGTTCATGAACGCAAAATCCTCCGCAGTACTTTTTGGTCCAATATGTGTGTGAGGTGAATGGAGGATAAGGACCAACCAAGAACTGAACACTCTTCTGAACGAACCAGATATTGTGAAAATTATAAAACATGATAGACTCAGATGGGCTGGACATGTGATCAGAATATGGGGGAATGAAATACCCAGGAAGGCACTCACAGAACAGATCTACGGCACCAGGAGAATTGTTAGAGCCAAACTACGTTGGGAAGATGGTGTGAATTATGATGCGCGCCATATCCTAGGGACCCGGAACTGGAGCGGAGCTGCACTTAACCGGGACATCTGGCGGAGGTTGTTAAAGGAGGCATTGACATAAGTAATCGGTTGTCGTGCCGCTGTAAGTAAGTAAGTAAATTCTATTAAGTTTTACAAGCCGTCGAGGGTACTGTTTCATAGGCCGGAGTCAATGTGGTTAAAATTACTTCCCGAGCTTTTTGGCCGTGGTCCAATGTTTTCTGCAAAACCAGACGTTTCGGGAGTGCCATCGACTGCCATCTTCAGTGAAAATCAAGTACCCTAACGTGAGGTGGTATACGTTAGTGATCACAGTACTGGTCACTAAATAGTAAGGTCCAGACTTAACCTCAGTTGTCACTAACGTACACCAACTCACGTTAGCGTACTCGACTTTCACTGAAGATGATAATCTATGACACTGCCGAAACGTCTGGTTTTGGAGAAAACTTTGGACCACGGCCAAACAGCCCGGGAAGGAATTTTAACAACTTCGAGAGTATATTATCTTGTTTTTGTTCTGAATTAAAATACAATTAACACGTAAAAGTTTTCAGCAGAATATTATTCTAAAATTCTGTAGGCTGTTTTACGGTAGTTAATTTTAGGTTAGTGACGTTTATTTATTACAGACGCTAACGCCTGGCTACACGGTCGTTGAAGATAACGACAAACAAAGTCAAGCGAAACATAAGTAGGTTGTGTTGCTTCGAAGCGCCGGTCGATTCTCTACATTGCCGATTTTTCATCTGTCATGAGGCGGATACAGTTTTGTTCTTAAGTAGCGTCATTAGTTGCGGTCGTGTGAGGTCGGTGGCGGCGTTGCTTCAGACGGCTGCCGCACCGTTTACGGGGGGACTTTTGAAACCCAACTTATAGACTACAGTTATATTAGGGTAACAACATATTGCTTTTGTTGTGAAGTCGATAACCATCATACAACACTTGCCTTGCCATATTGGTGACTTTTGAAGGAATAGATGTCTCAACAAGTGTAACTAACTTCCAAGTCGGCCGTAGACGCTTATATAGAGCCCGCAGATGTTCCAGAGTAATTTTCCACGCTCTTGGCGGCATGCCAGCATAATGTGCGTAGTTACAGACTGTGCTCTCGAACAGTCTGGAGGACTACGTGGGGAACGGCCTTGACACAGATCCCGCACGCTTGGCTAGTCGAGAAACGTGCAGAAAGGACGCTCTCGGTTTTTCCAGATCATTGCGTAATTGTATCAATATAATACTTACCGTATTTATTGCTTTCCCTTTCCTGTAAGTAGCAGCAGTATATTTTATTATTTTCATGCTAATTTAGTGTTAGTACTTTCTGAGTTTATTTGAATAGTTGTAGAGACAAAATAAAAACAATTAAGTCATTACGTGCTAGCGGAGATGATGAGCATTCAAGAGATCAGATTATATATTGCTTGTGTTTCAAAAAAGTAATTAATTTCCTTTAATGAAATTGGAAAGCCGCTTTTACAGATATTCACTCCGAGCCCTGTATTCTTCACATTCCTAATTCACCGACTTAAATATTTGCATTTCCAATTATCTGTATCCTTACTGAATAGTGCAAATTGGTAAACTTATTCTGAGCCACACGAAGTTAGTTGAAAATTCGGCTGAAAATTAGCATTTACTATTTTGCCTTTTTTTTTTAGAACGCAATTTTTCACTTAATTTCGTTCTTTGCGTCTGTCGTTTACATAATATACGGAGGGTCTGCTAACTGAAACACGTAGGAAACAGTATCATGTGTCTTATGTCCTTCAATAAGCACTAACTTCTACTTCCACAGGAAATATGGAAATGTTACACGAATCATCTGAAAATGTTACTCGTAACCAGTGAATTTGAACGGCTTTGCAAGAAAAACAAAAACTCTCTCTCTCTCTCTCTCTCTCCTCTCTCTCTCTCTCCTCTCTCTCTCTCTCTCTCCTCTCTCTCCCTCTCTCTCTCTCTCTCTCTCCTCTCTCTCTCTCTCCCTCTCTCTATTTATGCGCCTAAGCATTCAAAGTATTTCGACGAAACCGAAACATCGAAGCATGATAATGTTTTTAGGCTTTTGAAACGTATAATGTGGATTACGTAAATCATTTCCAAATCACAGACGATCACAAACAGAACATGTAAAACCAAATTTATTCTCACTAAAACGTTTGCTAAACTCAATGTCAGCAGCGATTATTTCTATCTTGATGCGTTTACATATCAAATTTCTAGACTGTGGGGAATCGAAAGTGTGGAAGCGTTACGTTTTTCGATGACGTTACATTTTTGTAGAATGACCCCCAGCCTAAAAACATTATCATGTTAAAGTGTATCACCTTAACACGTAAATTAAACTGCCAGTCAGTGCGGATGTGGTGTAAAGATTCAGGATAAAAACCTCTTTTGGAGATGACGTAGTGTTTCCAAGTGTTGTGTTAAACCAAAGCGGTATTCTACTCTCCGTAGCAGCCAAAAAGATGTGCCTTAGTTTTTTGGTTTTGTATATTTTGGGGGGGGGGTTAGTCTCCTTTATTTTAACATGATAATGTTTTTAGGCTGGGGGTCATTCCACAAAAATGTAACGTCATCGAAAAATGTAACGCTTCCACACTTTCGATTCCCATAGTTAAGGAATCTTCGGTCTCTGTCGTTTTAACATGATAATATTTGTTATGTAGTAAATATATTTGTTATATAGTAAATATCTGTTATATGCACGTTATACGTTTCAAACGCCTAAAAACATTATCATCCTTCGATGTTTCGGTTTCGTCGAAATTTTCTTTTTAGTGGTGCAAATTTTAAAGTACCGCAACGAAAATAGTCAAGAACAAATTTTTGGAAAAGGCTTACATAGCAGATAAAATAATTAAGGAATTGCTAGGCCTATCTTTTTTATACAAAATCCTGTTATGTTGTACAAAATACAAGCATTCTTATTACTCCCATGTTCCGTAAGGAAATGAAAGTACGGTGACTGCGAAAAAAATCGTGTTCCAGATAAAGGCTGATTCTAATTTTATTACCCTCAAAACTGATAGTGGTACTGGTACTGGACGGGGTCGCCATCATCCGCTTACCTGTTTGTACCCTTCACTTAAGAAAGGTTATCTTTATGGCCACTGAAAAGGTGTATCTATTGTTAAGAGGGTTTTCCAGTAGAGTTACTGAGGCGGCTCCATCCAGCGGATTGAGTGGCATTTTAGTTGGTTGTATGTAACTTTAGTTGGTACATTTACTTTATTTTAATATAATGATAACAGCGCAACGATTATATAACATTATATGATATGTGTGATAATATTACCGTGATATGATGATGATGATGCCAATAATAATAATAAATTATGAATGACGATTATTATTCATTTATAGGCCTTATTTAGCACGAAAATAAGTATTTCATTTTTGATAAGATAAATTTACTTTGTTGTTAAAATTACTTCACGGGTGTTTGGCCGTGGTCCAAAGTTTTCGACAAAACCAGACGTTTCGGCAGTGCCATCGACTGTCATCTTCAGTGAAAGTCGAGTACGCTAACGTGAGGTGGTACACAGTACTGTGGTCACTAACGTATACCACCTCACGTTAGCGAACTCGATTTTCACTGTAGATGGCAGTCGATGGCACTGTCGAAATGTCTGGCTTTGTTGAAAACTTTGGACCACGGCCAAACAGCCCGGGAAGTAATTTTAACAACGTTGAATCCGGCCGTGTAAGCCCACGAAATCTAATTTTGTTCTTATAACATTGTTACACCTTCAAAGGAACTCACCGGCGTCCTTCCTACCCATCGTCTCACTAAAGTTGTAAATAACGATTTCTCTGGTTGTTCAATAATTTTATTCCACTGTTACGAACACGACGATCAGTATGACGACCGTCGTAACAATATTTACAGTTCTGACAAAGAATTCGTGCCGCGGAAGCTGCGTTGTGGCTGATGATGTTTGCTGCCGAAAGTAAACTGTGTTCGTACTGCTGGCAGAGTGCTGTGTTTGACGGTGAGAACGAACACTCGAAACGGAACCAATCCAATCGACCGAGAGAGAACGCACACGATACTGCAGCAGTTAACACACGCTGGTAACAAAAGCCCCAGTATAGCACCTGACTACTCCATTGTTCTCGAGACTCCCCCCCCCCCCCCCCCCGTTATTTGTATTCAATTAATGGGACACAGAATAATACGCGTGCCGGGTTCCGGCGCACTGGGATTAATGAAGTGGGCTACTCTTAGGAGAGAAACCACACACGGCTTCATTACCGACCGACTGACGTTTGTACACTCGCGCGCGCTCGCACCCGCTTGTTCTGAAGCAGATTTATTGTAATCGTTCGTAACGGACAGTGGAAACCCTTGTTGTGTTTGCCTACCCCGTTCGCTAACTCGTCGGGAGGGTGGAGGAGAGTTTATTGCTAACTCCTGTCGCAGTATTTACATGTGCGCCTTGTCGCCGATTGTTTTCTTTTTTTACCGACAATATTTACCGTCCTAATGAGTAAAGCGATCGACATCGGGTTTTATAGACTACTAACTTTTTACTTCCATGTTCCGTAAGGTGAACACTATTGTCGCTTGAGGCAGCCGTAGAAGTCTGCGGTGGCCGATAATGCACTCTCCAACGCTGATCATCGTGTTCACTTTGAGGACACAAATATAAATATAAATATAAACATATATTATAAATTAAATAAATAATTACCTTATTTTATCCACTAAGTGATCTTCTTTTTCTTTTTTAATAACGCCGGAACAATCCTCTAGTAATGCTGTGGTATTAGGCTTAAGTATATTTGTTAATTTGTTCGTGGTCCTGAATGAGACAATAATCCCTTGCTTTTTTAATTCATTATGTAGTGTATTAGGTAGTATGTTCGTATATCTAGCAGAAACATATTGGGTTTTATCTTTAACTTTGTCCGAACGTTTTAATTTATTAGCGTGTTTATATATTATTTTATCAATGATTTTACTATTGTAACCATTCACTATTGCTATATGTTTTATTATATTAATTTCATCGTTACAGTCTTCTATGTCCATCGGTATATTTGTCAATCTATGTGCCAGTGCGTTAAAAGTTGCCATTTTATGTGTATAAGGATGATTGGAACTAGCATGTATGGCTATATCAGTTGTCGTTGGTGTTCTATATATTTTAAAGCTAAGGAGGTTATTACGTTTATATGTGGTTACGTCCAGGAAATTCAACATATTGTTATGTTCTACTTCCATAGTGAATTTAATATTACTGTTTATGCCGTTCAAAAATGTAAGCAATCCGTCTATCTGTCTAAGAGTACCACCAAAAATTAAAAATGTGTCGTCTACGTACCGTGTGTACGAGATGATTTTATTGTATAACTTGTTTTTGTCAGACAGTATGTACTTGTTCTCATAATGATTCATGTAAATCTCCGCTAAAATTCCACTCACCGGTGAACCCATGGCCAGCCCATTTTCCTGGATAAAAAACTTATTGTCGTGTGTAAAGTAATTCTGTTGCACAACAATTTTCAATAAAAATATAAGTTCATAAGTTTATAGGATCCGGTGTAATGAATGCGATAAAATCTATATAGGCCAGACGGGGAGAAAATTTTCCGAGAGATTTAAAGAACATTTACCTAAGAAGTTCCCCAATACTAATGTATCGCATTACGCACAACATCTAATAAACTAAAATCATACATACACTGGATTTAAAGAGAATTTGGAACTTTTACATATAGGTAAAAAGGGTCAACTACTGGATGCCCTAGAGGAATTTGAAATATACAAGGCCTATACAAGGCCTTAAGAAGAAATAAAAATCAGGTACTTAATGAACAGTTGTCATTCAAATCAAATAAACTATATGACACAGCTATGAAAACAAACCGTGAATAGCGTGTACGGATCAGTTGAAAGTCGGACTTCGGCCAGTGCACTGGTTCGTTTGTAGCGTGTTCCGATACAGATTTAATGTTCAATGTTAATTTATTTAAGTGTGTTATGTGTTTGTGTCGTTGTGAATTTTTAACGAAACCCTAATAATAGGGTAGAATTTGCTTTTACCTGAAGATGGGGATATAAGCCCTGAAACATGTAGTAATTAAAAAAGAAAAAGAAGATCACTTAGTGGATAAAATTAGGTAATTATTTATTTGATCATATACAGTGATCTGGAGACCATACAGTAACTATGTATATATTATAAATATTTTATATTATATATTGTATATTGTATAATTTATATTATATATTCTATACTGTATATTGTATGTTGTATATTTTAGATTCTAGACTTTAGATTTTAGACTTTAGATTTTATAAAAAATATACAGGAAAGTGCAGTGATCACTTCGAATGTAAACTGAATTAACTAGTTGTCAGTCTAAAAAGAAAACTCGGACCCAAGGACTAGCCACATGGTAGCCTTTGCCTTTCCGAATGACTGGCTCAAATTTGGTCACATTCCTGATCAGACCTCTGAGCCTCTTAAGAGAAATAACGTTTTTGTCATTCAAACTTTCTGTGTAACAATAGTTTATGTTTCAAACCCAGTATATATAATTCAACGCATCTCTAATGTCTTGTTTTCTTTTTGTTTCAGGTAAGAGACACGTTGTATATTTTATCGAGTGTCGCCGCTTAGTAAGTACTTTGTAACTGTTACGACTAACAATTATTTGTTTTGGCTTATTACTCTTTTTTACTTCCATGTTCCGTAAGGAAGCGAAAGTATGGTGATCGCGAAAAAAATCGTGTTCGGCATAAGAGCTGATTCTGACTGTACTATCCTCAAAACATGAAGAAAAGTCGTTTTCCGAAAAGCGTCTGTGTGTAGAATTTTTTCTATGGCGAACGATGTCTGCCGCAAATTCAAACAGAATCAAGTAAATTTTGCATATGTACCCAAGTTGTATAGGACTCAAGGCCTATTGATTTTGGTGAAGATCGGTTAATGGGGAGGGGTAGTTTAACTGCAACGTTTTACGTTTTAATAAGAGTAAAGTACTAAATTTTGATAAATAAAGTATCCTGAAAGGAATATCATAATAATCCACTGTAGAAAAGTAGATAAAATATCTATAAATGAAAAGGGTAGTTGAAGGGGGAGGGGGTAATTTTTTGTATTTATGTTATAAATGTATTCGACCGAAAACTTAAACAAATTTCAATAATATATTAACAATTGATATCGTTCCATGTAATGTAACCACGGATACGTAAACAAAATAATTTTTCGCTTTCAGAAAGACACAGAAAGCAACGGTGGGCGGTATTCGCTTTTTTCGCGTTGTTTAAATAAAAGATAACTTAATCAAATAATTTCTTTATTTTTAGAGTATTAACAGCTATGTACAATTCGTATTTTTATTATCTTTCTTAGCGTTTTTACCATAGTTTTGTTTAGCTGAAATATTTGGTTTCATTCTGAGTGTAGGCCTACATATTAGAAATAATTTTATAATTAATTACGGAAGTCATGTATGGTTCTCCATACCGATATTATTTATATGTGTATTACGTTATCGGCAACAAAGAAGTAGTCTCTATGGAAATATATCATTTCAATTTGTCAAATATAAAACTCAATTTACAAGGTGGGGGATATTTTTTTTAGAAATTATCGAACCGAATTCAAGTAAATGATTTTAAATATAAATCTTAGAGCATGGAAGTCATGTATGAACCGATTTTTTACTATTTCTTTTCTGCACGTTGGCACAGAATCGATTTTCTATACACCTACATACAGTTTATACTGGGCTGAGAGTAACGTCGGTGCTCGTATCCGCGGCGCGTTTGTTTTTCGTTCGTTCATTAAGGCTTGATATTGACATCTTCGTGAGCCGGCGTAAAAAATTAGGATCAAAGTATTAGCAAGCGAAAGGCTGCAGAGCCGCGACGCGCGATGTGAACGTGACGTAATGAAAGGATGGATTTTAATAAGACTGAACTTGCGCCGCGCGAAAAACGTCAACGGGCTGCGTAGGATAATTATACGTTTCACGTGGCCCCTAACATTTACACAATGGCCGTGTAATCCGCCGCAAGTGTATAATGAAGCTCTCCCTGAATGCGGCCAACGAACTCGCGGCCATAATAACTAAATAACTATTTACACCACCGTCTCGGGTGTAAATATTAATGCTTCTTTATAAACTAAACTCTGATGGTAGACTATCATTACATGTTGGCCACTTGCCTTCCTCCTTCTTCTTCTCCTCTTCAAGGATTAGGTTATAAAACCTGTTCCGGCACCCATCTCATCCTCGGACGACCCACGTCTCTTCTACCAGTGGCTTTTTAGTTCAGTGCCGCTTTCGGCAATCGATCCTCTGTCATCCTTTGCAGATCATCCCACCATTACCTTCTGTAAATTGAAATAATTTTACTTTGATGTCCTTTACTTTGAGTTATGCTCCGATATATTTACTGCTTATTCTGTCTTGCAATGTATAATTTAGAGTATTTTGAAGAAAGCGCATTTCAGCACTCTGAATCTTGCCGCTTTCCTCCTTTTTGTCATGACCCACGCCTCACTCGCATAAATCATTGTGAGTATTGCATTGTCTTATAAAATTTAATCCTTGTGCTGTGTCTTGTTTTCTTTCTAAGATTTCTATGAATTGTACAACAAATATTCCTAAATTTATTTATCTTTTTTTATATCATATTTATACTCATAGCTTACTGCACACCCGAGATATTTGAAACAGCTCACTTGATCTAAAGTGATGTTGTTTACAATTATTTTAGTCCTCACTGGATATTTACCTTTAAAGGCCATGGTTTTGGTCTTTCTTACTGAAATTGTCAGTGAGTACTCTCTTGGCACTTCTTGTAATTGAAACATAGCCAATTTTTGTAAATCATCCTTATTTTCTTGAATGAGAACTATATCATCAGCATATAGCAGGGAACCCATAAAAAGTGACTTCTTAAGGTGTATTCCCGAAGTCAATCTGGATGTCCATACTCTCAACATGTCGTCAATGTATATGTTAAACAAGGTTCGGGAAACACAACAACCCTGCCTAACTCCTTTATTTATTGGAATGTCACCTGAGAGCCTACCGTTCAGATCCAGGACTACAGATGTACTTTTGTAAAGCATCTTAACTGAATGTATTAAATGCTAGGGATATCCTCTTCTATCCATAATATTCCATACCTTTTGACACTCTACATTATCGAATACATTTTCCAGATCAACAAAAGCAATAAGTTTTCCTTCCTAAACGTAAATGTTACGCCTTAATATTCGATCAACACTATCCTGTGAGCGCCTTCACGCAGGCAAAACTGAATCTAACTTTCCGGTAATCAAATAAACATAATGTTCACATACTTATTAATCAAAAATTTATTATTATATATTCCGGCTATACAATGTTTACAAATTTTCCGGAACCAAAGATTACAGAAGTGATTAAATTCTCAGCTTCCAGTGCTGATTGTATATCCGAAGATATTCTTCAATTTCTCGTTTAGTCAATATTGCCTGAAGTTCTTCTATCCAGGTGGTAGGTGGTCTTCTTTTTTTTCAATAATTATTAAGATCCAACACTGATTACGTTTAAAGATACAATGTCAAGCTGACTCATCCCACTCTTTGACTAGATCGCTTTATAACGTTCAGCTGACTCTGGTCTATCAGCCATAATGTATCAATTGGGGAACTGAGGCGCAATCTATTCATGCTTCTCCCAATGTTTCCCTAACTTTGTACTCAACTACTAAGAAAACGTAGCCTAATCCACGTTGGTGGTGATGATGATGATGAGTTCAAGTCGATTAGCAGACGGACATGGTGACCTTGTGTGAAGATTCCTTGAGTCTGATTGTCGTCCAAAATTGCCGGAGGTATTTATAGAAGACGGCAAACTGACATGTCATATACTGTTTTTGACACGTTAAACTTTGTCAATTTGTGTATAGCGTCCTTTTTTAACTGATCACTTTTTAGTCTGTTTTCGCGATAACCAAAAAGTTGATCTTTAGGCGAGTGGTTGCGTTATCTTCGTAATTTTTCACTTGTCATTTACACATAACATACTTGTTAATTACCAGCTAATTGTAGTAGTATTTTTAACATTAATTTGTACAACGTCTTTATTATGCACTTTTCCGCAATAATTTTACATCACCATACGGGTTTAAATGTCCTTATTCTAATAGTGTTTATAGAATTGTAATATGTCTTTTGTAACAGGTAAAAAACATACTTTAATCATGTTACAGGTAATGTATTTTAATCATGTCAATACCTGATTTAATAATAAAAACCAACAATTCATAGACACAAAGAAATCTACCCCCATCGTAGTATAATGCAGGTTCGTGCTGGTTCGCACACACACAGACACACATACAATGATTTACACTGTCGGGCAGGTGTACACTTTAGACAGGCTCTCGTATGTACACGCCTGAACTTTCACACACTCATTTTTTTAAACTATTCGTCATACCTTCTTTACACTAATTATTTACAAAATACTGCCCTAGGTAAATATGCAGATATATGTATTTTTGCAATATATATAAGTGTCGTAAGAAATAATAAACAACGATAAAACTGAAAAGTAAAATAGCAAATTGTATTTCAATTTAAGCAAAATAAAAAGTAATTCTTTGGGCTTTATTACTTAACAGTTATTATTATTATTAGATTATTAATAATAATAAATTTTATTATATTAAAACAACAGTAATTATTAAATTTCTCCTAACAATCCGCTAGGCAGAAGAAGGAAGCACCGGGAATCTAAGTTACAGCGTTATAAGAAATGATAATTTGTCTGTAATCGAAACGAGCTGAGAGAAAAACCAGTGGACGTCCACATTCAATTTCGATGGAAAAACATCAGTATATGGATGCAAAAATGACCAAAATACCGTAAATTAAACAGGTTGTTTTCCACGGTCCCACGACGCTTCTGGCATAAAGCAATAAAGTAGAAGAAGAAGAAGAAGAAGAAGAAGAAGAAGAAGAAGAAGAAGAAGAAGAAGAAGAAGAAGAAGAAGAAGAAGAAGAAGAAGAAGAAGAAGAAGAAGAAGAAGAAGAAGAAGAAGAAGAAGTTTAATTTTAACGAAACAACTTTCCGTAATTCCGGGGAGCGTAACAAATATATTTTTTTACGCAATTACTTTCTAATTAGAAAAATAATTTGTTAAACTTAAATATGTCCGCCTCGGCAAAAATCAGATATTAATAAGAGCGAAAGTTTTATCTGGATGTCTGCCCTTTTCTGACTCACTCCCTGCCCTCCGAGTGAAAACCCTTTAGATATTAGATAAAAGTTAAGAGAACATGAAATTGCTGCTGCTCGGAAAATTAAGTTAACTGAATCCGGAACGTGCTTCCCACTCGCAACTCAAAGTATTTTCTTTCTATTCTCTGTGTGTGTGTGTGTGTGTGTGTGTGTGTGTGTGTGTGTGTGTGTGTGTGTGTGTGTGTGTGTGTGTGTGTGTGTGTGTGTGTGTGTGTGTGTGTGTGTGTGTGTGTGTGTGTGTGTGTGTGTGTGTGTGTGTGTGTGTGTGTGTGTGTGTGTGTGTGTGTGTGTGTGTGTGTGTGTGTGTGTGTGTGTGTGTGTGTGTGTGTGTGTGTGTGTGTGTGTGTGTGTGTGTTGGAAGGAATCCAAACCGCAACAATATCGATTATAGAATTTTATGCGGTCGTTATATTTAACAGTGCATAAAGCGATAATCGTGAGATCCTGTTAGTCGATTTCACATCCACGATCGACTTCCATTTCTCGGTACTTCAATTATGGTAACAAACCGGAAAGAAACTGTGGTGTTCTGAAAATAACATAGAATTGCTCACAACCCTCTCTACAGTCACGTGTCACCTCATTGTACACACATTAAGATGAAGTTATAATTTTATTCCCTTCTTCCGCAGCTTTAACTTCCTCCTTCGCTTTCCGTTTTAATGTTCTCTCTCTCTCTCTCTCTCTCTCTCTCTCTCTCTCTCTCTCTCTCTCTCTCTCTCTCTCTCTCTCTCTCTTCTCAAACCCCTCTCTCTCTTGTTTTTCTCTTTCTCTTTTCCTCTCTCTTTCACATCGTACACACCTTTCACTGGTGAATCATTATACAAATTCTTGGACTTCGTTGTCCATGGCGTGTCCGTTGATTAACTAAATATAATTAAATCACTACAGACTCGAAATACAAAGTTTTTTATGGGTAAAAACGTAAAAGTTTTACCTTGTAGCCTGAACCAGTTTTCGCTTATTATAAGCTTCGTCAGAGGCTGTCACTGGGAGCGCTGTCCGTCTTTTCTTGGCGACGGTGTCGACTTTTGAAGGATCGATGTTGTGTGTGTGAGGTGTGATATGTTCGAATAATGCGTGTGATTTGAATTCTGTCTGTTCCTTTAAGATGTCGTTTCTATGTGCTATTGTGTGTTTGTATATTTCCAGTTGTCCGAAAGTGTCTAGTTTTCGGCCTTTTGTGTGTACATGTTGTTGTCGATGTTTGTGTATGTGTGGTTTGCTTCGATGAGGTGGTTTGCAAAGGTGGATTCGGTAATGGAGTGTAGTGGCTTTGTGTGTTCAATGTATCTTTCTTTTAAGCTACGTCCTATCGTTATACAAATATAGGAATCATTGTGATACAAAAGAACGGTAGCAGTCAGCTTTAGGGTGCGGTTACACGAGCATTTGTTTTCCGACCGTGCACGCGCGTAGAGTTTGGAAAAACGCACAGTGGTCACACGTGCGTTTTTTCTCGTACGTGCACGGACGGAAGTGTAGTCACGCAGGCGGTTTATAATCGGACGGCAGCGTTGGGACGTCTGGGACCCGCATCCTTACAACTCTGGCTATAAAGGTTAAATGTGTATATAAATGTTAAAACGCAACTGCACAGAGACATTGGTTGTTAGTAGTAAATCAATCTTTATAAAGAAAATTTTTACATTTCATATTGTTTTTATAAAGATATCAACAACACCGTGGAAACAAAAATTAATTACCATATTAACAAGTAAATAAACAAATGCACAAATGCTATTATTAAAAACGCAGCAGGTTGCGTTTCGATGCGGGAGATCTTGAAAACGCAGCATAGTTGACGACCCGTGCGTTTTTCCACGTCCGTGTGACCAATTTCATTGCCGCCTGTGTGTTAAATTCAATGCGTTTCGCAACCGTACGTGCATGGCCGGAAAAAAACGCTAGTGTAACCGTATCTTTGTTACCATATGATCTATGTAGTCCTTCAGTATTTCCGTTTCCAAACACCATTCTCCATGTTCACTGGGATTCTAAATTCCTGTTTCTAGCCTCGAAGGAATGCAGTCGTCGTCGTCATCGTCGGTTCGTAGTCTTCTTCTTCTTCTTCTTCTTCTTCTTCTTCTTCTTCTTCTTCTTCTTCTTCTTCTTCTTCTTCTTCTTCTTCTTCTTCTTCTTCTTCTTCTTCTTCTTCTTCTTCTTTTTCTTCTTCTAACATATTACAGGATAAGGCGGTATGGTACGTCTCGGTTTTTATTGTAAGCTATCTTTGGTGTGGTCTCTTCCATAATATGTTTATCCTTTCGATACACATTTTTATGTAGTTCTTGAGATAGTATTTTCGTTTCCATTCTGCATGTGTAGACTCCAGTCTGTATTTATTGATTTTTAAATTTTTAGAGAATATATGCCTAGCTTTAATACGTTTCTTTCATTTCTTAGTTTTTAATTATGTCGCGTTGACGTTTTTAGCTCATCTCCGTGACGTATCTGAAGAACGTCATCCCTGCAGCTTGTACATGACTACCGTCAATAATTATATAATTGTTTGTAAGTACTTTCATTCAGTAATACTCTCTTCGCAAACACAAACGTATGGATGGCGTAAACATACATCGTGCGTACAGGACGTCTGATGTAAAGTGTTTGATGCTGATCTGTGTTTGTTGTTTCTTATTCTTATTTCTCAATTGATGTCAGAACCCATTTAATTATTTCAAACAGATTTCCGAGTCCTGTCTGTTTGTTCTCCGACGGTCATTTAGCAACTCGATCTCACAAAATAGATAAGACTGCTATTGCAAGAGTCAGCATATTTTCTCTCTGTAGTAGGTAAAATAATATTTCGGATTGTTTTTATTGTGCTATTATGCATATATGTATATAGTTTTCACTACTTACGTGTATTAGAGAGAACAGTGTTCTTCTTTTATCTTATAAATTTCATCGCTTTCTTCATTCCACCTCCCTACAAAAGTATCGATTCTTCTCGTCGTGTGTATGTCATGTTCGGAAACACTTCCCACAGTGGTGTAACGAGAACCATATCGAATAGCCTAATATGCTTGCCTTGGCAAATTAGATACTAATAATAACGGAAGTTTTATCTGTATGTCTACCCGTTTCTGATTTACTTTTGTTTCTGTATGTATTTCTATCCACACAGTCGTTCAAAGAGATACCCAGTGTTATCATGTCATCCTTGAGTTGTTTGTTGTATCTGTTGTGCCGCGGTTTCTCAGAGAAACCGGGCGACCGTATAAAAATATAATTTATTAATATAATGTGCGATTCTATTATTCCGCGATGTTCGGCATGCGCTGTGTTGGCGTTACTGCACGCCCTCGCCATCTGTTAGCGAAAGCGGGTAATTGTGTTCCCCGACTCATGCTGACCCGTTTGGGCAAAATTTGACCAGTCGCCCGGCGTGCTCCGCAGTGCGAACAGCCTATTTTCTCCGGCGGACAGAGCTTTGGCTATTTCGTGTATTTTTTATCCTATCATGTATAGGTAGAATTTTACAGAACTCCGGGCTCCCGGAGCGACGGAGACTTGATCCTAGCATGGTGGAATTTCCATCCTCCACCATATCCTGAACTGACCACACCAAAACAAACTCTCGTTTCTCGACTGCCGGAGGAGAAAAAGAAGTCGTAAAGATGCCACTGTAACCACCCTCATCATGACCGACTGCCAGTGCAGCAAGGCAGAAGTCCACCGGGGAATCATCTGCATAAAACGAGGTGATATTAATCCAATATTTACATAAATTTGGCCTTCACATAAAACTACATGTATCGTGCGTCTACCATCTACAAAGCTCAAGTTCTACTTAATTGACTCACTACTGCATAAAGCGTGCCCGGCTGGACATATCTTTGTATGCAAACTTTCATGTTACCTTGCTTTGATAATGTAATTAGTCTCGAGATCAATTGTATTAAGTAGTAAGTAATATAGTAGCGCTCATTAATTTTTTTATGCTATACATTTTTTTTACTTTGGTACTGAATGGGTTTGTAGAAGTTTGGGGGGGGGCTGGTATGTTAGTTAAGTAGGTAGGTGCAGTATGTACATGCTGATCTGGACCGGCTGGTCTAGTATCGATTATAATCTCGGGTCTTTTCGCACATAATCATTTTCGTATTTCATAAAAGGATTGGGAGTTTTCCTCAATCGGCAATTAGGTCAGGTTACATTTTAAAATCAGGGGTAGTCACCTGTTTGTGCAAATCTATGCAAGCTCCCGGACATGTTACCTTATAAAAAAAAAATAATAATTCATAAAACTCCCACACAAATAAAAAGAGGGTTACACTGTTTAGACTGAAAAGTTGCCAAATATATATATTTGAAAATTTGTTTATTTAATCTGGACCGATTCATCCAAACCATATGTCCAAGGAATCTCAGTCATTTCCTTTGGAAAGCCGTTTCCAGATCTTCCAGATCTCTGTACAGCTCTTCTTTGGGCCTATGCCTGTACCCATCTTCAGTTTTTTGGGGGGGCCATAAATTCACGGAAGAATTCTTCGTTCAATTTTAAGAAAAGGTTCAAAATTTTGAAAGCATATTGTTACTCTATACATGTTTACATAGATCATACTGCTATAATGGTGGAATTTCGCACTTCTGGAAAGGTTTCTCTTTCCGTACAGTTCCCGGGTTAGAGTAAAGGCATTTGCTATTTTGAGTTTCCTTATCTTAAAAGATACTTTGTCTGAAGCGTTTCGGTATATGTTTTCTCCAAAATATTTAAAATTGTTAGTATATTTTGTTTCTTCATTATATTATATTTTATTTTATTTTATGTTTTATATTTTAATTTTTATCTTTTGCATTTTTAAAAGACACAAAAACATAATAGACAAGAAAGATCACAGACGTTTAAATAAATTTAAAGATAAATAAATAAAAAAGAAAATTTCAAATTAACTATTTCAGCACTTAGAGGAAATAATTTGATGATTACTATATTTTACGTTTGATTTTCTCCCAAAACATTTAATATTTAGCGTGATTCAGATTGTCAAACAGACGTCAGGTCAGACTAAGTGGCTCACCACATATTTTCAAGCTGAGTAGGCGATCACTGACCTACTCAACCTAGTAACCTACCGTCTCTACTCAACCTATGTCTCCATCGGCTCTTAGACCTCTGTCTATACCGCACTCTACTGGAGTGTCCTTGTCCGGCTGTCTTCCGTTGTCAAGCCATGACCCATGCTCTGAGTACAATTCCGTGTGTTTTCTCAATATACGTACTCCGCTGTTACATATTGGGCCTTCCTTCCGATCTGTCTATCACCCACATATGTTAACATTACAGTTTGTGTAACCGGATGTCGTAACTGGCCCGATTAGTCTTTATTCAGCTGTTCTGTTCCTGATCTGTTACTTCTCCTCAGACACCTGCAATCTTCTGCTAAACTCCCAATTTACTTGCCCGTTTCTCCTTGGAACCGTCTCCTTCTTCTGATAGTTCCTATCCGTTTTGGATGTTGGATATCATACAGACTATTTTAACTTTCTGTACTGCTGCACGGAATAAGTCAGTTATATTCATGACAAACCAGGTCCTTAAATTTCTCAGCCATGAGATTATCGGTCGCTCAACTCCTCTCTTTCCAAGTACTTTTCCCTGCGGTATGGACTGCAATAAGTAAAATCTCTGTTCATTTCTCATGAGATGTCCCAGATACTGAAGCTTTCTTATCTTTACTTTGTTAATAACTTCCCTTTCTTTCTTCATCATTCGGAGAACTTCAACATTAGTTACATGTACTGTCCATGAAATGCTCAGTATTCTACGGTAAATCCACATTTCGAAAGAGTCCAATATTTTAGTTGTGGCTTCAGTCAAAGTCCAAGATTCTAAACCGTAGAAGAAGACCGAGAATACTTAGCAGCGTAAAAGTCTCGTCTTTGTGTTTATTGTTAAATCGTGAATTTTGAATAAACTGCTCATTCTACTGTACACTGCTCTTGCCTATTTAATTCTGCTCTTTATTTCTTGAGAGTGCCCCCACTTTTCATTGACTATAGTACAAAGATTGCTTACACGTTCACTGGCCTTTGGTTTATATTAAGGGTGCATTATATTGGAACCGTAATAAAGGGAAAATTTCGCCTTCTCTTTGTTTATGCGCAACATCGTATGGCTATCTATGTATCCTGCAAAAGAACGTAGTCTTACATACGTTAAAGTAAGAAAGACATAAGTGGATTAGTAAGTCTAGTACTAAGTAGTGGTAAGAGAGTACTCACTGACAATTTCGGTAAGAAAGACCAAAACCATGGCCTTTAAAGGTAAATATCCAGTGAGGACTAAGATAGTTATAAACAACAGCACTTTACAACAAGTGAGCCGTTTCAAATTGCTGTGCAGTAAGCTATGAATCTAAATATGATATAAGAGAGAAGATAAATAAATTTAGGAATATTTATGGTCCTTGACCACATGTAAATCATATAAATCTTAGAAATAAAACAAAATACAGCACAAATGTCAAATAAAACAATTGCAATACCCACGTTGATTTATGCGAGTGAGGAGTGGGTCATGACAAAAAAAGGAATGCGGCAATATTGAAAGTGCTGAAATGCAGTTTCTTCGAAACACTTTAAATTATACATTACAAGATAGAGTAAGAAATTAGGATATCAGAGAAAAATTCGAAGTAAAAGACATAAATGAAATTATTGGAACTTGCAGAAGACAATGGTGGGACATCTGCAAAGGATCGATTGCCGAAAGCGCCACTGAACTATAAAACCATTGGTGGACGAGACGTGGGTCGTCCGAGGATGAGATGGGTGCCGGAACAGGTTTATATAACCTAAACTTGAGGAGGAGGAGGAGGAGGAGGAGGAGGAGGAGGAGGAGGGGGAGGGGAGGAGGAGGAGGAGGAGGAGGAGGAGGAGGAGGAGGAGGAGGAGGAGGAGGAGGAGGAGGAGGAGGAGAAGTCTGGTTACATATGATTCTTCTTCTGTTTTCTTGTTGTCCGCGTCATCATCAGACCTATTTTAAATAGAAGGACAGACAGATAGAGAGACAGAGAAATGTAAGCGGTCGAGTTAAAACTGAAAGCTCGAATCTCTCGTTGAATAAGTGAAAAAACTGCTGATGAGATGTATATTTTTACAACATCAAGTACCGGTTTTAACGATACAGTGAGGGCGGTGTCGTCAGATTTAACAGTTCACGTAATTCGGATACGTAGGACGGCGACGGAAAACGTCACCCAACGACAACTAACTGTCGACATCACGGTAATGCAAGTTGTACAAGCAACTCACAAACGCGGTATTAATGGGCAACTCGAAACACTGTTACCGGATTAACGTTAGTTACAGCTACGGTTGCCAACCATACTTTATAATAAAGTATCCTACTTTATTTTTGGTGAATATACTTTATACTTTTGCATAAAAATGCGAAAATACTTTATTTGAGTCTTTACTGTAATGCACGAAACGAAACACTCTCATACGTAATTTCCGAACGATTTGTCGATGCCTAAGATAAAACAGAACGGAACACACACGATTAACAATGATTATTTATTATTGAACGAAACGGCAGATGGCAGTCCATATCGGTTTCCTTTCTAGATCATTATTTATACGTTGTTTTAAAAAAGATCAAATCTTAAAATGGATGATTTATATTCCGAGTCAATAAGACTTAAAGAAATCCAAAGACAATCAACAAATAATGACAAAGAATTTTCAGAAAAAAATACTGCTGAAAAGTGGCAATATATACTTAAGAATGCGTGTGATAACTTACCAAATATAAAAAAAATTATTTCTTATCTGCTCTCTGTTTCCGCAACCTCAGCTTTCACTGAAAGAGTTTTCTCGGTGATGAATGTAAAGTGGCGAGAAGAGAGAAACAGAGCGTCCATAAATTTAATAAAAAATTAGTTATTTATTTATTTAAATCTAGATTTAGATTGTAATACTAGCTATCAAACCCTCAAAGATAACCAAAAATTGTTAGCTTGTGCTAAAAGCACAAAAAAATATGTATTTAAGGCAATAAAAACTTAAATTTAAATAATACTTTTTTTTCTTACAAATACTTTTTTTCCCTCTTCCAACAGACAAGTTACGTTATTTTCCTCAAAAAAGTTGGCAACCCTAGTTACAGCAGTAGCGTGCTCCACGTCATAAACATCTACGACTTCTCGCTGTTACGTTTCCATCGCTCTGTATAGTTTTGTGTAATGACAACTCGTATTAAAATCTCGTGTTCTGATAGAACAAAGCTACCGTTGTTTACATACTGTACTGTGCGTTATTATAAGTTCAAATTTGTTCAAAAAATTCAAATTGCTGTGCAAAAAGTTAACACGCTTTTTTCCGTAACGTGAGTTATTGAATAGCAAGACAAAATACACGGTCAGAAGACAGGAAGCTAGAGAAGGAGAGAACGTACAAATTGGTAACTATTTCTTCGAAAAAGTCAACAACTTTGTTTATTTACGAAAAAAAGTTAACTCCAGACAGAAGAAATAAAGCGAAGAATCACCTCAGCTAATAGGCGCTTCTTTGGCCTCAGACCCCTGTTCCAGAGCAGAACAATTGCCAGGAGCGTCAAGCTGCTGCTGTATAAAACACTGATCCGCCCAGTTCTCACCTACGGTTCTGAGACCTGGACGGTTTCTAGAAAGTCTGAGTCAAACCATGAACGCAAAAAATTCTCCGCAGTATTTTTAGTCCAGTATGTGTGGGACGTGAATTGAGGAAAATTACAAACCGAGAACGGAACACTCTTCCGAACGAACCAGATATTGGGAACGTTGTAAAACTTGGTAGATTCAGAAGGTGAGAAGAATGAAATACCCAGGAAGGCACTCACAGATCAGATCTATGGCACCAGGAGAGTTGGGAAGACGTTGTGAATTATGATGCCCGCCATATCCTTGGAACCCGAGACTGGAGAGCAGCTGCACTTGACCGGGAAAACTGGCGGAGGCTGTTAAAGGGAAGCCTTGACTCAGTATTGGGTTGTCGCGCCGCTGAAGAAGTAGAGTTATTGAATAAACGTTACCTTGAACCAAAATGTTAAATCGTTAATCTCTGCTCAATCCTCAGCGCATATTTCCCCAACCAACAATTGTTTTCTCCACACCAAACTTTGTACACAGGTCATAAAACTAAAACTACAATTAGAACATTCACCAATTTGATTAGCATTTTTTTAATCCGATCTCTTGACGTATCTGAATTTCGCTCTAGTTTTTGTACACTAAGTGTATTGGGAATTCCGAAATAGAGATTCTGAAAGCAATGGAGGTGCATTACTAGAGAAGCAGTTTCTGCTTCTGCGGTCAATCAAGATCGGAAAAAAGAAGAAAGAAGAACTTAGAGCACGCGCTAAGTTGTGTTTTGTAGCAAAATAATTACGAATATGTATGGAAGAGACGGACCTTCAATTATGTACATATAAACTGTATAGGCACGAATTAAATGCGTACCCTTTCCTGAAGACTATGGACAACAATAAACGTTTTCAGCTATTTAATGAGTGAAGGAAAACCAAAAAGAAAATATTTTGTGTTGCGAGCGGCAAGCACGTTCTGGATTCAGTTAAGTTAATTTTGGAGCGGCAGCAATTTCGTGTTCTTAACGTTTATGTAATATCTAAAGGGTTTTCACTGGGTTGCGGGAGTCAGTCCATACAGCCAAAACTTCCGTTATCAGTAATATCTAATTTGCGGAGGTAAGCATAATTACGTTTAAAAAATTATTTCCCTGATTAAAAATTAAACTGTGTAAAAAAAAATTGTCACGCTTTCCGAAATTACAGAAAGTTGTTTCGTAAAAGATTAAACTTCTTCTTCCTTCATTTAGGGTGTGCCAGAAGCGTCGCGGGACCGTAGAAAACAGCCCACATTATTTACGCTATTTTAACTTCTTTTTTTTCATATATTGCTATTGTTATTGAATAAATCCGTCCTCTAGTGTTTGTACACTAAATGTTTTGGGAATTGCGAAATGTAATGAAACATGTGAACACTGATAACAACGTTCTATTTTGTTTGACAACGGAGAGCCCAACCGGAAAATAATTACTGTGACATATAAGTTATAGATTTTTCTTTACTGGAGATAGATACAACATTATTTATTTCTGCTGCAAGTGTAGACTCTATAAAATATTAAATTAACAGAATATAACAGTGTTCAACCCTGATGGACAAAGATGTATTGAACACAAGAACTTGGTTTGCTAAAAGTCACCAGCAAACACGTGTTCAAGAGCTCGTATTGATACACACACACAAATACAACAGCTATATTTAGTGTAACTGACGATTCCAATATGTTTTCAATCGGGAATTGCACTGCAGTGGTTAACATGATTTGTATGCGTCACTTATAGCCGATGACAAGGGAAGGGATAACACAGCCACCTTGCCTTCAACTAGGTCAATAAGTTAATCCTCTACCGCTGTGGCAGTGCTCACGTCACAGGCTCTCTGTTTGTTAGCGCCGTTTCCACCTTTCGTTCTGACAAAATAAATTGTATTTATTGTAAATCAATGTTTTGCCCCTCGTTTGGACGTCATTTGGTGCATTTTTGTTATAAATTGGCTATCATTACTGTAAATTAAATTTTAAGTACATAATATTGTGGTAATAAACTGTAATGGAAAATAATAAGTGGCATACGATATGCAGATGTCACTGTAATCCTTACAGCAAACATTGAAAATTTACAGCTACACTTATAAACGAACCCAATACAGCTGAAAGAACAGGAGAAGAAGAAGAAGAAGAAGAAGAAGAAGAAGAAGAAGAAGAAGAAGAAGAAGAAGAAGAAGAAGAAGAAGAAGAAGAAGAAGAAGAAGAAGAAGAAGAAGAAGAAGAAGAAGAAGAAGAAGAAAATGTCCCTTACTGTTGCTTCCTTAAGTCTACCATCCTCCTATTTCATTGGAAATCTATCCCTAAGTTTTTACCTCACGTTTTACAATAATCGATTTCAATATTTTCAGTTCAGTCTGTTCCTTTGGCTACATGCCTATTCCCACAGCAACTCAGTTGTGCCTTATTTGCACGTTTCAGTAAAGTATTATGTTTTGGAATTTTTTGACTGTGGAATAATCAGTCATTCTTTCTAACTATGCCACTTTGAGAATACGCCTGATTATGAGCTCATTACTGCTCATAACGTCCACTGTAGACTGGAAAACACTAATCCGAGTTCATCACACATAACTCGAGCTTCCAGTTCGCGATGCCGGTACGAGGTTATATTAATCATCAGAATAGTATTGTCGTTGCTAGGTTACTCTATTCTATTGTCTATATCTAGGTTATTGGCAATCTATTCAATGGGAAATAACAAGATTTATTGTTATTCAGTCTACTTCGGTCGACCGTAGAATGTTTGCCGTTCGGCCTACTTGTTGAACGCGTGCTATACGACTCGAGAAACTTCTTTTCTTTCCATTACACTTGACTGACTCATTTCACTGTCCGAGTAACCGTGACAACGTGGTTTCCTTTTTTTTTTTTAATTCGGGGTCAAAACGTCCTACGACGTTGTCTGATACCCAGCCTCGTGCGTGTGTGAGAGAGAATTGTTTGTAGCAATTTCATAAATGTTCGAAATAAAAGCAATAGTGAGAATTAATATAAGTATTATTGTTAATTCGGGGTCAAAACGTCCTACGACGTTGTCCGATGTCCAACCTCCATCGTTGTTTGTCGTTTTCCTTGTCATCGTTTATTCCTCTATCGCTCATTGATCTTTTTCTTATGCCCTCTATCCATGTTTTCTTGGGTATTACTTTCTTTCTGTGCTCTCTAAGTATCAATCCCATTGTCTCTTTTGGGCAGTCGGTCTTGTCCCATTCTTTCTACGTGTCCGTACCAGATTAGTTATTTTTCTTCAATGCGGTCGATGACTGTTTTTTTGCACGCATATTTCTTCTTTGATCGTTTCATTTCGTATTCGCTCTAGCCTTGAACTTCTAGCAGCTCGTCTCAAAGCATCCATTTGTCTAGCTTCCAACTTTCTTTTTACCGGTTCCTTTATTCCCATAGTATAGATCTGTACATCAACGTGTTTTTAATCATGCTATCGTATAATCTTTTCTTCCTTTCTTTTCCAGTTTCTGTGCTCCGTAGAATTCCATTCAATGATCTAATTATTTGTTTTGCTTTGTTTAATAAATGAAGCATTTATAACTTAGTAAATACCATGCAATAAATTAAAACATAATTTCAAATGAAGAGAAAGAGAGAGAGAGAGAGGGTGAGATGGAGGGACAGATAGACAGAGATAGACGTTAATATAAACAAGAATATTCAATGTTAATAGTAAGGACCTTATTCCAGTGATACAAAGTACTCGTTTCAAAAACAAGACGTCCTTGTTTCAGATCTGATTTTTGACTACGTTGCGCCGAATTCTGGATGCAACCAGCCCTAATGGATAAACGAACTCATTAGCTGGAAAACCTAAAGTCGGTGTAGTCGTATAACCGGCCACATTTGAGCACCGTTTGGATTAATTATGTGACCTCACGTAGGCCTATACTTATACTCTGAATCGTGTAACAATAAATTATTTTATTGATAGCAATAGTGATAGCAAATACTACATCATAGACAATCTCTCGCTCCCCCCCCCTCTCTCGCTGCTCCTTCCAAACAAACAAGCACACTGTAGCCTAAAGCTGGCTGCTCATGTGTTTGCCAGCGTATGTGCGTTCTGATAAAAAAGATGGAAACAAATAATGTAATTATATTTTATAAAGACGAGTGTTGCAGTGTGGAATCTTACGACACGGACAACGTGTTCAGTAGAGAGCACTAAAAGCGCGCGCGCGTGTGTGTGTGTGTGTGTGTTCACTTCGTAACACTTTGTAAGGCGGTGCAGCAGAAGTAGGTTAACAAACAGGAAACGAGCAGTTCATGATTTAGCGCGAACGAGAGACTCGGTCTTCTTCTTACCCTCCCGGCAGAGGGAAAGTATTACCGGAAGGCGTCTGCCACTAATACTTCTGCTGCCATCACACGACCCTAAGTAGCTGTGTTGGGAAACTTATTTATCTAGCAACGAGAGAGGCGTGGTTAGAAAACACGTCCTTTATTTATTTGTCAAAGTAATCCGTCAGGGTTAAGGGTAAGGAATAAAATAAAATATTGATCGTGGTTGTGGTCGGGGGGCGGGGAGGCGTTAAATCCCCGTATGCGGACGGGGTCACGTAGCTATCTTCGGATACGTGGTGGTGTGGTGAGGGGGTCATGTATGTAATCAGAAGTTAGTTATACTGATATACTATAATAGGACGCGGTTATCTGCGACGCGGTAAAACTTATTTAAAGCTTTATTATAAATAACGAGTACAGAGTCTCGGGTTGCCGCCGCCTCCATAAATACAAACTATATACAAACGTAGATAGCGTCTGCGCACGTGCTCGCGCGCGCTTTTGACAAATTACTGATCTTATCTTACATAAAAATATGCAAAGACTGGTTTTACTATTTTTACGACGGTATGCTGATCGTCGTATGGTACAGTGGAGAACAAAATACCAAGACACCAATTAAGTCACTAATCACCAGCTTTAATTATCACAATTAAACAGTTTGTAGTCAACAAGATAGTCTCTTACAACAAATCAAAAAAAAAAATTGTTCACACGCAATAAAAATGTCAACTAATATAAAGCACAATTGCGTTACAATTGTTCCGCACGATTATAAAACACATAACACTTCGCCACAATACTTCGGACCGCACTACCAACTTACTGCTAAGCGCAGCTGTCGTCATAAGTGTTCCAGAATAGTCCATAGTACGCATCAGTAATAAAGGAAAACACTAGACCGTAATTGATTGCGGCCTTGACACAGTGCACGCGCCCGGCGAAGTCTGGCACAGTCTAGCTCAGCGGTTCCCAAACTGTGCTCCGCGAAACATCTCCTAGTGCTCCTTGAAGAAATTGGAAGAGTAAAGAAATTACCAGGTCTTAAAAATGTGACTTAAGATATTCGACTCCAGCTGTCCCAAATTCAACCAGATATAGCTAAGTTATGTAAATCAATTCAGTCTCATCCCTCTCATTAGAATAGTTCTTTTACGGTCCCAAGTAGCATTTTTGGTTTTGCAACATTAAAAATGGTTTTATGTACCAGATCTATGAAGATATATTATGGATTTACAATACTTGCTTTTAGTTCGTTTTAAAATGTGTTGCCTTAATATGTTTCTTGTTTGTTTGTTTTGTAATGTATGTAGTGAAATTAGAGTTGAAAATATTTTTTTGTAATGAAATAAACTAATAAAGCCTGTTTGATATGTCTAAAGTTCTAAATTCTGAATGTTTACCTTCTATCCTCAAATAGTATGGTCATATAAGTGCTACGTGAAAATTAGTGCTCCGTGATGAATTTTTCTACTGAAAAGTGCTCCATGACCTACAAAGTTTGGGAACCACTGGTCTAGCTAATGCGTTGAGAATCACGAACGCACACAACTATACAAGATAGTCTCTTACAACAAATCAAATAAAAATTGTTCACACACAATAAAAATGTCAACTAATATAAAGCACAATTGCGTTACAATTGTCCCGCACGATTATAAAACACATAACACTTCGCCACAATACTTCGAACCGCACTACCAACTGACTGCTAAGCGCGGCTGTCGTCATTTAAATAGATAGCACAAGTGTTCCAGAATAGTCCATACTACGCATCAGCAATAAAGGAAAACACTAGACCGTAATTGATTGCGGCCTTGACACAGTGCGCGCGCCCGGCGAAGTCTGGCACAGTCTAGCTAATGCGTTGAGAATCACGTACGCACACAACATTACAGCCGGACTCCACTGGAATAGCCGAGAAACACGTTGAAGGTTTTGTAATGGCGTACACGTTTTCTGCATTACGTAACCATATTTTCTTCTACCGTTGTTGTATAGTGTAAACTTATGCCCAACGAGTCTTCAAGTTCCGCTTAATTGCTACCGTAAAAGCTACAAGAAAGCCTAGAGATTTACTTCTTAAAATTATTATTAATCGATGGCACAATATACTCATTACAAATTATAAGGTTTTCGCATTAGCCGTGGTGAGTTTAAATTAAGAACCACGACGTTTCGACCTCTATAGAATCAGGGGTCGTCTTCAATATATTGCTAAAAATAAATATAATAATAATAAAACACTGGCCTCCAAATCTTCTTTGCTAAAACAGAAATTATGATCACCCTATTTAAATTCCCGAAAACGTACCTGGATACTATGTATGGAGAAATAAAATAAACTATCAATTTTAAATATCTTGGGTAAAACATATCCCGAAACGCCTCTGACAAAGAATCCTTTAAGTTAAGGAAACTGAAATTAGCAAAGGCCTTTACTCTAATCCGGGAACTGCACGTAAACAAAAGCCTTTCCAGAAGTGCGAAAGTCCGCCATTATAACACTGAGATCAGGCCGGTATGTATGGAGTGGAAACAATGTGCTTTCAAAATTTGGAACCTCTTCTTAAAATTGAACAAATAATGGTTCGGAAAATTTATGGCCCCAAGAAAACCAAAGATGGGTACAGGCATAGACCCAAAGAAGAGCTGTACAGAGATCTGAAAGATCTGGAAACGGCTTTCCGGAGGAAAAGACTGGGATTCGTTGGACATATGATTCGGATGGATCGGTCCAGATTAAATAAACAAATTTTCAACTATATTTAGCAACTTTCCAGTCTGAAGGGATACACCAAACAACTCAAGGAGGAAATGATGAAACTGGGTATCTCTTGGAACGACAGTGTGGATAGATATACACACAGAAACAAAATTAAAAATCTTGAGGTTCTCTGCGGTGAGAAGAAGACGAGAAAGGGGTGGACAGTGGAAAGGAAGGCGGCGCATGGTGTGCGAATGAGGGCCTTCTGGCAGGAGAAGAAAAGGAAATGATATTCGCGTGATCCACGGCTGGCCTGTTAGACAAACTAACTTGTGTCACAAGTTTATTATATAAAAATGTATTAGGACTATATTGTCAGTTGTTTATCATAAAAATTCTGGAACGCGCAAAAAATTGGAGCCTGAAAGCATACTTTTGTAGAGACACGAAACAAACAAACAATAACTTTGTTAAATTAGCAGTAAAAAAAAAAACAACAAAAAAAACAAAAAAAAACTTTCCAACGAAATTTGAAAGTAATTGAAACATTTCCACAAGACTAAACACTTAGTTGTTATATAACTGTCTCTAGTCTTATGAACGAAGAAACATTTCTACTAAACCTAAACGATTATTTAATTATTTAAATCTGATATACGGTATTTTTTCTCATTACCTCTTAGTTTAATGTACGGACATAATACCCGTTTTTACTTCCACGTTCCGTAAGAAAATGGAAGTATGGTGACTGCGAAAAAATCTTGTTCAAAGTAAGGGCTGATTTTTGAAAGTAATTGAAACATTTCCACAAGACTAAACACTTAGTTGTTATATAACTGTCTCTAGTCTTATGAACGAAGAAACATTTCTATTAAACCTAAACGATTATTTAATTATTTAAATCTGATATACGGTATTTTTTCTCATTACCTCTTAGTTTAATGTACGGACATAATACCCGTTTTTACTTCCACGTTCCGTAAGAAAATGGAAGTATGGTGACTACGAAAAAATCTTGTTCAAAGTAAGGGCTGATTCTGATTGGACTACCCTCAAAACATGAAGAATAGTAATTTTTCGAAAAGTGTCTGTGTGTAGAATTTTTTCGGTGGCGAACGGTAACTGCTACAAATTCAAACAAAATCAAATAATGTTTTGCTCAAATGCCCGAGTTGTAGAGGACTCAAGACCTATTGATTTTGGTGAAGATCGGTTAAGGGGGAAGGGGTAGTTTATCCGCAACGTTTTACGTTTTAACAAGAGTAAAGTGCTTAATTTTGATAAATAAAGTATCCTGAAAAGAAGGTCATAATAATCCACTGTAGAAAGGTAGATGAAATATCCATAAATGAAAAGGGTAGTTAAAGGGGGAGGGGTAATCTTCTATAAATGACAATTATAGTTGAAGGGGGAGGGGATAATTTTTTATATGTGTACTAGGTTATCGGCAGTAAAGAAGTAGTTTCTATGGAAATATTTCTTTTCAATTTGTCAAACATAAAACTCGATTTACAAAGAACACACCTAACTTCTTCTAAATTATCGAACCGAATTCAAGTAAATGATTTAAAATATAAATCTTAGAACACGGAAGTAATGTATGGTTCTCCATACCGATATTTGTCTTGAGCACTACCCAAAATTATTATGTTTTAACACTTGTACTATGACCTTTTGCAGTAACTCGAAAGGTTTATTCTTTTGATCCTACGTTCCGTGTCTCCGTTTACTAGTAGCGTGATGACTTCAAATATTCAACGGTCGATTTATACATGATTATACATGATTCTTTGCAAACTTTTCGATTTCGATTGCCACCATCCGCATTCCTAGTGAGATTTGAATGGGGAGCCGCTTCAGAGCGATTCATCACTATGTAGTGAGCTGACGTTGCACAGCTTTTGTAATGAGTGTACTGTTCATAGTGAACCACGTTTTTAACTATCTGTTCCCACACCGTGAGTGATTCTTGGAACAGGTGTGCAATTAACAAGATTGCAATTAACGTGCAATTAAAATGTGTGCAGTAAAGTCTTAAAATCAAATAAAATAGTGAAGTAATTGTATTCCGAAAATAAAGTGTGTTTAATGTAGTCATTAAATAATTATTATATATATAAACTTTCACAATTGAACGTACTTTCTGTACACTTTCCCAAACGTTTCGAGGTGTTGTTCCTCTTCCTCAGTGGGAGTAAATACTGATTGTCAGTTAACAGAATAACGCTTAGGTGTGTGTGGTGGGGGTTGATGGTGGGAGGGAATTGGCGCTGAGGTTCAAATTGTGTGTTTGGATCAGTGTATCGAATAGTGTATGTGATCTATAATGTAATTGTTCGTTTAATATGTTGTTTGGTTGTAGTGTGTGATATTAAACAACATATTAAACGAACAATTACATTATAGATCACATACGCTATTCGATACACTGATCCAAACACACAATTTGAACCTCAGCGCCAATTCCCTCCCACCATCAACCCCCACCACACACACCTAAGTCCATAACCGTTATTCTGTTAACTGACAATCAGTATTTACTCCCACTGAGGAAGAGGAACAACACCTCGAAACGTTTGGGAAAGTGTAAAGAAAGTAAGTTCAATTGTGAAAGTTTATATATATAATAATATTTTATAAAGTGAACGAAGAGGATGGATCAACAAGATAATTAAATAATTGTATTAACGTTAAACTGATCGAAGCGTGTATAATCTTCAAAGTGGTTGCTGGTAACATGGTATTTTTGTGTGTTAAGTGTTCAGGTATTTCTTGATATTGCGTTAACTTCATTGATTTGGTAAAATGAATATTGTTCAATTTCTTTTAAAAACAAATTTTTCTACTCTCTCTACTAAAGATAAATGCAAAATTAAGGAACTCGGTAGGCCGCTTCCCGTTTTAAATATTAAACAGAAACATTTAACTATTCTTTTTTTTAACTATATATTTTTAGAATAATTTACAAACAGCATAAACAAAAGTTAATATTAGGCCTACTAAAAGTTGTTAATAGTTATGCCTTCATGTTGAGACCCACCCCGTGTTTTATTTGGAATGGGATAATTGCTCTTATCTTAGTAGAAACATTCAGACATTGAACCCCCAACTGTCAGAACCACGAGCCGCGTCACTGCTACTACTGCTACTACTCCACGGCGCTACAGCTGATGAAGAGCCTCCAGAATGATATGCCTCCACTCCTCTCTATCCTGTGCGTCTCTTCGTCATCTTCTGACCCCCAATCTTCTCATATCTTCTTCTACATCGTCCACCCATCTTCTTCTTGGCCTCCCTCTTGCTCTTCTTCCTCCTGGTCCTCCAGTGAATACTTTTTTCACTGCTCTTTCCTCTGGCATTCTTTGTACTTGACCTGCCCACCTAATTCTGGCTTGTTTTATTGCTGTGACGGTGTCCGGTTTCTTGAATAGACCGTACAATTCGCCGTGTTTCCTTAAACGCCACATTCCAGTATCTAGTGCACCTCCACATGTCCTCCTCAGAATCTTTCTTTCCCATCTTCTTGATCATATCTTCTTGGTATGAAGTCATGGTCCAGGTCTATGAACTACATAATACAACAGGCCGCAATACAGGTTTGTAAATCTGGACCTTGGAGGTTCTAGTAATGTTTCTAGACTTTATGATAGGCAGCAAAGAAAAGTAGCAGCTATTTCCTATGGGCAGTATGTCTTGAATTTCCATTGCCATTTGATTTTTTTTACATCAAGAGGGACTCAAGATTTCTAAAACTATCCACCCTCTCAAATTCATTGCCATTGACTTTAATTTTTGGAACTATTTCTTCTCGGAACGACAGTGATAAAGCTTGCGCTATTAGAAGTAAACACAGTTTTGCAAATTCCCTTGTAAAGCGTCTAGTGAAAAATGATGTATGATTAAATCTTCAGCGGGCGTTATCCAAGCGCACGTGAACAAACAACCGACAAAGGGACTACGTACTGCAGTGCACACGTGTTGCCCTTCGATCACGTGACTTCACGTTTCATTGCATTCGCTTCCGTTACAAACTGCTGTCTGTTATTGCAGTTTCTTTCTCCGTGAAATTGTCTCATACCTCTTTCTTTCTTTTGATTTATCTGTTTTTATATATAGCATACCCTTCATCTGAATCGCTTTGGAAGCTTAGAATAAAATTCTTATTTAACACTTTAGATCAGTCACAGGCAACCTTTGCATTTATAGGGGCGCATATATAACTGAGGACCAGTTCGATGGAGCACCCCTCCCCACCGCATCAATGGAAAATAGAAAGTTGCGGAGTTCAATAGCAGGACGTTACAAACATTAACTGTCGCTTTATAATACCATTGCGATTATATTTAGCGACGTGGAACACCTAATTAAAAAAAGCTTTGCACTATTTTTCATATAAATTTGTCAAATTTTTCACATTAGAAGTAGGTCATCAACTATCTGTCATCATGCACACGCACATTAAAACTAACAAAACTTTAAACGAAAGGAAATGGTTAAACAGGAACATATTTTAATAAAAATAAATGGGGAACTTAACACAATAACACTGTTTTTTTCATAAAGTTCACAGAAATTAATAACTAAATTTACCTTATTTTGTCCGGCTTCTGACATTTTATAATTTTTCTATGACGCGTTCAATTTGTGGCAAATTGAACGTGAACGGGTGCGCACCCTACTTCCGCGCGCTGTTTGTATGCAAAAATTGTTGATATTTTATATCATGTGACGACCTCGGTAAGAGTGATAGTTTTATTTTAATATATATCTGATCATAGAGCATAAGCTCTGAAACGCGTCATAGAAAAATTATAAGAAGTCACAAGGCGGACAAAATAAGGTAAATTTAGTTATTAATTCGTACAAGTGACTTGGATACCGCATTCAGCATAAATATTCACAGAAATGTAAAACTTGAAAAAATCATATTTAATACATAAATGAAGGTTTCAGTTCGTTTTATTAAAAAAACTAACTCGCATTAATTATTGTATTAGAAAAAAGTAAAATTTTCAATACAGTTTATAATAACCTGCTTTGAAGCAGGTGCAATGCGGGTGCGTTCCTTCGTTCAAAAGAAAAGAAAATTACAAATTGGTTCGCGGGCGCGTCAAATCTTATCGACGGGCGCAGATTTGCCTACTGCTGCCTTAGATAATCCTTAATATTTTAGTGACCGTCAATCGAAGAATTTTAACGATGAAGGGTTTGCGAGGATCAGTCAAAAGTATAACACAAATTTTAAATTACCTGTCTCGACATTTCGACATTATTTATTGTCATAATCAGGACCTGTGTACGGATACAAGAGAAAATATAAAAAACACAGGTCAAATAGTTGAGTGAACGTGAGTGTGCGCGCTTGTGTGTGCGTATGTGTGTATGTATAAAGGAGTTGAAACAGTTTGTTTTACTACGTAGGCTTTCACGGCCGGTGTCATTATGATTATTTTCTAAAACTTCCGGGCTGAAAGGCCGTGGTCGATTGCTTGATCTACTGCTAAACGTTTCAGCAACACCACCGGTGACCATCTTCAGTAGCAAAAAATGTGTTCGAATAGATGACACGCCGAACATTTCTCCCAATGGACTGGGAACAAGCAACAGTGAGTTATGGCTACGTTGGCTCTATTTATAACTTTTTGACCGCTTAAGATGTATCACGCGGACCACTGAGAAACCAGCTCCTCATTCTCGATTCTGATTGGCCACGGAAAATAAACCATGCCAGACACTATTTAAGGCGATGCTTTCACCTCGGCGGTTCTAAAAGGGGGTAACCATCCTCGCTGCGACAAGTCTCGCACCAAGCACTCAAGAAGCAACAGGCAGTCATCGGGCTCGCCCGGACGCTGCCGTCACTGGGGCACGCACTGAGCTGTGCCCTGTAATCAACGTGGTCAACGTGGTGTCGGCGGTTCATAGCGACGGACGCATTCTTATGAATATGGATGGACTCCAGATGCAGGCGAGTGAAGTAACCCTGGACAGAAGACAACACCCGGGCTTCATCAAACATTACCCGGTGATCGTCGTGGGAAAGAGCGTGTTCAGCAACTGCGGACTTTTCCGGCTGGCCCAGGCGGCAGTATCTCCGATGTTCAGAGAGGCGCGTCCGGACACTACGCTTCGTGGTGCCTATTCGCGGATCCTGCGACCGGTGAAAGACGCCAGGGATCCACTCTCGTCGTGCGGGGTGTACAGTATTCCTTGTACGTGTGGCCAGGTCTACATATTAATACATGTATTAATTGCGGCGAACCTCACTCGGCAAATTACAGAGGATGCTGGGTTTTCCAGCAGCATCTGAGGCAGGCTGCGGACAGGAATAACCCTCCTGCCCGCCAGCAGCTTCCAGTCGTCCCGGATCGTGCTGCCTTTCCCCGTCTCCCGGAGAAGGTCAGCTCATCTGTGCCACAACCTCCCGCCCGACCTCGCCCACGTGCTCAGCCACGTGCATCGTCCAAACCTGCTCGAGAAGAGCATGCTACGCCAGCATCGGCCCTAGATCAGCCCGTTCCAATGGACGAGGAACCTGCCCCGGAAGTAGTCGAGCCAGTCCCAGAGAGGTCCGAATCTCCCCAACCCGCGGCTCGCTACAGACCCAAGACTAGGAAGAAGAAGAAGCAGAAGAAACAGAAAAACGCTGCTCCGGCTCCCCCTGCCCAGAAACCACAAACCAGACCAACGCAGCGCTCCGGCGCTGGGGTTGCTCGGCAGTCCAGAGTAGAGCCCCGTCCTGCAGCTGAAAGGACCGAGCGCCCACCCAGGAACACATCTCGGGTGAATTCAGCCCGCAGCTATGCTGCCGCCGCCCGCAGCGACCCTGCCCCATCTGCTTCATCGTCGTCCACATCCCCCTCAGCTTTAGCCGAGGTAAAATCGTTCTTCGAGGAATATGACCTCGAAGAAGTGGCCCGTCTGTATCGCTCCATTCGGGATCGCCTTCGCACGGCGACCCCGACTGAAAAGTTCCTCCTCCTCGCGGAAGCTGCAGCCGCCATAGGACTTCTGTAATGCTCCACGCTAACAGAATTACCTCCATTAAGCGCGACCTTTCCATTATAGCGTGGAACGCCAACAGCCTTCTGCCCAAACTCGAGGAACTTAGAGAGTTCCTAGCCCGTCGCAAGCCCGACGTGCTTCTCCTCTCTGAGACCTGGCTTAGGGCACACGACAACGTGAGATTGCCCAACTATGCGTTTTACAGGGACGATAGACCTGGGCGGAACGCGGGGGGTGGTACGGCCATAGCGGTGAAACGTTGCATTGCACATCACCGCGTGGTCTTGCCTCCTCGCCAAAATATCGAGGCCACAGCCGTTGAACTCTCCTGAGTTCTCGGAGGTGTCCTCCTGGTTTCGGCTTACAAACCGCCGACCAAACCAGTTCTAGACGCCGACCTGTCCGCAATTTTCAGTGCGCATAGGAAGGTAATTCTTGCAGGTGACCTGAACTGCAAACACCCCGACTGGGGTAGTCGCTTGACTACGCCATCCGGGAGGGCGCTTAGCAGGTACCTACACGACCACCATCTACGAGCCTACGGACCCGGACAACCGACGCACTATCCCCTCCGACTTGGAGCCCGACCTGACATACTAGACATTGCAGTTGTCAAGGGAGTTGTCAACCAGATCGAGGTGTCCGTGTTAACGGAACTGTCCTCTGACCATTGTCCCATCGAGGTGCACGTACCTACCCGTCACACGATTGGGAGAGCAGCGCGACGAGTGGTCGAGTGGGACCGCTTCGGGCCTGCCTTTTGTCGCAGGCTTCCCGAGGAGGTCCCGCTTGATACCACTCAGCACATCGACGAGGCGGTCGCCTTGTTCGATGAAGCCGTGGTCTCTTCCGTCGGCGTGTGCTCACGGATGAAGCCTAATCTCACGCCCGATTATCACCGGATCCCAGAAGAAGTCCGTCTTCTCGCTTTAGAGAAGAACAGACTTCGGAGACGGTGGCAGCGGACGAGAGATCCGGACGACAACGCCAGCTTCAATCGGGCGGCCGGCAAGTTACGTCGTGACTTGCAGGCCTTCCGACGAAGCTGCTGGGAATTTACGGTCGCCAAAATGGCTGATGATGCACCGGAGGGGGACTCCTCCATTTACAGGATACCTACCGCGATGACCGGGAAGAGGCGCCGTCCTCCACTCCCGGCCATCAACGGGCCTGGTGGACATCCCCTTGCCAAGCCGGACGAGAAATCAGAGTTCCTGGCCGGGTACCTGGAGCTTCAATTTGCTCCTAACCCGTCCGGGGACCCAGACTCCGACGAGGAGATAGAAGCCGAAGTTGAGGCTTCTCTCGGCAGCCCGATCACATCCGCACCTGAACCCACTTCGGTGGAAGAGGTAACGGACAGGCTTTTAGCGCTTCGACCCCGGAAGAGCCCTGGACCGGACGGTGTTACAAACACCGCCCTACAGAGACTTCCGGACCGGGGAGTTCGCTTCCTGGTCGACTTGTTCAATGCCTGCTTCCGGTTCGCCTACTTTCCTAAGAAATGGCGTTCGGCTACGGTCACGATGATCCCGAAGCCGGGAAAAGATCACAAGTTCGCTGAGAACCTCCGGCCTATCAGCCTGCTGTCGTCCACTTCGAAAGTCTTCGAACGACTAGTCCAGCGGCGACTAACGGATCACCTTCAACGGTTCGATATTCTGGTCCCCGAGCAATTCGGTTTTCGTGCTGGGCACTCCTCGACGCATCAATTGATGCGTTTCGTGGAGACCGTGGCCGAGGCCGGTTGCTCGCGAGAGCAGACCGTCGCCGTTTTCCTTGATGTCGAGAAGGCTTTCGATCGTGTTTGGCATCCAGGCCTACTTTACAAACTCACGGAGATACTGCTTCCGGATTGCTACCTTCATCTGATTGCTAGCTTTCTTCGGAACAGAACCTTTCGCGTGAGAGTTGATAACACCCTTTCCTCGGAAAGGGCTATTACTGCTGGTGTCCCTCAGGGAAGCGTCTTGGGCCCCCTGCTTTTCTCTGTGTACGTCAACGACGTGCCCAAGTTGCCTGGCACCAGGTTGGCCATGTTCGCCGACGACACGGCAGTGTATGCTGTCGATCGTCGTGCTGAGACGGCCGTTATCTGGCTCCAGGAGCAATTGGACGAATACGTTGAGTGGGCAGAGAAATGGAGAGTTGCCATCAACGCAGCCAAGAGCACAGCAGTAGTCTTCTCCAGACGCTTTAGGCTCCCCGACAGACTCTACGTAGGCGACACACTTCTGCCCTGGTCTCGAGAGGTCAGGTACCTCGGGGTTCACCTCGACCGACGTCTCACCTGGCGGACACACTCTGCACAAGTAGCCCGAAAGACCGCCCATCGACTTTATCGACTCCGTCCCATCCTATGTAGCAACGCCATGACCCGCCGCCTAGGGAAGCTTATCGTCTCCACTTATGTGGCGCCGATGGTTACCTACGCGATGCCCGTTTGGGGCTACTTGGCCAAGACCCATAAGCGAAAGCTTCAGTCTCTCCTCGACCGAGGACTACGCTGGGCATGCAAAGCCCATTATCTGACCTCTAATAAAACCATCCGTGACTCCCTGCGTGTCCGTTCCCTGGACGCCACTATACGGACACTGTCCCGCAAATTCTATCGTCGATCCGCCCGATTCCAGGGCAACCATCTCATTAGCGCCCTCGGTCGCTACCAATCTGTGCCAGAAGAATCTTGGACCCGGCCTCGGCGAACACTCACCCTCAATTAAATATTAATTGAAAACCCACGGCCGGTAGCAGGCCACACCCTTAATCCATAATATCAGTAGTCCCTACGGCAGGAGCTCTACTGAAGCTCGGAACGTAGTGCACGAGCGGGCGACGGGCAAGCCCTTCGTCCCGCACAGCCCCTGACCCTGGCTTGTTCCCAGTCCATTGGGAGACGTGTTCGGCGTGTCATCTATTCGAACACATTTTTTGCTACTGAAGATGGCCACCGGTGGTGTGGCCGAAACGTTTAGCAGTAGATCAAGCACTCGACCACGGCCTTTCAGCCCGGAAGTTTTAGAAAATAATCATAGTTTGTTTTACATCATCAAAATAATTGGATTATTACATACTGTTTTCCTTAAATACGTCGACAAAATTTCAATACCCCAGACCATAATTTATACAATATTAAAATTTAAATTACTGAATATAAAAGTTCTTAATGTATTTGTAATTAATTACAAAAGCAGTAATCAACAATTATATATTGGAATTTGTACATAGAACATTTCTATATATACATGTCTGCATATAACACACTAAAACATATTATATCTGAATACAGATTGTCGGAATGTTCAATTAAAAGTTATTTTTAATTTAACGTTAATTATGTGTTATTAAAAGTTATTTTTATCATGTTTCACTCACTACTGGTATTGAAAACACCGTCACTAATTCAGAGAATTCTGTACAAAATGACTGTAGAGAATTACAAACTTACGTCAGAGAATTTACAAAATATTACAAATACAATTTTCTAGTAAACCAATCTATCAAGTAAACATGGATATTATTTAAAATCATATTTTGTTATTTCCGATCTGACGATGAGCTGTGAAGCTTGAAAGCGTTAATCGGAATAATTTTTCTATAGTGGTGTGCAACAGTGGTAGTTCTGTTTCTGATTATAACCACTAACACAACTTTCTTAATTAAAATCATATTGTTGTACATTATTATTTACCGAGAACTTGGTATATATACAAAGTAGTCTACTATAGAATATTGCAAAATTATGTATACGTCAACACTCACACACTCTCCCTCCCATTGTCTATCTATCTCTCATTCTCTCTCAATCTCTCTCCCTCACACTCATTCTCTCTCTCTAGTCTCTCCTTCTCACTCTCTCACCCTCTCTCTCCCCCGCTCCACCACTCTAACTCTTTCTCTTTAACTTTGTCTCTTTCTGCACTGGCACTCTACTTTCACTATACTACTAACGTACGTTAGACAATTCTATACCAAATAACAGTATAGACAAATAACAGTATAGACAAATAACAGTATGGACAAATAACAGTATGGACAAATAACAGTATAGACAAATAACAGTATGGACAAATAACAGTATAGACAATTAACAGTATAGAGAAATAACAGTATAGACAAATAACAGTATAGACAAATAACAGTATAGACAAATAACCGTATAGCCAAATAACAGTATGGACAAATAACAGTATGGACAAGTAACAGTATGGACAAATAACAGTATGGACAAATAACAGTATAGACAAATAACAGTATGGACAAATAACAGTATGGACAAATAACAGTATAGACAAATAACAGTATGGACAAACAACAGTATAGACAAATAACAGTATAGCCAAATAACAGTATAGATAAATAACATTATAGATAAATAACATTATAGACAAATAACAGTATGGACAAATAACAGTAATGAACAAATAACAGTATCGATAAATAACAGTATAGACAAATAACAGTATAGACAAATAACAGTATGGACAAATAACAGTATGGACAAATAACAGTATAGACAAATGACAGTATCCAAAAATGGCTTCTTGTACTGGAGCAACGTATTCGTCTAGAAGTACAATTATAATTATGATTAATAAGTCCGTTTGTTAAAATTTCGATGCAATATTTCAGATAAAAATAATGGACCGCCTTTTAAATCAGCTTCTGTTAAATTATTATCAATAAACTTTGTCGAAAAAGTCTATTTATGTCTTATATCTTATTTGAACCCAATCTAATTTATTACATTTCAATAGATACACATAACTTCGAAACAAATTTCCTATTATTATTCTAAAATCATCTAAAAATTGTGAATAAGATGTACTACTTAATGACTTAAAATCTATATATATTTAAAATCTATTCACTATTTAACAGAATGTACAAAATACCCCTAAACAAACAAGAAACAGACAAAGAAAGAAATATAATATACCAAATTGCTTGTGAAAATGGATATAATAAAAACACTGTAAACAAAATAGAAAATATAATCAAATATAAAATAAAAACTGAACAATTAAGAATTAATTAAAATGAACAAAACAACAATAAAAAATAGGCCACATTCACATACATAAATAATAAAATGACAAAGCTAACAAAACTGTTTAAAAACACAGGAATTAAAATAGCAAACAAAACTAACAAAAATAATCTACAAAAACTAAATAACCCACACAACAAATATAATCCAACAACCAATGGTATATACAAAAATGAATGCCAAGATTGCAATAAATGTTACATAAAACAAACAAACAAACAAAAACTGAAAAAACGTTATTTTAAACACCTAAACGCATACAAAAAACCAGAAATATACAAATCTAATTTTCCCACACATGCAATAAACAGTGGACATGAATTCCCAAACATAACCAACATGACACTAATAAAACACATACCACACAAAGGCACCATAATGAACATTTGGGAAAATTTACAAATGTACAAACATAAAACACAAAACAAACTAATACCTGAACAAATACAAATCAGTACAAAACATGACACAATTTTCAAAGCACTCAACAGCGAAAACACACAAAACACTAATACATACACCACAATCACACACAATAAAACCAATTTAAAGTACCAGAAGCCAACAGGAAGCTACAATAACAACCAACCAACACATATGTACTTCACCAGACACAAAATCCGGAAGGCTGAGGATGGTACAAAATGCTACCCGAAACATGTTCCTAATAAGGAAAGAAATATCTTGAGGTAAATTCGTTATACAAATTAAATATTTTATATATATATATATATATATATATATATATATATATATATATTGTTACGACGGTCTACTGATCGTCGTATGGTACAGTGGAAAACAAAATACAAGACACCAATTACGTCACTAATCACCAGCTTTAATTATAACAATTAAACAGTTTGTTATCAACAAGATAGTCTCTTACAAAAAATCAAATAAAAATTGTTCACACGCAATAAAAATGTCAACTAATATAAAACACAGTTGTATTACAATTGTCACGCACGATTATAAAACACATAACACTTCGCCACACTACTTCGAATCGCACTGTGTAAGTCGCCCGACAATAACTGAAACTAAGCGCCGCTGAATACCTATGTTTATACCCCGCTGGAATTTCAGAATCGTCCATACTACGCATCAGCGCTACACTAGAGCGTAATTGATTGCGGCCTTGACACAGTACGCGCAACCGGCGAAATCTATAAAAGTCTCGCAAACGCATGTTGAGATCACGTACACACACAACATTACAGCCGGATTCCACCGGAACAACGTCCGAGCAACACTAGCATGTCCTGTAAGGTCGTAACAATATTTATTGCTGGGTACTGTCCGAAATGCTCTTCAAAACAAAAACATCCATTCCTTACTCTGTATGTGTCTAACACTTCTTTTATTCCTCCGACTTTATTATATTTATCTGTAAAAACCCTGTAATTGTCGCTCTCATTTCGTTGTAGCCTGTTTTCATTTTCATCCACAATCGCTTCACAGAATTTCTTTATCATGTCCATGTTGATTGTTTATCCGAACCGGCGTGGGGCTGTAAATAGAACAAACTCGTGATTGTAAAATTCCTTTATCAATAGAGTTTTGTTGGATGGTGATGAACAAATAAAGGAGGTGGTGTGGTCACTTGAATCGCATGCCTGATATCCGTCTACCTGTGGCTGCATTGGGTTATCACCCTACTGGGAAGACAGATGTCGGTAGACCGAGGAGGAGGTGGGTTCCGGAACAGGTCTAAGGCCTAGTCCTTGGATTGGTGATGATGATAAAGTTTTGTCTACATACGCAGCAGACCTCAGAACCATATCAGACGTGTTACATGCAACCTTATACACTTGATTCCGTTCTCCCTACAAACAAAATCAAAAAACACAAATTCTTATAATTTATTTTTTACATACCCTTTAATTTTTGGAATCTCATATTATTTGGTTTGTAAAAACCCACCGACGTAGATGAAGAACCAAATTTGTCATGTTTACTTGCTGAACTGCTACTTGTCATGTTCCGGACAAGGCCTTTCAGCGTTTCCACCATTTTCAAGTCCTAAACCACGACCTGAAAGCTATGTTTCCTAAACCACGACCATTAGGTGTGAAAGATATGTTTCCTCAACCACGACCATTAGATATTTTCGAGCCCTAAACCACGACCATTAGATGTGAAAGATATATTTCCTCAACCACGACAATTAGATATTTTTAAGTCCTAAACCACGACCATTAGATGTGAAAGATATGTTTCCTAAACCACGACCATTAGATATTTTCAAGTCCTAAACCACGACCATTAGATGTGAAAGATATATTTCCTAAACCACGACCATTATATATTTTCAAGTCCTAAACCACGACCATTAGATGTGAAAGATATGTTTCTTCAACCACGACAATTAGATATTTTCAAGTCCTAAACCACGACCATTAGATGTGAAAGATATATTTCCTAAACCACGATCATTATATATTTTCAAGTCCTAAACCACGACAATTAGATATTTTTAAGTCCTAAACCACGACCATTAGATGTGAAAGATATGTTTCCTAAACCACGACCATTATATATTTTCAAGTCCTAAACCACGACCATTAGATGTGAAAGATATGTTTCCTCAACCACGACAATTAAATATTTTCAAGTCCTAAACCACGACCATTGGATGTGAAAGATATGTCTCCTCAACCACGACCATTAGATATTTTTAAGTCCTAAACCACGACCATTAGATGTGAAAGATATGTTTCAAGCATGCCAGTCGGAATAACTATAGAGATAATTAAAAATAATAGCTTCAATATGGTAGAGTATAAAAGTATATAGAGTATACACAGTTAATAGAAATATTAAGATCATGCGTGAATCAGAATTATTTTAGGTTTAATAATGAATACTATATCAAAGAAGACGGACCGCCAATGGGTTCTCCGTTGTCTCCGGTAATGGCTGATATTTATATGAATAGTTTTGAAAAAAAATTTCTAATAGAAACAAAACGTAAAGAAAACGTGAAGTTGTGGCTCAGATAAATAAAAAGTTCGTGGCTTAGGACTTCAAATGGTGGGAATACTGAAAGGCTTCGTCCGGAACATGACTAGTAGCAGTTCAGCAAGTAATAACGACAAAGATGGAATTACAGAGACTGCTAATTCAAATAAAAAGATGAAGAAATCTAAAAATGAATGTTTCAAGTATATTACTACACAAATTGTGTGGCAGGTTATATACTTTTTCTAAAAGGACTTATTAGATTTTTAATTTCCATTATTAATTCAGTCTTGTCCACAGAAACTTTTGATACGACAACAACCGCAAAAGTATTACATCCCACTTCAAAATGTTTAATCTGAGTTCCCTACAAGATAAAAATACAAATTCTAAATACTTATTAAAAAATACACTCTAATTTGTGGGATTTCTAAGACAATGTGTATTTGTTTTAAAACAACAGAAATCTATCGACATAGTTAAAGATTGGTATCGATATTTTGAGTATATTTATACAGAATGGTTCTAAATTGCACGACAATCTCTTGACAGCTCATTCTATTGCTAAAAATAAGAAAAAAAGTTCATATAAACATAGGTCCGAAAATGGTTCTTTTGCTAGTCACGGCTCGCGAACCAGTTCGCCCTGATTTCTGCTCCCACGGTAAAATGACGACATACTGAAATTCTTGGGGTATAAAGTGAAGGCTAAAGTGATGGTTTCTTATTGATTTGATCTGAAAAATTGAATAAAAGAAGTCACAGAGCTCTATCTCAATTAATTTTTAAGAAAAACTGTGTAAAACACAAAACATTGGAGTCGAAAAACAGATATTTTTAGATTTGGAATAAAATAACTTAATTAATTTCCCAATAAACAAATAAAAATTTCTAACTAACTTTGTAGAGAATTTAATTATGAAAAAATTTATGCGTATAAATTAAAAACAGAACAGAACAAAATGCGCCAAATTATGATTAAAAACCATAAGAAACCACCAAATATACCCTTTACTTTATATCCAAAGAATTTCAGTATGGCGTCATTTTACCGTGGGAGCAGAAATCAGGGCGAACTGGTTCGCGAGCCGTAACTGGCTTACGAACCGGATATAATCAGCTTCCGAGAGATAGCCGTGCAATTTTGAATCACGCTGCATATTTTACTTTTCCAGAAAGGATTTGTTAGAATTTTAATTTTTTAATTTTTTTTTTCTTTATAAAATATGTTACGTTACAGAAACAAAAGTATAATTCATGACAAATAGATATACACACATACAAAAATTAACATCTTTTATCAGAATCAGTTTTAAATACTTACCCCCGACAGTATTTTTTACAATTCAGAAGAAAAACAAATATTAAAGCAAACATCATTTTGACATGTAACGTCACTCTTAGCATAAAATCAGTAGTAAGCGGAATACATTCTCTGAGACAAAACGAGATAGTTAAAACATCTCGTGTGTGCTATCAATAATAATTACAGCGCATTCCACATTACACAGTTCCTCTTCATAGAAAACATTAAGCCAATACTAAACGGCCTGCTAAAGCAATAAACTTTCTCTATCAGTATAATATGCAATCTACAAGCAATTAAACGGGTAATAATTTACTTTGTATTGTACTCTTTATTTGCATAACATAACTAGAAAGTGACTGCGCAAATACTAATACTATCAAATTCTCCTTAAACATTTTCTACATATATTCGACTTAATGGGAATAAATAGTATTATTACAATATCGGTATGGAGAACCAAACATGACTTCCATGTTCTAAGATTTATATTCAAAATCATTTTCGAAATGAAATTTTTATTTCAAGTTAACGCACTTGATTTTCACCGATGATGGCAGTCGATGGCACTTCCGAAACGTCTGGTTTTACAAAAAAACATTCGACCACGGCCAAACACCCCGGGAAGGAATTTTAACAACAAACTACTTCTTTGTTGCAGATAACGTAGTACACATAAATTATCCCCTCCCCATTCAACTATCATTTCCATTTATAGAAAATTACTTCCTCCCCCTTCAGCTATCCTTTTTATTTATAGATATTTCATCTACCTTTCTACAGTGGATTATTATGACCTTCTTTTCAGGATACTTTATTTATCAAAATTAAGTGCTTTACTCTTGTTAAAACATAAAACGTTGCAGATAAACTACCCCTTCCCCTTAACCGATCTTCACCAAAATCAATAAAACTTGAGTCCTGTAAAACTTGGGCACGTGTGTAAAAAATTGTTTGATTCTGTTTGAATTTGCGGCAGTTATCGTTTGCCATAGAATAAATTCTATACACAGACACTTTTCGGAAAATGACTTTTCTTTATGTTCTGAGGGTAGTACATTCAGAATCAGCCTTTATCTCGAACACGGTTTTTTCGCCATTACCATACTTCCATTTCCTTACGGAACATGGAAGTCAAAAAAAATTGTAAAAATATCATAATCATCATCCACAAGGTTTAAACCAAGAATGGTTTGTTCCGGTCTCAAATAGGCAAATATTACAGCTGGTCACTCCAGCGCTTCCTCGGACGTCCCACACCTCTCCGTCCCCTCGGCTTATAGTTCCAGAGTTGTTTGAGGATGCGGCAGTCACCAGTTCGGCAAAGATGTTCCCACCAGTTCAGCCGATACTGGGCGATCCTGTCGAGTATACTCATAATATTCAGTTCCTGCCTTACATCTGTTTCTTCTATGATCATGGCGAGTATACCCTGCCAAGTAGGGCCTGAGAAATCTCATTTCAGCCGCTTGGATGCGACTGGCCTGGCCTTTCGTTAAAGTCCCATTCTCAGACCCATAAACAAGTGTGGGAAGGGCCATCACCTTGTAGAATTTTAGGCGTGTTTCTTTACTTGCTGACTTAAGAGTTCGCCTAATGGTTCCGCGAATAAGGTTGAACTTACGCAACTTATTCACAACGTCGTTGGTTGCATTAGCCTATAAGACACACTGAAACACAGGTATTCAAAATATAACTAGAAAGTGATTGCGCAAATACTAATACTATCAAATTCTCCTTAACCATTTTCTACTTATATTCTACTTAATGGAAATTAATAGTAATATTACAAAAATTGTAAACATTTTTAAAAATTGTCTGTTAGGTAAATTTACCGACTTTGCTAAACGTTTCATCACTATAGCATTCCACTGGGAAATTATCTACAACTTTGAAACTACCAACTCATCCATCACGTCGGAGGTTTTAAATGTTTTGCATTTTCTAAATAGTTTTTTTTCTTTTTGCGGTATATGTTAGGTAGTTGAAACGTTAGTAGTGGAACAATGGTGGGTTTTCTTACTTATCTGATAAATAAAGCAATAACCAAGATATTTAAATTACATTATGATAAGAGAATTATAGTCGAAGGAAAAGACAGAATAACAGATGCATTGCCCTGGCGATATTAGATAAATACTGTTACATATGTTTCGATAGTAATCTATCATCATCAGATATGAATTAATAAATTCAATTTTTTTTAATCAATTGACTAAATTTAATGTTTTTATATATGTATATAAAATATGTTATATAATTAATTGGAAATATAATAAAAATATGTATTGTCTTATTAAATTAGTAATTTTGAAAATATCATTTTTTGTATTAATCTGAATTTGTTCTGGTATTATTTTATTACTTGTTTTATATTTAAACATTTCTATTTTACTCGTTTATTGTTTAAACATTTCATTTATATATATCTGGTTTTAAATATGAATTCCGGTGTCGTATATATATCTTTCTTTCAAACGTTTTTTAGTTTGGCCAACATAAAATTTATTACAGCCACGGCATTCAATTTTATATACTTAATTTAAATTATAAACACTTAAAAATAAAGTATAAATTTCATTACTCTATCCACAAGCGATTAAGAACGTTTCAAGTTGTACAGTGTTGCCACATGTTCGGCTAACAAGCAAATGATTTAATTATACATGATCTATCCATTATATATCATCAAAACAGCATCTAACCAAAGTGTGTGCAGCACTTTAATCGAGCACATTAATTTTGGGCCGTAGAATTGTACTAAAATTATGTAATCGTTATTCCTTTGTAAGTAACTCGCTGAGTTTCCTACAGGTCTCCCACGTAATATCTTCAAATAAATACACTGCAAGTAGGTCTATTTACACCTGACGCACGTTTCACAGAAATTATTCTGTATCTTCAGACGTTTCATCTTTTCTGATAGTTCCTATCCGTTTCGGATGTTGGATATCATGCAAACTATTTTAATTTTCTGTACTGCTGCACGGAATAAGTCAGTTGTATTCATGCCAAACCAGGTCCTTAAATTTCTCAGCCACGAGATTCTCGGTCGCCCACTTCCTCTCTTTCCAAGTACTTTTCCCTGTAGTATGGACTGCAATAAGTAAAATCTCTGTTCATTTCTCATAAGATGTCCCAGATACTGAAGCTTTCTTATCTTTACTGTGTTAATAACTCTTCCCTATCTTTCTTCATCTTTCTAAGAACTTCAACATTAGTTTTATGTGCTGTCCATGGAAATGTTCAATATTCTACGGTAAAGCCACATTTCGAAAGTTTCCAATTTTTTAGTTGTGGCTTCAGATAACGTCCAAGATTCTGCAACGTAGAAGAGGACCGAAAATACGTAGCAACTTAAAACTCTCATCTTTGTGTTCTTTGTTCAATCGTGACTTTTGAACAAACTGCTCATTCTAGTGTACACTGCTCTCGCCTTTTCAAATTTGCTCTTTATTTCTTGAGAGTGGTCCCATTGTTCACTGACTATAGTACCAAGATATGTAAATTTGCTTACACGTTCAACTGGGCTTTGTATTAAGGGTGCAGCTTGTGAACTTGTTCTTAGATACAATCATTAGCTTCGTTTTATTAATATTGATGTCTAGACCATATCAGCTACGGATGCTTTCTGTCGTCTATTCATTAGTTGTTGCAGCTTCTCTAAGCTACCTGCGAATATGACGGTATCGTCCGCATAACGTATGTTATTTATTCTTTCACCGTTCTGAGAGATTCCCACATCACATTCATTTAAAGCTTCTCTAAAAATAATTTCCGAGTAGATGTTGAATAAAAGCGGAGATAGTATACATCCTTGTCTTACTCTACTCAGAATCTGCACATTTATAATATTTATTGTAGGTGAAAATAAACCTACTTGCAGTGTGTCTATTTGACGATATTAAATTATATAATCGGTAGAATTTTGTTGCCGGTTGAACGCGTCGTACGGTAACGTAGTAGAACTGTTATTTTGCTTGGAGTTTTATTTGTTCAGTTATTTCCGCCTCCGGAGACCGATAAGGACTTCCCTAGAGACACTACCCCCGTCAAGTAGTGATGGTATAATTTAGAGTGCAAGAGATCAACCCCACGAGTACGCAAGGGACAGCGTAGTATTCTGCATCCCTCGTCACGCACCTGTCATCCCATTTGCCGGGCCCATTCTACTATTAATTATATTCACAGTAACAATTTCCGAGCCATATTTCTCACTCTGTTACTCCATGCCTCTAAAATCCAAACACACGTTTCCTGACAGCACTTTGTTCGAGTGGCAACCGTTGAGCTCTCATTTTAATAAAACTTCCAAAAGACGACGGAAATTTAATTCCAAAATCCACATAAATACGTTAAAATGTATTCGAGGTACAATTGCAGCCTCGAAAAGAGCTACAGAACCCTACCCGGCAAAGTAGTTTATATTATTTTTGTTGTCCATGACGTGTCCGTTGATTAACTAATGATACGTGTAATACTACTGACTCGGAACAATAAGGCTTTTATTGCCTGAACCTGAGATAGCCTGATGCCTTATAGCCTGAGCCAGTTTTCACTTATTAAAAGCTTCGTCACACGCTGCCACTAGGAGCGCTGTCCGTCTTGTTCTTGGTGGCGGCGCCGTCGTTTGAAAGATCGATGTTGTGTGTGTGTGTGTGTGTGTGCGTGTGCGTGTGCGTGCGTGCGTGCGCGCACGCGGTGTGATATGTTTGAATAGGATGTGTGATTTGAATTGTGTCTGTTCGTTTAGGATGTCGTTTTTCTGTGTTTTGTGTGTTTGTATATTTCTAGTTGTTCAAGAGCGTTTAGTTTTTGGCCTTTTGTGTACGTGTAGAATATCCGTGTTGCTTTTTATGTTTGTGTACGTGTGGTTTGCTTCAATGAGGTGGTTTGCAAAGGTGGATTCGGTGGTGGAGTGTAGTGCCTTTGTGTGTTCAGTGTATCTCCATTTGATGCAATATCCTGTCTGGCCTATGTGTTTTCAAACTAAACCGTTCATGCTGTAACAAATTCTACATAAGGTTCACTCTATAAGGTAAAAATTTTAGATTTTTACCAATAAAAAATTTGGAATAGGCTGTAGGTAACTTTCAAATATTAAATAAAAATATGGGGAACCGTAGAACTGACGTGGTCGTCGTCTGACTACCCAGATTTAGACATTTTTTCCTGTCCCGAAGCCCCCCTCCTGGATCCGCGCCCGGCGTATGCGCGTGTGTCTGTGTACGCGAATATGTTTGTTTATAAAAATGTATGTTCATGTGTGAGGTCGCGCGTACGTTGTGTGTGTGTGCTCACCGATGCAATTTTTATTGATGAACTAGTACTAACACTTCACGTCTCTCCGCGGGTATGCAAACGTCTCTCCCCGTGAAAAAAGTTTGCAAACCGAAAGGACGAAAAAATCGGTATGGAGAACCCTACGTGACTTCCATATTCTAATCAATTATAAAACTATTTTAATATGTACACTCAGAACGAAACCAAACACATCAGCATGCTTTTGGTAAAAACCCTGTGAAAGATAATCAAAATACGAAGTATACCTAGTTGTTAATATTTACAAAATACAGAATTTATTTGATTAAATTATCTTTTATTTAAATAACGCAAAAGGAAGCGAATACCGCCCGGTGTTTGTTATGTGTGAATTTCTGAAAACGAAAAATTATTTTGTTACGTATCCGTGGTTACATAGCATGGGACGATATCAATTGTTATTATTTTACTGAAATTTTTACGTTTTCAGTCGAATAAATTTATAACATTAATACAAAAAATTACCGCCTCCCCTTCAACTACACTTTTCATTTATAGATATTTAATCTACCTTTCTATTGTGGATTATTATGAGCTTCTTTCAGTATACTTTATTTATGAAAATAAAGTACTTTACTCTTGTTAAAACGTAAAACGTTGCAGGTAAACTACCCCTTTCCCTTAACCGATCTTCACCAAAATCAACAGACCTTGAGTCCTCTACAATTCAGGTACATATGCAAAATATTGTTCGATTCAGTTTGAATTTGCGCCAGTTATCGTTCGCCATATAAAACAATGTACACACAGACGCATAGACACCTTTCGGAAAATGAGTTTTCTACATGTTTTTATGGCATTAGAATCAGAATCAGCCCTTAGCTCAAACAATACTTTTTTTCGCGATCACCATACTTCCATTTCTTTACGGAACATGGAAGTAAAAATTGGTGCTCATGTGTGAGGTCGCGCGTACGTTGTGTGTTAGTTCAGTGATTGAATTTTTATTGATGAACTAGTATTAGCACTTCACGTCTCTCGGCGGATATGTGAAAAAAAACGTTCGCAAACCGAAAGGACGTAAAAAAATGATAAAATTCCAACAGTCGAACAGCGGTAGTGACGGTGATCGTAAAGCTGGGAGAGCGGAGAAGTCGTCAGAGACCCGAGCGTAGTCTCCATTGGTTTGTTACACCAAGTTTAGTTATGTTTACTGGCGTACATTTTCTCTGTATATATTTTATTGGCACTGTTACTATTGGGTTTATAGCGAGCAGCCTCCTTCGGAGAAATGTGTCGTCGTCCTCGTTAGGCCCCTTTCATGCATCCGATTTAGGCCTATATCGTACGATAACAACTCGTACGGCATGTAGAACAGCAGAAACAAATGGGCCGTTTTGTACACTGTCGTACGATAAATTTATCGTTCCGAACTCAAAAACATATCGTTGTGTGTCCTAGGAAACGCATCCGATAAAATATCGAACGAGTTGTCTGGATACATGGGCCGTAATGGTTTTCTTTGCTTTGCGCAAGGTAGTGGGGCGTCTTTGCCCCTTCCGAGCTGGATTGCAGCTTCCGGGACGTGCCCATCGGCTGCCAGATGATACCAATGCTGGACTTTCATAATAGAGGGACCTAAAACTGGGAAGGTGTCGCCACCGCGGTTAACCGCAGAGGCGCCGGATATTTTTAAACAATTTTTATTAAATTAATTTACCTTTCAGTAATCCTCCGTGTGACTTCTTATAGAACTCTTCTACAGGGTCCGTCACGGGAACCGCATGTTTTTGTATTGGGTAGTACGGCCGAGCGGTTGGCATCAGTGAGTGTGGGTTGGCCTTGATTTGTTCGTTAGAGTGGGAAGTTTAGTTGCCGCCATGTCGTGGAACGTGGAGCATCGTACGTTCGCTCTCCGGCGGTTTTTCGTAAACAATGAGTCAGTGACGCAGATACAACGTGACTTTCGCACCCATTTTAATATTCCGGTCCGCCGACCTGTTCCAGACCGCAACACCATTTTGAGATGGTTTGAAAACTTCAACACAACTGGCTCCGTAATGAAGAAAAAAACCACCTGGCCCTGTCAACACAGCCCGTACGCCCGAAAACATCGACCGAGTTAGGTCGTCTGCGATACAGAGCCCTAAACGGTCGGTTCGCAAGCGTGCTGCGAGTTAACTAGCCACGCTGCCTTGAAGATCTGAAGACGACAATCCAGGAGGAAATCGTTCGTATTCCACGTCAGATGTTAATTAACGCTACTCGGAGTTTTCGGGACCGGCTACAATCATGCATAAACATAAATGGCCAACATCTGAGCGACGTGATCTTCAAAACACAAATGAACAATGAAATTCCCAACATACACTATGTATTGTCATAAATAAAAATATTTTTTAAGCCAAACTGACTAAGTACGTCTTATTTGAAAACCATGCGATTTCCGTGACGGACCCTGTATAACGGGTTTCGGAGACTATGATCCATCTTCAGATAGTAAAATCGAATGAAACTATGTCACTCTTGGGAGATCGTTAATTAGTAAAATGTCAATGATGTGCATAAGAACTGTACGCGATGTTGGATGCGCACGCGTTCTGCTACTGAACGGTTGATAGACTTTATCGTAGTCTTAGCGAGCAGGCTCAAGGCGGTATCATACAAGCGGTACAATTTTCAATTTTTAAGGTGTCACGTTGCATAGTAGCACTGTCTCTGGGGGCGAAGCGGACGGCAGGTTCCGCCCGCGTCGGGCGCAGTAGGCAGACGCCTTGAGGTGTCGGTCGTTGCCCGCGAGTTAGGGAACCTCCCTAAACGGTGACTACACCAAGCAGTGCGCTAACATACTTGGAGAAGGATGTCCCTGAGGAGCGAAGGTAACATAGAGGGGAAGATACGGGGGGCTATTCAGATAGCAACGAGGTTTACTTACGGGGGTCATTTAGAATCGCCCGAGGGCGTTTGACTCTGATATGGGGAGGTGGTTCAGACGTACTAATGGTCCTCAGGTAAGCGAAGGACGAGGTCGTCGCAGAAGCAATGAGAGCTTCGGTGAGCAACCGGCCGGTTCCGTTTATGAACCCGCGCGAGTTATTTTTATCGTATGACTTTCAGACATCAGTGCTGCCAACCTCACTGCCTAGAGTCGGCTAGGCCAGTTGTGCCAAGTATCCAGTGGTAGTCACGTCGAGGTGCGATTTTATTAATTTGTTTTGTTAATATGGAAGACGTGAATACAGAAAGGCTCATTGACGAAATCCAGAAGAATAGAGCACTATGGAATCCCACTTCCGAAGCTTATAAGAATGAACCGATAAGCGAAATACAACACGCACGAATCCATTTTTTGTACTGAAGATGGCAACGCTGAAGATGTTTGTTAACATCCACTTCCGATATTTTTGATGCACGATAAAAATCGGGGTCAACTCGGATGCAAAACTTATCGTACGATATTTTGTCTACGATATAAATCGAATACATAAAAGCTTACGTCTGTATTAGCTAGTCACTTAACAACATATATTCACACACTTGCCCGGCTCCAAACAGAATGTAAAGATTGTGGTATTTTTATACACATACTGTAAAATAAATTTTTAAAACTCTTCCGTTCACGAGGGGCGGCTGATAAGTAATGCACAGTTACATATAATGTGAAAAGAAAACAATGTACTGCCATCTTGTAGCGACATTCTTGTATTACAAACGTCCCAAATCTCGTTGACCAACTCCTCGTTTCCTGTCAGTCGCCATCGTTATGGAGTCGAGTACGCCAGCTATGTCAACGCGTCTAAAACAACGTGCATTGATTAAAATATTTAATAACTGAAAACGTTAACGCTAAACGCTAGTGACAATCATCGTCACCCAAAAGCCGTTTGTGATGACGAAACTGTTGACCGAAGTACAGTGAGTAGGTGGGCCAAAAAAATGTCGTGCATCGGAAGCTGGTAAAGCGAAAATTGAGGATGAACCTCGCAGTGGTCGACCAGTTTCTGTGACTGATGAGAAGCACCAAATGGAGGTGAATGAATTACGGTGATTAGATAATGCATATATAACAGTAAAGTGTTTCTGCTATATATTACTTAAAGATAAATTGGATTATAAACACCCGTCGTATGAGAGGGGGGGCCTCAGAAAGAAATCCGCCCCGGCCTATGTACGCCACTGGTTCCTGACCCCGAGTCACCACAGTTTTCATAATTTATTTCGTTCCAAGACTGACGCGGTTATCCTCCTTTTCTTTGTCCCGGGGGGTTCCACTAGAATATCCCCATCGTTCGTCTAACATACCGAGTACATGTCCAAACCAATTCATCACCTTCCTGTCAATTCACTCTACCACGATCTCTGTATTGCACATATAATGGTTCTCCATACTCGTCCAAATATGTGCAAATTTTTTATAATTACTTATTCCTATTCTCTCTCTCTCTCTCTCTCTCTCTCTCTCTCTCTCTCTCTCTCTCTCTCTCTCTCTCTCTCTCTCTCTCTCTCTCTCTCTCTCTCTCTCTCTCAATTGGCGCTACAGCTCTTGGAGAGTCTTGACCTCCTGGACGTCTCGTTCCTCTGCTCTTAACCTCCATCTTCTTACACTGAGCTTGCGCAGGTCGTCCTTCTGGATCACCCAACCATCGTTTTTACATTTATTGCATATGCATTTAGTTCATTTCGCACGTCTTCATTTCTTACTAAATCTCTTCTTGTGCAGCCTTTGACCCGTCTCAAAAATCTCATTTCTGCTGCCTGTATTTTGCTGTCTCTTTTTTTGTTATTTATCCAACTTTCACTCCCATACATAAGTACAGGTACAGCCATCGTTTTATAAAATTTTATCCTTGTGTCTTTTCGTTTGTTGTTACTTAATGTTTTATTTATTGTGCAAAATATTGCCTGGAGCTTATTTATTTTATTTTCCATGTCATTGTCATAATTGTAGCTTGTGTCGCACCCCAAGTATGTAAAATTTTATACTTGTTCGATTGGCTTATTGTTGACGATTATTTTCGAACTAACGGGATACTTGCCTTGGAAAGCCATAACTTTCGTCTTATGCAAGGAAATTTTAAGATTATATTCTGGACATATTTGATTCAGTCGGTGCACTGCCAGTTGTAAGTTATCTTCAATCTCTTGTATTATTATTTTATCGTCAGCAAATAGTAATGTACTCAAGTAAGTATGTCGCTCTAGCTGGACTCCAGGATATTCCTTTGATTGCCATTTTTTAAGAACATCGTCAAATATATATTGAAAAGAGTGGGAGACAAGCAAGGCCATATAGTACTTTTCGTTAATGTGATTCCGAGACGATTTTAGCTTTACTGCACATCTAACGTAAATGATTAGATTTTTGTAACTCTTGTGACTTACTGTTATGTTTCTATTATATGTTTCTGATGCTTTTTTTAACATTATTCGTTTTGCTATTACGGGCACTCTAAATTTTATTGCCTGAGTTTCACAACTGATTTGTCTAACCAAAATTGAATCAATAATTTAATATTAAACCTATGTCAGTTTGTTTACTATTAGTGAAAACTTAAATTAGTACTGTATTCCCAAAGGGGGATAGGCCTATAACTCTCTTGTTTCTTATTTTCTTTTAAACAGTAACAGCTTAATAAAGTCACACCGTTAACGATATTGATTGATGACTCATTGGGCACTTGGTGAAACATATTAAGGGGATGGTACACTGAAAATGGCCAAACATGACAAAATTTTTGAAATTTTGTTTTGCTAATTTTGTTTTACATGTCTTCTTGCACAAGAAAAATACAATATAAGTCATGTTTCACCTGTATTTTTTACCAGAAAAAATTGTTTTTCTGAGAAAGCGCACTCTTTCGCAAACTTTTTTATTTTGGCCAATTTTTTTTTTGTAAATTTCACTGTGACGTTTTTGCTGGTAAATGTAGGCCCTGAATTGTATTATATTTATAGAGGGAATTAAAGGACCTATGTGATATATAAGCATCTTAAACTTTAATTACACAGTTATTTCTGTGTCAATGCAGTGTACTAGACAAGCGTTACTTCAATCGCAGTTTCCGAAAGTTTGAATTTCCGTGTTTTTTGAGACAAAAATTGATATTTCTAAATAACCACTTGTACTACAAGACTGAAATTTTTACCACTTATTCTACAGATGTTTTTCTCCATATTTAGGTAGATTTATGTTTGTAAGTACCCTAAAGCCAAAAAAAAAATTGGTAAAAAGCAAAATGTTTGTTAAAAAACACAAATTTTCAAGTTGACTCATACAAAAACTACACACTGTGCCACCATAAATCTACCTAAATATCAAGAAGACATCATACTCTTTAAAATAACATAAACATGAAAAAATCCATCAAGTACTTTTTAAGGAATATCAATTTAAAAATACCTCTGCAAATTTGCCGAAAAACCGACGTTTTAATTTTTTTACCTATGATAAAATTTAAAAAAGTCAAGTTTCATATTTTTGTATTTTTTTTACACTATTCGTTACATAGAAAAAATTAGTACAACCCTATATAATGCATATTTTAAAAAACGACCCTTTTCAGTGTAACATCCCCTTAATACAAAGGTTTTTTGAAAAATATACAAACACTTGGTACGTTTCACAGTTTTATTTAACTCTGGCAGCTGTTTCAGCTTATCAAGCTATTGTCAGTGAACAGCAAGAGTTCACTGATCTCTTTGACAATAGTGTTGCGACATCACAGAACAATCTACGTGTTTATCGAATGTTCCAGATGAATCCAGTTGAATGTCTGTGTGGCGTACATGATTCTCGACGCATTTGCTATACTGTTCCGTAATTCGCGCGGCCGCTCGCTGACTGTGTCGTAGTTAGAGATAACGCGTAGTTATGGAATGTTCTGGTCTGTGAACGGGGTATAAATACTAGGCGGAAGCGGCCTTTGTTCAGTGATTATTATCGGGCGATATTACTGTGTGCGTTCAAGTGGTTATTAGTGAAGTGTGTTTAATAATCGGGCGGGACAATTGTAATACAATTGTGTGTTATATTACATTTTATTGCGTGTGAACAATTTTATTTGATTTGTTATAAGAGACTGTGTTGTTAATTACGAACTATTTAACTGTGAAAATTAAAGCTGGTGATTAGTGATTTAATTGGTGTCGTGTATTTTTTTTCCACTGTACCTACGACGATCAAGTAGACCGTCATAACAATAGGTTATAAGCTGAAACAGCTGTCAGAGTTAAATAAAACTGTGAAACGTACCAAGTGTTTGTATATTTTTTTATAAACCTTTGTAACACAGTTAATACTTTTAGTTTAAAATTTTCTTGTAACAAATTATACACTACAGGTATATGTATAATAGGTATATAATAACAGGTATTTGTACGTGTTATTTTTTTTGGAACAGTGTCGTTCGTACCTGTTATTTTCGAATACTAGTTTAGCACGCCTCTAGGCGTGATGTGGACGCAATATCCAATTCCGCGTAATATTGTGCAATCCAGTAATATGTGTTTCTTGGATTCAGCTTTCCACGACATCATTCGCAGGTGGGTGCGGCGTTAATTTCCTGTGTGCACACATCGCGCTCGGATATGGTTTGCTCTCTACCAATTCGTCAGCCGTTGCTGGTTGCAACACATTTATAATCACAAGGTTTACCGTATTTTCTCGTATATAATGCGCACTTTTTCCCCAGATTTTCTACCCAAAAATTGGGGTGTGCATTATACACAAATAATATAACTTACACGCTAAATTGTAGATCTGCACATGCATGGTCAGGTTGTCCATGGCAGAGTTGGCAACATGGCTTTAAACTGTCAGGGTTGCGTTTAGTAATAGTAAAATGAAATTTACCGGTAATTGTAGATCTGCACATGCATGGTCAGGTTGTCCATGGCAGAGTTGGCAACATGGCTTTAAACTGTCAGGGTTGCGTTTAGTAATAGTAAAATGAAATTTACCGGTAATTGTAGATCTGCACATGCATGGTCAGGTTGTCCATGGCAGAGTTGGCAACATGGCTTTAAACTGTCAGGGTTGCGTTTAGTAATAGTAAAATGAAATTTACCGGTAATTTGGTTTGCAGTTTTCACCACTTCTCCATCAGTCAATTGTTCACGTTGTAGACTTAACAGCACTCTATTGTAACATTCTGTTACTGAACTTGTTTGTCGTCGTTAGTCTGTTGTTTTTACACTCCTTCAATACCTGTATTGCGTATGTTGTCAAGAAACTTACTGTATAGTCATAGTGAGTGAAAAAACATCTCTATCGTCCTATGCGACTCAGTATAAATTATCCGTAATAAAATTCAGAAACGAAAATGGTAATCGCGCCGCATCGCGTATTTTTGATGTAGCGAAAATGAATGTTCGAGAATGGGAAAACAAAATGCAAATGCAAATGCTGTGTGCTAGTGAAATACTAAAAGTATAACAAACTAAGTAAAAACTATAACTTGTTTAAGTTTTAAGTTGTTTTAAATTATATATTAATGATTTTAATATTGTTGTTTTGTGTTTAATAATTGAATAGGCGTGTTTTTTTTTTTATGAAACTTTTTCTTCTGCACAGTCTAATATTTAAACAATGTATATTTTTCTTCGTCCTAATAAATTTGATCAACTATTTCTTATCACAAATGTGGATGCGCCTTGTACACGAATTACATTTTTTCTGCGAAATGTTACGATAAAATGGGGTGCGCGTTATACACGCAAAAATACGGTATTTCATACCAAACAAATGTGTATACATATTTTAAAATAATAATTATAAAACGTTATCTATTGCTTCTTAATGAAACCTACCATCATGGTGCTCCTCTAGTTATTTCCTAATTTGATGAAAGGTAAATTTATAAATTTGATGTATTTACAAAGCTTAATTAATTCTTTAGTGATGAACTTCACTATGTCCTCGCCATCTATCAATTCCTCCAATTCCCTATTGCTCCGTATGCCCCATTCTTCGCCTTACTTCACTGGCCCAAAGATATTTCTTAGTATTATTCTTTTAAGGGAGTTAGGCAGCGATGCTGTGTTTCCCTAACCTTGTTTAATATATACAGTGACAACACGTTCAGAGCATGGAAATCCGAAGTGACTTCGGGAACACAGCTTAACAAATCAATTTGTACGGGTTCCCTGCTATATGCGGATGACATAGTTCTTAGTCAAGAAAATGAGGATGATTTACAAAGAGCTATGTTTCAATTACAAGAAGTGCCAAGAGAGTACCCTACTCGCTGACAATTTCAGTAAGAAACACCAAAACCATGCCCTTTAAAGGCGACTAGGATCCAGTGAGGACTAGGATAGTTATAAACAACAGCACTTTAGAACAAGTGAGCCGTTCAAATATCTCGGCTGTGCAGTAAGCTATGAATCTGAATATGTTACAAAAGAGAAGATAAATAATAAGGAATATTTGTGGTACAATTGATAGAAATCATAGAAATAAAATTAGGCGCAAAACAAGGATTAAATTTAGTTTTATAAGACAATTGCAATACCCACATCGATATCTTCATTCATTATTCTATTTTGTAATGTAAGAAATATTTAAAGTTTTCGAAGAAACTCCATTTCAGCACTCGCAATGTCAGAGCATAACTCAAAGTAAAGGACATGAATGAAATTGTTTCAATTTACAGAAGACAATGGTGGGTTCATCTGCAAATGATAACAGAGGATCGATTGACGAAAGCGGTATTGAACTATAAAGCCATTTGTAGAAGAGATGGGTGCCGGAACAGGTTTTTATAACCTAACCCTTGAAGAGGAGAAGAAGAAGATGTTTATTTCGTAATAACAAATGTGTATATTTTAAAATAATAATTACAAAACGTTATCGAGTGCTTCTTAACGAAACCTACCGGACTCCCTCATGGTTCTTCTGTAGTTCTTTCCCAATTTCATGAAGAGTAAATTTACAAATTTTATGTATTTACAAAGCTTAATTCTGGCTTCCTTCTTCGCAATAGGGCCTATTTGAATTTACAGTTTCTATAAATAGTATCTCCCATTGACGATACTATAAATATGTTATATCAAGTACGCTGAAAACAAATAATGAAAACGACACATACATTAGATACATTAGACAAATAACTAGCGGTTTGAAAATTACATTAAAACAAAATTATTTTCAATATAATAACAAGTTACACCGTCAAAAAGACGGACTGGCTATGGGAGCCCCAACCTCTGCTATCAACTCCGTAATCCTTTTTACAAAAACGTTATGAAGAAATAATAAATTTATTAAAACTGAACGACCCATTGGGATGCTACTTTAGATACGTACACTGATGATACTCTGTATCTTCTCTTCTTCTTCTCCTCTTAAATCTTCAAGAATTAGGTTACATAAACATGTTTCGGCACCCATGTCGTTCTCGGACGACCCACGTCTCTTCTACCAATGGCTTTATAGTTCAGTTCCGCTTTCGGTAATCGGTCCTCTGTCATCCTTTGCAGATGATCCCACCATTGTCTTCTATAAATTGAAATAATTTCAGTTATGTCCTTTACTTCGAGTTCTGGTCTGATATCCTCATTCCTTATTCTATCATGCAATGTATAATTTAAAGTATTTCAGGGAAACTGCATTTCAGCACTCTGAATCTTGCCGCACTCCTATTTTGTCATGACGCACACCTCACTCGCATAAGTCAATGGGACACTCTATATATATCCCATATATCTCACAATAAGGGCATTTTTTTATATTCTAATATATTAAATTGAATTAAGAATTTGCATAACAAAATAAAATTCACAACAGAAGAAGAATCGAATAATAAACTGAATTACCTAGACCTAACCGTAAATAGACATTTCAAGTACTCAATATACAGATAACCATCTCAAACTAATTTAATAATTCCAAATAAGTCTAATCATCCTCCTGTAATACACTTTTAAATAGGCCTTTTATTACTACTATTTCTTGTTACTACTTTGCATACTACTTGGCCTACGAGCATGTGTAAATTAAGGGTTTTTCAAATTAAATTATTCAATGACAAAATTAATATTTATCATATACCAAATTTCAACAATAAGATATCACACTTACTTTCGTGTACCGACTCTTTGGAATTATCCCAGGGCACCAGTAATAAATAAACACAATTTGATTGTTATTAATTAAGTTTTTTAATAACGATTGTATTCAAATATTACAAAATTTATATTTCAGTAGGCCTACATCAATCATTTACTATAAAATTTGTTAGTGTTTATTTCTTAGCAATGGATTCTTAGACTGATTTAGTCACCAAAACAAGATTGACATATAATTGTAATTAATAAGCAATATTAAAATGATTGTTCATTTTTGTTATTTACGTGTATGTTGAATTATTCTGCGATGCGATGTCATCCACGCTGTGGGTTCCAGGCTGGTGATCAGAAGTTATCCGTTGAATAGTTATCCTTGTCAAGTTGCACTATTTACACTGGTTTCACAAGTATCACACAATTCACTCAATTTACTTAGTGATAATTACACAGGTGCCGTATACTAATACACTTGTAGCAAAACACAGTATATCCTTATCAAAGCTAAGTGCGTCTAACACCAGATTGATAACTGCTCTCGACCGACAGTCCCGTACAATGACGTTTGACATATTTACAATCGCTAAGTAACTCGACTTTTAACGATTGATGTTGTATTAATTAAAGCTTAGATATATTACTCGGTTAACTTAAATATTTTTTACCTTGTATAATCCACTAGGCGATCTCAGTTTTTTACATACAACATGTTTCGGGGACTAAATCCCCATCTTCAGGTACAGTAAAAAATTATTATTCCCCTAATACATAGGGGTCGTCGAAAAGATTAAAATGTTTATACATAAAAACACACGCACAAAAATCACTGAATAAATTAACATATAATATAAACACATAAACACGTTAAAAGCGACTCGGTGCACCGGCCGACCTCCGATCGTCAACTAGCCTGTATTCGTGCTTCATTGCTTATCATCAACGCGGTATCATATAATTTATTGGATTTAAATGATAGCGGATCGTTGAGTAACTGCTCTTTATTTACTTTGGATGCCTTGTATATTTCAAACTCTTCTAAAGCATTCAGGAAATGACCTTTATTACAAACGTGTATCGGCTCCATGTTCTCTTTGAATCCGGTGTAATTATGGTTTTCGTTTATGAGGTGGAGTGCGTAATTTGATGAGATGGTTTGGGGTTTCTTTTTTGGTAGGTGTTCTTTAAACCTCTCGATAAATTTCCTCCCCGTTTGTCCGATATAGAACTTATCGCACTCACTGCACTGGATTCTATATACCCCTGAACATTCCTCCAAAGTTATTGGCTTTCGTGGCTTAAGTATATTTTTTAGATTATTCATGGTCTTGAATGAAACATTTATATATAATTTTTTTAATTCATTTTTTATTATGTTGGGGAGTATGTTCGTATATAATGCTGAGACATATTGTGTTGTATTTTTAACTTTATTGTTGTCACCATTTATTTTCCGTAATTGTTTATGTATCATTTTATCCACAATTTCTGTGGATACACAATTTAATGCACTAGCACATAGACTAATAAACGTACCAATGAATATGGAGTATTATAAGGAAGAATATAACGTAATAAAACACATAGTCTTGAAAAATGGATATAACACAGAAATTGTGGATAAAATGATAAATAAACAATATCAGGTTATTGCCTGGCAACAAAATTATTTTATTTTTAACAATTACCATTGTTTCAAAAAGTTTAAATGAATTTTCAAGTACTTTACTGTTGTTAAAACGTAAAAGGTTGCAGGTAAACTACCCCTTCCCCTTAACCGATCTTCACCAAAATCGGAAGTCCTTGAGATCTCTACAATTTAGGGACGTATGGAAAAAATTATTTGATTCTGTTTGAATTTGCGGCTGTTATCGTTTGCCATAGAAAATTCGCTTGATAAAAAAACGTTGCCGGTAAACTACCCCTTCCCCTTAACCGATCTTCATCAAAAACAATAGGTCTTGAGTACTCTGCAAATCGGGGCTGTATGCAAAAAGTTATTTGATTCTGTTTGAATTTGCGGCTGTTATCGTTTGCCATAGAAAATACCCTTGTTAAAAACACGTTGCAGGTAAACTACCCCTTTCCCTTAACCGATCTTCACCAAAAACAACAGATCTTGAGAACTCTATAATTTAGGGCTGTATGCAAATAATCTTTTGATTCTGTTTGAATTTGCGGCTGTTATCGTTTGCCATAGGAAATACCCTTGTTAAAACATAAAACGTTACAGGTAAACTACCCCTTTCCCTTAACCGATCTTCACCAAAAACAATAGGTCTTGAGAGCTCTACAATTCAGGGCTGTATGCGAAACGTTATTTAATTCTGTTTGATTTTGCGGCTGTTATCGTTTGCCAAAAAAACAATTTCCCTTGATAAAAAAAACCGTTGCCGGTAAACTACCCCTTTCCCTCAACCGATCTTCACCAAAAACAATAGGTCGTGAGTACTCTACAAATCAGGGCTGTATGCAAAAAATTATTTGATTCTGTTTGAATTTGCGGCAGTTATCGTTTGCCATAGAAAAAAAATCTACACATAGACACACAGACAGACACACACACACACACACTTTTCGGAAAACGACTTTTTTTCATGTTTTGATTGTAGTACAATCAGAATCTGCAATAATCTCGAACACGATTTTTTTTTGCCATCACCATACTTCCATTTCCTTAAGGAATATGGAAGTAAAAAGCGTGCAAATGTAAGAAAATAAACATGAGTGAGGCCAAAAATTACGCGAATTGTGTGTGTGTGTGTGTGTGTGTGTGTGTGTGTGTGTGTGTGTGTGTGTGTGTGTGTGTGTGTGTGTGTGTGTGTGTGTGTGTGTGTGTGTGTGTGTGTGTGTGTGTGTGTGTGTGTGTGTGTGTGTGTGTGTGTGTGTGTGTGTGTTCCCTGCCTTTTTATTGCAGTAATCATAATAATAAAATGGAAACGTAAACATTACATAATTGAGATATGCTTGCCTGCCACGAACGATATATTTTCTCTCATACATGATTTACATTAAAATGAAAAAATTATAATTTTATTGCCTGGCAACAAAATTATTTTATTTTTAACAATTACCATTGTTTGAAAACGTTTAAATGAATTTTCAAATCCTTTACTGTTGTTAAAACGTAAAAGGTTACAGGTAAACTACCACTTCCCCTTAACCGATCTTCACCAAAATCAAAAGGCCTTGAGACCACTACAATTCAGGGATGTATGCAAAACATTATTTGATTCTGTTTGAATATGCGGCAGTTACCGTTAGTCATAGAAAAAATTACCCTTGTTAAAACATAAAATGTTGCAGGTAAACTACCCTATTTCCTTAACCGATCTTCACCAAAACCAAAAGTTCTTGAGAACTCTACAATTCAGGGCTGTATGCAAAACATTATTTGATTATGTTTGAATTTGCGGCTGTTATCGTTTGCCATATAAAATACCCTTGTTAAAACATAAAACGTAGCAGGTAAACTACTCCTTTTAACCGATCTTCACCAAAAACAATAGGTCTTGAGTACTCTACAAATCAGGCTGTATGCAAAAACTTATTTGATTCTGTTTGAATTTGCGGCTGGTATCGTTTGCCATAGAAAATACTTTTTTTAAAACATAAAACATTGCCGGTAAACTACCCCTTTCCCTTAACCGATCTTCACCAAAAACAACAGGTCTTGAGAACTCTATAATTCAGGGCTGTATGCAAAAGAGTAGTAGGTTCTGTTTAAATTTGCGGCTATTATCGTTTGACATAGAAAAAAATTACCCTTGATTAAAAAAAACCGTTGCAGGTAAACTACCTCTTTCCCTTAACCGATCTTCACGAAAAACAATAGGTCTTGAGTACTCTATAAATCAGGGTTGCATGCAAAAAATTATTTGATTCTGTTCGAATTTGCGGCTGTTATCGTTTGCCATAGAAAAAAAATCTTTAGACAGATAGACAGACACACACACACACACACACACACTTTTCGAAAAATGACTTTTTTTCATGTTTTGAGTGTAGTACAATCAGAATCTGCATTAATCTTGAACACGATTTTTTTTGCCATCACCATACTTCTATTTCCTTAAGGAACATGGAAGTAAAAAGCAGTCGGTTTTATCAAGTTATATTTTGAATTCAATTTACTTATTTTTAAAAATCCACCCAACAGAGTTATTTACAGAATAAAACTATTGTTGTTGTACAAATACGTTCTTTTACAAACTTCTGTAGAACGTTCTGTCCTCAGCTCAGCCGATAAACATTTGTACACCGTTGTAAGCGATACGTCATGGATTTTCCATATAATTATGTTAATGTCTGACACTTTTATATTATTATTGTTATTATTATTATTATTATTCCAGCTGTACAATGTTTACACATTTTCCGGAACCAAAGGTTATAGTTTTATAGTTTACAAACCAAAGATCACAATTTTATATTACTGTAGATATTATAAAAATTATTTTTTTTTCTTTCTTCTCCAGCGCTACAGCCCAACGTGAGCCCTGGACTCCCAACACAAATCTTCCCCCACGTCTCCTAACCGTAGCCATCTCAGCACAATCCCTCACGTCCATTCTTATGAGATCGTCCAGAACATCATCCAACTGTCTTACCCATAGTCGAACCCTTCATTCTGCTTTTATACACCTGTGGCCTGAGGATTTTCTTTGGAATACGCTGATCATCCATTTGTTCGAGGTGACTTGGCCATTGTGCATTCGTTGTGATTTTATGAATTGTCTATGCCCATAGAAATGATTAAATTCATACAAATGGAAGTTACGTTTCACAAATTCTATTACACTAAAAACTCGTTTATCCGAATCGCGTTTAACCGAAAATCCGGTTTATCCGAAACAGTTTTTAGTCATTTTAAAAATACACAGAAGCATTTTCCTGTTGCTGTAATCTATATTTAATAGCGTAGACAAGCGATTCCACGTGATATAAAGTAGAAAGTCAATAATCAGAACTAACTGGGATACGGGGTACTCCGAATTATCGATTTGTTCGGATCGATATTATGTTCATCGGATATGTATTATGTTCACATGTTGTACACATAAAGTAGCATAAACATAAATGTAAACATTGAAACTTCCCCTTCAGAACTTCTAACAATGAAACGACTTCGAGATCGGGCGGCCAGCAAACGAGCTTCAAAGCCTAGGCAAAAAACTGTGATTGATTATTGTACAAACAAGCAATAAGACTGTTCCAGTAATGTAGAAACTATAATTTACAGTGCTATGCCGTTTCATAGCGTATTGTGTCATATTCACTGTAAGTAACCTTTAAATTATTATTATTAAATAAAGTTACTGTAATTATATATGTATTATTATTTACATAGAAGTTTCGGTTTATCCGAAATTTCGTTTATCGCAAATGGGCGCGGTCCCATCAAATTCGATAAACGAGTTTTTACTGTAATTCGTAGTTTATATGTAAGTGAAGGTTGCGGCGAAATTCCGAGTTTCATGGGTTGTGAAATCCATCCATTGGATCGATTGTGCGCCACGAGCTGACATATAATACCGCGTCTTAGGTTACAGTTCTAGAGCGACGTCGGTAATAGCTATGTATTCTATCTCGCTGTGGGCATAGTTCCACTCACCTTATACACAACTTGGTCTGTACACGCACATAACACTGCTTTTATTCATTTCCACGTTTTTTGTTTTTTTTGTTTTTTGTTTCACGTTATTTGCTTTGCCTTTTATTCCAACAAGATCTATTTCATCAGAAATGAAATGTGGAAAGTACAAAGATAAAAAAGTAATATCTATAAGCAAATAAGTATCTAAGCGTATGCATAATGACGCAATTTCAAAGCACGGGAATAATTGAGAGTACGAAGTTAATTTTTCCGTATATTATTCCTATTGTACTTATATTAATTTTTATTTACAAGTAAATGAAATTGTTTATAAATTATTTAGATTATTTACAAATTGAAATTATTTACAAGTAGGCCTAAATGAAGTGAACATTTATACAAACAAGGATAGTATCAATAATAGCAGAACTTCTAAGTTGACACACATTCTCTCTCTCTCTTTTTGCGATGTTTGAGACTTGTCCGGAAGGCATGGAAGGATGGATGTGTGGAAACGCACGCAAGTGCGGGCCTGAAGCGGAGAAAGTGTGGAGGCACTCTGGAGGTACAGTTTTGTGTGTGTGTGTGTGTGTGTGTGTGTAAAGCCAAGTGGGTAATGGAAGTGGATGATGGAAGTGCCATAAAATTTTAAACACGAGGACAGCCAAGACGGAGACGTGTAACGCAGAGCGCCAAAGCTGGAGGGAGGAGACAGTGAGGCGTCAAGGTAAGGCGGGGGACGCAAAGAAGCTTCTTCAAAGCACGAAACTAAAAACAGGGTAAGTAGAGATAGACGGAGTTGAAAGTTTATGTGATCAGAAAGATGGCGGGTGGACTATGTTGGTAGACGGGAATTAAGTAATTCTATTTCTCTGTCTCTGACGGTGAGGATTTCTGGGAGGAGGTCCATCGAATATGGTAAGGAGTCAGTTGATGAGGAAGAAGGGTCTGCGGGAGTTGCGGGTAGTCCTGTTGATGGCAGTAGCTGTTGAAAGGAGGGAAGCGCGTTGCTTAGCGGTTTGGAAGTATTTCTAGTTAATCTTGTATATAAAGGAGTCTAGGTTTGGGAAGAGTTTGTTGAGGGCATACACAGCACTATTGGAGGTTTTGGTTGGGGGGGGGGTCTGGGATAGATAAGTCGTAAGGCTCGCCATTCGGTGATTCTGTAGGGATTGAAGCGTGCAGGATCAGCAGTTAGAAGGATGGGATGGATGTAAGTCATGATCGGACAAATACAGGATGTGTAGATGCGGTTTAATAATCCGCAGGAGCAACGATCGTTGCTGCTAAGAACTCTAAGAGATCGGATTCGTTTGCGGCCTTGGTTTGAGGTTCGTGTGATGCGAGGTCGCCAGGTAAGTTTAGAGTCAAGCTTGACGCAAAGATATTTACAGACACGCTTCGGGATTACAGTTTCCTCGGGATGTTGAGTTTCCTGAACTGAGGTTGAGTTTCCTGCTCCAGAATAAATTGAGATTGATAATAAACAGCTCAATTGTCAGTTTATTCTTTAGCGGACAGTACACCTTTATTTTTGCTTTACTGAACATGGCCGCCGTCGGTGCGGTCGAAACGTCTGGCGTTTCAGGGAATGTGAATATTGGACCACGGTCTAATAATACCCCGGCTAAAAAGTCGGACAACGTGTGGCGACTCCGGCCCTGAGAGTTTGCGTTCACTTACAAAAATCTATTTAAGCATAAGATATAAAGAGACGATACTTTTATTGTAAGATAGTATTGAAAACGTAATTGATTAGTTTTACAATAGCAATGTTGTCTTCATAGAGTAGTTTCTATTTAACTGTAATTAACAGTTTAAAAATCAGCGGTTTTAGTTCCTCCGATTTCATTCGCTAGACACGTTTGTCTGCAATCAGTTAATAGTCGATACTACTTGTGCTAATTAAAATCCAAGTTGACAGCCAGCGATATAAATAACCTATGTACAGTTTGTCTGCGAGTAAAGAGGGAGGGAAGGAGGCGCTTTCCCTTCCCTTCCCTTCACCTATTGTACTGCTAGATAACGTGACTTCACCTTTCAATACGAGAGAAAGGAAAGCACGGGGAGAGGGGAGGGGCGGAAGAAAGGCCAGACAGAACTGGAACACAAGAGAAAGGGGGACAGATTATAGTAGTGTGAGGGGAAAGAGAGAGAGATGTGTATACATTAAGTCTGGTTGTTCATTTCCAGCCTTCGCTAGAACTGATCAATAATAAACCTCTAAACCTGTACTACTACTGCTGCTACTAGCAACATCCTTATTGTGACTTTATGTCAAATCCCAGCAGCGCGTCATTGCCTCTATATATCCACATACTGATGTTCTCTGATAATGTACTGTCCTTTTACAATGTCGTAAACGCAGGGGGGGCTCAATCCCCCCCCAACCGCATAAATGTAATACACACTTCCTTAATTTACTTAGTCTCTCGTTTAAAATTACAAAATTGCATATTTCGGCCGATTTGGAGGGGATATAAATTCTAACAAAATAAGTAGTTTATAATAACAATTATTACTTCAGTTATAATTTGTAGTTCATTGAGCGGTGTATTACGCTGAGTGTAACGTTCAGTAAGCTACCTGTTTTTTCTCTCTCTTGCTCTCATTTGACGGCGCGGCCACACCGCAGTACTACCAGTGAACCCTAAGAATATTTACTTAAGTATTAAATAATATTTTTATGAAACTTTAAGTACATAAACCTTTTTCATAAAAATATTATTTAATACTTAATTAAGTTAAATTCAGCTCTTTCTTGCAGATATCAGTGAATAAATAAAACAATAATTTTAATAATGTTCCTAATTTCATATCCTGAATAACGAAAAAAAAACTTTAAAAACGCTTTACATTTATACGAAATTTTTTGATAATTTTTTTTTTATTTTTGGATAAGTCCCCCAATCACGAATAATACATTTGTAATAAAGAAAATGTGAAACCTACTGAAAATAATACGCCTACTAATAAATTGCAACCCTTAACTGGTACACGCTATGTACTCTATCTTACACTATAAATTGTAGAAGAGTAGGCTAATATGAGGACTAAGGTTGAGCCCCCCTCCGGTTGATTTCTGCGTACGCCACTGTCCTTTTACAACCCATCGGCCCCGATATTCGCCTGTCCTTGGCTTAACACGAATCAGTCAACTGTGTAAGAGTATTAAACAACAGCAAACCTTATCAGTTAAGTTTTCTCGTTATTTTGTTTTAACAATTATTTATTCAATTAACGTCAAAAAAATAAATCCATAATAAGAGCTATGGAGATGGATTACTGCCGAAGGTGCTGTAGACTAACAAGACTACATAGAGTGAAAAATGTAGAGATAAGACAAGCGATGCGAATAGACGTTGACATTATAGAAACAATAGAAGCAAGAAGACTGAATTGGTTCGAACACCTAAAAAGAAAGTCGGATGAGAGATGACCAAGGCAGGACTCCACCCTCTAGAAGAAAAAAAAGGAAAACCTAAACATTCATGGAAAATGGACGTCGAAGATGCAATGAATACAAGAGGACTTACAGAATAGGACTGTTTAGACCGGCGCCAGTGGAAGCTAGGATGCGACAGGCGGCGCCAGTCGTAATTAAATCGCCAAAAAAAATCGTCAAAAAAAAAGAAAATTTACCTTTAAAACATTATTATCTCAAAGAACGAATTCAGTTCGTTTTTTCTTACGTCTTTGTTATTTTGAAACATTGATAAAGGCATTGTGTTTTGCTAGCTTTAAAATAACCAAATAATCAGTATGACGAAAAACTACTGAAAACTACTCTTATTTACAAAAGTTAATTGTTTCATCATGAAATTTTTAATTTACGGAGATAAACGTTCCGTGAATTTTAATTATAATCATCTCGCTAAATGTCGTTGTATACGAGATATGTCCACAGTGCAAGCAAACCAATTTTACAAAGAACTCATAACTTCATTGAGAAGTTACATGACATAATGGGGAGGATAACTATATGGGGTTTTCGCTTGTATGTACTGCGCGACCTGAAAATTTACTCGTCCAAAACGAATGTTAGAGAATTATAATTTTGTAACTTTTGTGTTGTCAAAACCACCCTAATAAGACCAGTTGGGACGTATGCTGCAGAGACCTGGACACTACTTAACAGTGGCTTACATAATTCAAGAGTCTTTGAAAGAACAATTCTAAGAAAAATCTTTGAACCAGTGAAAGAAGGTGGAGAATGGCGCCTAAACTGTTTAATAATGCTTAAGTTTGTCTTTAATGGATATTGATTTCTTGTTATATGTGTCCTTGGTTAAATGGTAACCAACTTCGTCTTATTAACTCGTGCTTTAATGCCTTCTTTCTCTGAGACATTTTGGTCAATAACTTCTCCAAGATACTTGAATTTCTCAGTTCCACAGATTTGCCCGTGTCGAGTTTTCATTTTTTTGGATACTGTCTTTGATGTTTGTCGTAAACATGGTTTTTTTTCAAAAGAAATTTGTAAACCCACTCTTTCGGCTTGTTGTATCAGCAATTCCATATGTCTAAAGGCTGTTTCTACTAAATCCTAACAGGATTGCTAGATCATCTGCAAACTCTAGACAGTCTGATGACAGGTTATTTTTGCTATAGCGTTGTCTGATTTCCTGGCTGATGTTATCTTCCTCCTGGCTGGATGTGTATTAATAATTTTAATATTTTTTGTAAACAACTATTTGTTTTTATGAAGCAACCAGCGGTCCTAATTACGATTACGTTTGTGATGGAAGCCCCAACACGGTTATCTACATAAGTTTAAAACTATCTTTTGTGTTCAAATAATTTTTATACGATTTTTCATAAATATAATTTATTTACGAAACTTTTGTAACCTTCTATATATAATTGAGTAGTTTTTTTTATTGTTGTCTCTTATTGATAGAAAAGTAGAGTTGCACTCTACCTGCAGATGTTTATGTAGGCACCATAGTCAAAAAGATAACAGAATGACAGAATTGTTGCATTTTTTAAAAATTAACACTTTCGTTCCCAGACACGGGTGACAGGAAAACCTCTCGCTACCTGATCTGTGAAGAGTAAATTTCCCCCCGGCCCAGATATGGTTTCTTATATATGTTATAACAGCTGATTTTTTTGACAATACAGTATTGGCAACTTAACCCAAGGGCATATTTCTTTCACTCTGGCCTAGAAGAATGTAAAACTCTATCTAATAGCACTGATCTGTGTCCACATGTTGACAAAACCTTCAAAACACAGTCAAGCAATGTGTCCAACTTTGCTACTGATGGGCTGTACAGAAAACTTGATATGTCCAGATATGTTACACACGGTGCTCTAGAAAACGTTTTGTGTGTCCAAAAATGGTACACATGATGGTAAGTGTTAAAAACTCATTTTTGGGTAAAAAAGTGTTCAAATAACCTATGAGGAGTTTCAGATTGATATAAATGGAAATTTGTATGGCTCTCTTCCTTCTTAAAAGTAAGGTAACCAGCCAGCTAGTTTGCTTTTACAAATCTAGCATTATTACATAATTATTTATATGCAACCATCACTCTTACAACTTTTATTATAATATGAAGTCATTTCGTAGTAGTGACTAATTTGCCCCTCTCTTTCCAATAAATTATTTTGTACGAGAACTTCAGTGATGTTTCTCATAAGGAGCAGTTTTTTCCTAAGTCAATATTAAGTGTTTCCAGACTATATATTGTTACGACAGTCTGCTAGATCGTCGTATGGTACAGTGGAAAACAAAACACAAGACACCAATTAAGTCACTAATCACCAGCTTTAATTTTCACAGTTAAACAGTTAGTAATTAACAACACAGTCTCTTACAACAAATCAAATAAAAATTGTTCACACGCAATAAAATGTCAGCTAATATTAAAACACAATTGTATTACAATTATACCGCCCGATTATAAAACATAACACTTCACTAATAACCACTTGAACGCACAGAGTAATATCGCCCGATAATAACTCGAACCGCACGTAATATATCGCAACTATAACTGAACTAAGGTCGTTGCCGCCTTGTATTTATACCCCCGCTCACAGACAAGAACATTCCAAACGACGCGTTATCTCTACCTACGACGTAATTAATTGCGGCCTTGACACAGTCCGCGCGGCTTCTGTAACAGTCTAGGTAATGCGTCGAGAATCACGTACGCCACACGCATTACATTCCGGATCCCTCTGGAACATTCGATAAACACGTGGATTGTTCTGTGATGTCGTAACAATATATAGATTATGTTAACAATAAAGAATTTTACTGTTTCGTTTTGTTGGCCCCTATTTTGTTTCTCCGGTCTGTTGTGTTTTTATAATACCCTACTGTACCTGTAATATTGTGATGAAATAAAGATGTAAAAAAAGAAGAAATTCAGCGGTGTTCTTGCGACGATTAGGCCAACGATAGATTCAGTTCGGACAGCGGCGTATACGAGGACCAGTTGAAACGTTAGCGGAGCGACATCTATAGCTCGGTGGTCGAACTAAAATCTTTCGTGCGCTGCAAGATGTATATTTCGCGTGAACACCTGTTAATTTCCAGGTATATCTGTCAATGTATTCACTTTTTACCAGCTGTTTGAAATTTTTCTGTCACGCGTGTCTTTAAAATACATGTTGTGCTGAATTCTTTGTTAAATACGTTTTAGCGCCAACGAAAAATCTAAACGAAATTGTAAATGTGTTAGGCGATGCTGCGCCTTCAGAAACAACGGTAAGTGAGGCACACTCGAGTTTAAACGTGGTCGTACAAATACTGAAGACGATCCCAGCAGTGGACGTCCAAAAAGTGCAACAAAAAATTACATTATTGAAAACATTTCATAGACTGCTGGAAGACCGCAGATTGAGGAGTGGATGACGTTGCTGAAATCGTAGCCATCTCATATGACCGTCTGCATCATACTTAAATTCAAGAACTTGGTGAGAAAAAGCGTTGTGCAAGATGGCTGCCGCATCTGGAGTTGTTGCATTTTTTTTGGCGTCCATTGCGAGGATCATCTTCAATGCTCGTACGACCACGTTTAAACTCAAGTGCCTAGTGTATTTACAAACCGTAGGTTTTAAAGTCGCAGCATTTCCTGACACGTTTACAATTTCGTTCTCATTTTCCGTTGGCGCTAAACAATTTTTAAGAAAGAATCACACCACGATGTTTGATTTTGTCAGGTTTTCAAAAGACGCATGATACGTCGATTTTAAACAGCTTCTAAACAATGAATAAACTGATAGATCGATTTGAAAATTAACAGGAGTTCACACAAAACACAAATCTTGCAGCCCACCGCAAAAATTTTAGCTTTGCCACTAAGCTACAGATGTCGCTCCGCGAACTTTTCAACTGGCCCTTGTAGATTGTAACGCGGACGTATTGTGTAATCAGGGATCGGCCGTGTGACACGAGGTGGAGTCATTTTGTCGATCAGAAGACAGACACGAGAGCTGCTTTAATCTGTGATTGCGCTTTGACTGGCGACCCGACGCTGACAAATCTGTTCCTTTGAACGGTACAACACGACACATAACCTACAGAGTGAACGTTCAGACAAATTGGAAGCCGAAAGGGGCGATGCAACGTGATACGTCATTAAGGCGTGGATGACGAACAGGTGACGCGAACGGGTGTGTGTGTCTGACAGAAAGACTACAAACGACTGCGGAAATTGAACAGATCAAGGAGGAGATCCGACGTCGTCGAATCGATACCTGCCTTACGTAACACCGATGTCGGTTTCTGCAATGGCGTACTTAGGCCACTCGAGGCCCGGGGCGGATTTCTTTTTGAAGCCCGCCTCCCATAAGATGGGTGTTTATAATCCAATTTATCTTTAACTAATATATAGCAAAAACACTTTACTCTTATATATTTATTGCCCAATCACTGTATTAATACATCTAATTAGGAAACTTTATAAGAAGCTGTAGTAATGTTTGAAATAGAGAACCCCTTTCATATTGTAAATACAAAGTTTAAAGAAATAATAGAAGTAGTAACTTTTGAACCCATCAACCAATTTTCGTAAAACGTGGTACGCGTGTCCATACTTTTACCCTACATAACCCTATTTATAACCTCTTCTCTTGAGTTATAACGTAGGGAACCAGTAATAATTGGATGTGCCAATTATACCGGCTGCCTTCGTTGTGAAGCACTGAAAATAATCACAACAAATAAACAATTTATATAGCAGGATATTTGGAAGGGGAGACTGTTGATATATGCACTCATTTTACTTGGTACTTAGATGACATCTCTTTATTACATTTGGTGATTAAGTTCTCTATTGAAAGTTCTCATCTCAAACAATATAGTTTACTATATGATTAAATATATAAATTACTACTTTACAAAGGGGCTTCAAAATATGATGTACATCTTATTGATTAATTCCACGGATCCGGGATTAAATATCTTAAATGAATTATGGTCACCTTGCCATGTACAATATTGAAACTCTAACCATTTGAAGAATGGTTTTTTTTCTAATCTTCTGAAACAACAAAACTTTTAGATTAAACTTTACCTTTTTGCTATAACTAGCGTTATTAGATTTTATACTACATGTTACCTAAAATGTCAGGTTTCTAAAGTCTTTAATGTTATTACATTTAAACATAAGTTTTAAAGTCTTTAATATGATAATTTAAATTGTCTTTTTGGGTTTATAATTTTGTAACTCTTAACCATGGAAGACAAGCCTCCATGTCACCTGTGTGTTTCCTGAAGTTGCTGCAGAATTAGTACTTCGGTCCTCCTGATGTTTCTTGAAGTTCAGTCGTTACCTTATCATACTGTGATGGTGAAGTTCTAGAAGTATGTGAAATCATTCCTGGTGTGGTACATTCATCTCCGGCGACTGTAGTTATTCTTAGTAATTCTTGTAGTTAGAATACATAGATAGAAAGTTTGTTTCACTGTTATACACTTCACATGATGATAGATTAGTTGACTATCACCTTCTAGGTTGTAATACTGTATAAATTACATAGTCCGTTATTTTATAATATAGAGAGATGTCATCACCACACAAATTACTTATTTAAATAGTCATGGTATCAACCCTTTCACATTTTTATATATATACGCAGCGAAACAACGCTTTACGCTGCTTACGGCGTGAGCGCTCCATTACAAGTCGAAGAAAATAGTTAAGGGGAGCGTAGTAATCTCAAGACAATTACTAGGCAACATGAAAGTAGTTCCGTTTTTCTAATTTTAATTAAAGGACTACGGTTGATTAAATAATTAAATCGTGATATTCTTAGTTGCAGAAGTTATCAAAGTACGTAACAATGGTCTTAATTAATTATTTAAATAATAACAAATTTACAATAATACTTAGTTTATTTAGGGGTCAGAAAACAAGTTACTTCTGGTCAGTTCTTGTTTATACAGGATAAATTAATAAGCTTTACCCTTTCTGTACAATTCCATTCCGTTTTAATTTTATTATTAGACTTATATTAAATATTATTATTATTAAATGATTGCCATAAGAATTAGTTTACAATGTGAGATTTTATTAAGAATTTAAAATTTCTCCGATTATATATTATCAACTTATTTAATTAACATATTTTTATTAATGAAATCGTCACATACTCCGCCGCTTAAGCCACAGACGCCGGTATAATTTTTTTTTTATATACCGAGAGTATGTTTAGGGATTTCCGTGTGTAATTTCTCTCACCCGTTTCTCTCTGTATGTAATTATGAGTTACACACGTCAGTCTCGAATTGTTTATTCTTACTATCTACATATCATACTTTACAGACTAATTCTAACAGTACATAAAATTCACACATTATAAAACATATAGTTAACATTCTAAATTTTCTTAACACTACTACTTATGACTACTACCGGGTTTTTCTTTAGTTGGGAGTTATTCTAGTGATAGAATTACTCATTAAGTAATTTGTTACTTAATTATTTCTCATATTTGCTGTCAGCTGACTTCTTACTTTGCTCTACTTTCGAAGAATAGGATTCAAGGGTGATCAGGCCTCGTACCTATCTATACCATTAGCTAGCTAAACGTTACTCTAGTACTCCTTTGCAGTTGAGTACAAAACATATACCTTTCTTTTTTCTTTACATTTATTTAACTTGCACTCTACCATTACCTTCTTTGTGATAATGTTTTATCTGAGAAATATGTGTCCTTCGTACATATTTTTGAGTAGAGGGTTCATACAGTGCTACGGTTACTGGAGTTAAATATTTGTGAATTTGATAAGGACCGCACCATCGGTATGATAGCTTGGAAGTGGTCTTATCGATTGCACTACTCGTAGGATGTGTTTTACACATAACTAAGTTACCGATTTGGTACTTTACTTCATTATTTTTATTTCGCTCGTGATATTTCCTTGATTTCGCTAAGTTTGTTCGCAAATTAGCGCGCGCTTCATTCCATATTTTCTTAATATTTTTATCCCTAATTTCAAGGGGTAACAATTCATGTATTTTCCACTTAGTGGATAATGGGTGGTTGGGTTTATATTTGAACAATAATTCAAATGGGGTCGACTTATGTCCTTCATGATATGCAGAATTAAAAGCGAACTGTATCCAGGATAAGTTCTGGTCCCAAGAAGTATGGTCGTTAGCATGGTAGGCAAGTAAAGCAGATTTTAGGTTTCGCAAATACCTCTCAGCTATATTACCTTGCGGACGATACTCTGTAGTGGTAATATGGTTTATACCTAGTTTGAAACACATGTTCCTGAATTCCTTGGACTTAAACTGTGGTCCGTTATCCGACACTAGATGGACAGGAATACCAAATTCTTTAAATAATCTATGCTGTAAAATATTTACTGTGGTTGTAGCTAAGGCTCGCCGCATGGGGTACATCCAGACGAATTTGCTAAAAGAGTCTACACAAATTAGTAACATTGTATTTCCTGATTTGGAACGCGGATAGGGTCCTGAAAAGTCTAAATAAATTTTGGAGAACGGGGTAGTAGGAATCTCTGAGATTAACTGACTTATTTGGCTGTTTCTAGCGGGTTTGCTGAGTGCACACAACTTACACCTTTTTACAAAATTGGCGATTTCACTGTTCATATTTTCCCAGTGATATTCTTTACGAATTCGGTGTATAGTTTTATTTATTCCCATATGTGCTCCAATGGGGGAAGAGTGATAATATTCCATCAGCATAGGTTTAATAATATCAGGGGCAATTATTCGTAGATATTTTCCGTTCGCTATTTTACAACATAATACTCTCCTACTTAATATGTATTTCTCTGACTTATTTCCTTTTTCAAGTTGTTCAATAATTGGACTCAAACGTGGGTCTTGTATTTGATACTGGGCTAAATCCGTAAATGCAAGAGGAAATTCGGTAATTAAAGTATTAATAATAGGCGTTTCTCTACTCTTGTTTTCGTAATTATTACTACTAGGCTGGAACATACGTGACAGTGTATCGGCAACTACGTTTTGGGTGCCTCTAATATGTTGTACTTTGAATTTAAAACAATTTAATCTTAATACCCATCTTCCGATACGACCTAACTGTTTTGGGTGATTTAGTAGCCAAGATAACGCTTGATTATCTGTTTCTAACAAAAACTCCTTATGTTCTAAAAATGGTTTGAACTTCTCAAAAGCGAAAACTATAGCTAAACATTCTAATTCGTATGCGGAGTATTTCTTTTCTTGCTCAGTTAGGGTGCGAGAAGCGTAACTAATAGGTAACCTTGAGTTATCTACTTCCTGATATATTACTGCACCTAGTGCGACACTAGAACTGTCTGTCTGCACTACAAATGGTTTTGTAAAGTCGGCTAATTGTAGTACGGGGGGTGATATTATGCTTTCTTTTAATTTCTCGAATGCGGTTTGGTGTTGCTCATTCCATTCAAATTTAATTCCCTTCTTTCTTAAGGTATTTAGCGGTGCTGCAATTTCAGCTAGATGTGGGATGTACTTTTGGAAATAATTTATCATTCCCAAAAATCGGGCTATTCCTTTCGCATCCCGCGGCGGTAAAAATTCTCTGATGGCACGGATTCGCTCTGGGTCTATGCTTACCTTTCCGTTTGCTTTTACGATGTGACCTAAAAATGAGAATTGTGTCACAGCAAAATTTACTTTACTGGGATTTACGGTTAATCCAGCTTTCTCCAATCGGGTTAGTACTTCACGTAGATGTTCAAGATGTTGCTCAATTGACTCGCTGTAAATAACAATGTCATCTAGGTAGTGGTACACATATTTAAACTTTATGTCATGAAATAATTTTTCTAATAATCTGCTACATACAGAACTACCTTGGGATATACCAAAAGGTACCCTTGTAAATTGGTACAGGTTGAAAGGGACGGCAAAGGCGGTAAGACGTTTTGATTCTTCCGAAAGAGGTATCTGGTGAAATGCCTGATTTAAATCCATAATGGTAAAGATTTTTGCTTTAGTAAAATAATGAAATGCACTGTGGATGTCGGGAAGTGGTATAGATTCAAATTCTATCCGTTTATTTAGTTGTCTGTAGTCCACCACTAATCTATGTTTGTCGTTACTTTTGGGTACTAAAAACGCAGGTGATGAATAAGATGACGTAGAGGGTTCGATGACTCCTTGTTCTAACAATTTATTAATTTGGTTCCTCATCACTTCCATTTTCGGTGGTGATAATTTGTATGGGGCTAAACGAATTACTTTGTTGTCGCTCAAATTTATTTTGTACTCTATCAGATCCGTCAGTCCTAACTTTGGGGTGAGGACGTTGGAGAATTGTTTTATTAAAGTCTGTATGTTCCGTCTATCTTTACTTTTTAGATGACTTAATTCAGGTTCGTGATGCTTTATATGTGTAGAAGTGGTGCTAGTACTTTCTCTGTTATTTGCATTATCATGCAAGTTATATTTCCGTGAACGATCGAATCCAAAGTAAAATATCTTCTCGTGAATGTCTAAAATTATTCCTGTTTTACTGATAAAATCAGCTCCCAATATTAATTCGGGTCCTAATTCGTCGCATACCAACATTGGAAAATACCACGTTAGATTTTTAATTTTTACTTTAAAAGTGATGATAAGCTTTATCATTAAGTTTTGCTTATTAGCTGTAGCGCATCTAATATTTACTGATTGACTGCGTTTAACTAAATTGTGTTTAAATAATTGATCGGCTAGCTCTTGACTAATTAAACTTCGCGTGGATCCGGAATCAATTAATCCGAGGCTGGATGTAACACCAAGGTCAACTTGTATATACGGTAATTCACACTTATTGTAATCACATTTACTAATAGAGTTACATTTATCGATAAATTTCCTAACATAGGGGTCTAATTTTCTTTTGTTATTATTATTAGTATTTTGTTTTAACTTGTGGTCTCTCAGGGGTTTACCTGTTTTCACGATGCTGCGGAAGACACAGGGTTTCGGATCTCCCTGCCTTACATGTTTTTTGGATAATGAGTTCTCTGATGATACTGTTTCCGTTTACAGTTTCTACTGAGGTGTCCAGGTTTTCCGCAGTTATAGCATATATATTCTTTACGCGGGGTCTCACTGGTTTCGTGTCTAGGTGGTGGCTCTTTGGACTTACCGTGGCCATGAACATAGGTTGGTCGCCGAAATGGGCGTCGTTCTCGTAGACTTCTTGTATCTAAGGGTAGGGCTTGCGTTTCCTTTCTATGTGGTGTTGTGGATACCGGTGCATGTCGATGCTGATCTGCATACCACACATTTGAAGAGTGCACACTACATTGTTCAAGGTCAGCGAAAGTAAGGGGTCTACTTATTAGAGCTAAACGGGAGCGTTCTTCAGGAGATAAGCCTACCAATATAGTATCGACCAATTGTTTTTCACTCCAGTCGACTTGCAGTAGACGTGAAGATTCTCTGATGTCTGCGATATTGTGGGCCAGTCTTTCTTGAGCTCTTTGTACTCGAAGTACGGTATTTCTTTTTATCTCCTCATATATTCCAGTGGGAATAAAATATTTGATTATATTTGTATGAAGTTCTTCTACCGGAAGATTCGAGTTTAATGTTTCGAGCACACGATCTCGTAAAGGTGGTTTACATTTGGGTAAGATGACCTGCAGTATTTGCCAATCGCTCAATTGTTGTAGATCTTTTATTTGCAGTAGATATCTGATAAAAGTCAATAGAGTCGTGATGCTTAAGCCATCGGTGTAAGGAATATCATTAATTATTTTCTCTACTGGGTGGGAAATCTTTCCGTAGAGGTCTACATTAAAACATACGTTAGGTATACTTTTCGAAAGATTGGTGTTTGCATTAGGATTTGTAATCGCATATTTACTAGTGCGAGAATGCTGAACATTTGGCGGTGGGGGTTCTGACATAGTGTGGGTATTTAATTCTCTACTAGGTAATTGTTCATGACTCGGTTGTATCTTCGATAAGGTGGGTGATTCGGTGTTCGAGGTGGAGGGAGGGTTTTCTAAAGTAGGGGATTGAACTGGGGAGATATATAATTTTCGTAAGTAGTGCTCAATTTCCTCCATTCTCGATGAGTCTGATTTTCGTCGTAAGTCATTGATAATTATGGGTAATTGGCTTAATGCCTCCTCCGCAAATTTCTGCACATCGGGGGGGATTACGGTGACGTCGGGCCAGCTTAGTAAATTATTTAACCGGCGGGTTAAATGTTCTATACGTTGCGTAACGCGCAAAAATTCCGTAGGTGATTTCTTGTCCTCAAGGTTTTGAGATAATACTATCAATTCCCTATATTTCGCATAACAGGTTTCTCGTTCGCCGTCATAATCGAGTTCACGCAATCTATCTAACTGCGATGGTGTATCTGATCCGGTTTGGCGTAATGATTTTCGTAACTCCGACACGGTTACATTTACGTGTTTTAGACCTCGCAAAAGTGCCTCGTAGCATAGCTCATCTTTTAATAACAGATCAGGATTAAATTCGGCCATTTTAGTAACATGAGCGGCTATAACTAATTATTCTACTATTTGCCTTAATTGTTATACAACGCTTCCTTTTTCTTTTACACAAAAATATAAAACTATAAACCAATCGTGTTCTTACTCCTTTTTCTTTTTTTTTTACAAATAAACACATAAAATGTTATGACACCCTTTATCGTTTTACTTTGAGAGAGAGAGAGAAATTTCACACATGCATGAATATGCGTACGACAAAAGATTCCCCCTTCGGTTACTAACACATGAACAGACACGCTTCTTATAACAATAGACCACACAAGGAGGGTGACTTATTTTCAACTCAACTAAACAATGACAATTTTAAACAAACGGCAGCAGGAAACTACCAGTCCGAGATTGTCGAGAATGTGGCACGTTTATGAATGGGACTTTTAACAAGTACCGACGTGGTTTTTTTACATGGGATTATATGCTAATATTACGTTACACATATTATATTTACTAATAAAGTCATTTATACTATATTACTATGATATTAATTATTATTTTTATCTTATTTCAAACTCTGACACATATTGAAATACATGACTGTATAGATCAACAGCTTTTGTGCGTGGGATATCGGGACGCAATTACTTCTTTCTTGTCTCTTACGCAAAATTAGCAAATTCGCAAAATAAGCAAATAGCAGCAGAATAGCAAAATTAGCAGCAGAGCAGAGTGGCGCAAATTATAACCTCTTCTCTTGAGTTATAACGTAGGGAACCAGTAATAATTGGATGTGCCAATTATACCGGCTGCCTTCGTTGTGAAGCACTGAAAATAATCACAACAAATAAACAATTTATATAGCAGGATATTTGGAAGGGGAGACTGTTGATTTATGCACTCATTTTACTTGGTACTTAGATGACATCTCTTTATTACATTTGGTGATTAAGTTCTCTATTGAAAGTTCTCAAACAATATAGTTTACTATATGATTAAATATATAAATTACTACTTTACAAAGGGGCTTCAAAATATGATGTACATCTTATTGATTAATTCCACGGATCCGGGATTAAATATCTTAAATGAATTATGGTCACCTTGCCATGTACAATATTGAAACTCTAACCATTTGAAGAATGGTTTTTTTTCTAATCTTCTAAAACAACAAAACTTTTAGATTAAACTTTACCTTTTTGCTATAACTAGCGTTATTAGATTTTATACTACATGTTACCTAAAATGTCAGGTTTCTAAAGTCTTTAATGTTATTGCATTTAAACATAAGTTTTAAAGTCTTTAATATGATAATTTAAATTGTCTTTTTGGGTTTATAATTTTGTAACTCTTAACCATGGAAGACAAGCCTCCATGTCACCTGTGTGTTTCCTGAAGTTGCTGCAGAATTAGTACTTCGGTCCTCCTGATGTTTCTTGAAGTTCAGTCGTTACCTTATCATACTGTGATGGTGAAGTTCTAGAAGTATGTGAAATCATTCCTGGTGTGGTACATTCATCTCCGGCGACTGTAGTTATTCTTAGTAATTCTTGTAGTTAGAATACATAGATAGAAAGTTTGTTTCACTGTTATACACTTCACATGATGATAGATTAGTTGACTATCACCTTCTAGGTTGTAATACTGTATAAATTACATAGTCCGTTATTTTATAATATAGAGAGATGTCATCACCACACAAATTACTTATTTAAATAGTCATGGTATCAACCCTTTCACATTTTTATATATATACGTAGCGAAACAACGCTTTACGCTGCTTACGGCGTGAGCGCTCCATTACAAGTCGAAGAAAATAGTTAAGGGGAGCGTAGTAATCTCAAGACAATTACTAGGCAACATGAAAGTAGTTCCGTTTTTCTAATTTTAATTAAAGGACTACGGTTGATTAAATAATTAAATCGTGATATTCTTAGTTGCAGAAGTTATCAAAGTACGTAACAATGGTCTTAATTAATTATTTAAATAATAACAAATTTACAATAATACTTAGTTTATTTAGGGGTCAGAAAACAAGTTACTTCTGGTCAGTTCTTGTTTATACAGGATAAATTAATAAGCTTTACCCTTTCTGTACAATTCCATTCCCTTTTAATTTTATTATTAGACTTATATTAAATATTATTATTATTAAATGATTGCCATAAGAATTAGTTTACAATGTGAGATTTTATTAAGAATTTAAAATTTCTCCGATTATATATTATCAACTTATTTAATTAACATATTTTTATTAATGAAATCGTCACATACTCCGCCGCTTAAGCCACAGACGCCGGTATAATTTTTTTTTTATATACCGAGAGTATGTTTAGGGATTTCCGTGTGTAATTTCTCTCACCCGTTTCTCTCTGTATGTAATTATGAGTTACACACGTCAGTCTCGAATTGTTTATTCTTACTATCTACATATCATACTTTACAGACTAATTCTAACAGTACATAAAATTCACACATTATAAAACATATAGTTAACATTCTAAATTTTCTTAACACTACTACTTATGACTACTACCGGGTTTTTCTTTAGTTGGGAGTTATTCTAGTGATAGAATTACTCATTAAGTAATTTGTTACTTAATTATTTCTCATATTTGCTGTCAGCTGACTTCTTACTTTGCTCTACTTTCGAAGAATAGGATTCAAGGGTGATCAGGCCTCGTACCTATCTATACCATTAGCTAGCTAAACGTTACTCTAGTACTCCTTTGCAGTTGAGTACAAAACATATACCTTTCTTTTTTCTTTACATTTATTTAACTTGCACTCTACCATTACCTTCTTTGTGATAATGTTTTATCTGAGAAATATGTGTCCTTCGTACATATTTTTGAGTAGAGGGTTCATACAGTGCTACGGTTACTGGAGTTAAATATTTGTGAATTTGATAAGGACCGCACCATCGGTATGATAGCTTGGAAGTGGTCTTATCGATTTCACTACTCGTAGGATGTGTTTTACACATAACTAAGTTACCGATTTGGTACTTTACTTCATTATTTTTATTTCGCTCGTGATATTTCCTTGATTTCGCTAAGTTTGTTCGCAAATTAGCGCGCGCTTCATTCCATATTTTCTTAATATTTTTATCCCTAATTTCAAGGGGTAACAATTCATGTATTTTCCACTTAGTGGATAATGGGTGGTTGGGTTTATATTTGAACAATAATTCAAATGGGGTCGACTTATGTCCTTCATGATATGCAGAATTAAAAGCGAACTGTATCCAGGATAAGTTCTGGTCCTAAGAAGTATGGTCGTTAGCATGGTAGGCAATTAAAGCAGATTTTAGGTTTCGCAAATACCTCTCAGCTATATTACCTTGCGGACGATACTCTGTAGTGGTAATATGGTTTATACCTAGTTTGAAACACATGTTCCTGAATTCCTTGGACTTAAACTGTGGTCCGTTATCCGACACTAGATGGACAGGAATACCAAATTCTTTAAATAATCTATGCTGTAAAATATTTACTGTGGTTGTAGCTAAGGCTCGCCGCATGGGGTACATCCAGACGAATTTGCTAAAAGAGTCTACACAAATTAGTAACATTGTATTTCCTGATTTGGAACGCGGATAGGGTCCTGAAAAGTCTAAATAAATTTTGGAGAACGGGGTAGCAGGAATCTCAGAGATTAACTGACTTATTTGGCTGTTTCTAGCGGGTTTGCTGAGTGCACACAACTTACACCTTTTTACAAAATTGGCGATTTCACTGTTCATATTTTCCCAGTGATATTCTTTACGAATTCGGTGTATAGTTTTATTTATTCCCATATGTGCTCCAATGGGGGAAGAGTGATAATATTCCATCAGCATAGGTTTAATAATATCAGGGGCAATTATTCGTAGATATTTTCCGTTCGCTATTTTACAACTTAATACTCTCCTACTTAATATGTATTTCTCTGACTTATTTCCTTTTTCAAGTTGTTCAATAATTGGACTCAAACGTGGGTCTTGTATTTGATACTGGGCTAAATCCGTAAATGCAAGAGGAAATTCGGTAATTAAAGTATTAATAATAGGCGTTTCTCTACTCTTGTTTTCGTAATTATTACTACTAGGCTGGAACATACGTGACAGTGTATCGGCAACTACGTTTTGGGTGCCTCTAATATGTTGTACTTTGAATTTAAAACAATTTAATCTTAATACCCATCTTCCGATACGACCTAACTGTTTTGGGTGATTTAGTAGCCAAGATAACGCTTGATTATCTGTTTCTAACAAAAACTCCTTATGTTCTAAAAATGGTTTGAACTTCTCAAAAGCGAAAACTATAGCTAAACATTCTAATTCGTATTCGGAGTATTTCTTTTCTTGCTCAGTTAGGGTGCGAGAAGCGTAACTAATAGGTAACCTTGAGTTATCTACTTCCTGATATATTACTGCACCTAGTGCGACACTAGAACTGTCTGTCTGCACTACAAATGGTTTTGTAAAGTCGGCTAATTGTAGTACGGGGGGTGATATTATGCTTTCTTTTAATTTCTCGAATGCGGTTTGGTGTTGCTCATTCCATTCAAATTTAATTCCCTTCTTTCTTAAGGTATTTAGCGGTGCTGCAATTTCAGCTAGATGTGGGATGTACTTATGGAAATAATTTATCATTCCCAAAAATCGGGCTATTCCTTTCGCATCCCGCGGCGGTAAAAATTCTCTGATGGCACGGGTTCGCTCTGGGTCTATGCTTACCTTTCCGTTTGCTTTTACGATGTGACCTAAAAATGAGAATTGTGTCACAGCAAAATTTACTTTACTGGGATTTACGGTTAATCCAGCTTTCTCCAATCGGGTTAGTATTTCACGTAGATGTTCAAGATGTTGCTCAATTGACTCGCTGTAAATAACAATGTCATCTAGGTAGTGGTACACATATTTAAACTTTATGTCATGAAATAATTTTTCTAATAATCTGCTACATACAGAACTACCTTGGGATATACCAAAAGGTACCCTTGTAAATTGGTACAGGTTGAAAGGGACGGCAAAGGCGGTAAGACGTTTTGATTCTTCCGAAAGAGGTATCTGGTGAAATGCCTGATTTAAATCCATAATGGTAAAGATTTTTGCTTTAGTAAAATAATGAAATGCACTGTGGATGTCGGGAAGTGGTATAGATTCAAATTCTATCCGTTTATTTAGTTGTCTGTAGTCCACCACTAATCTATGTTTGTCGTTACTTTTGGGTACTAAAAACGCAGGTGATGAATAAGATGACGTAGAGGGTTCGATGACTCCTTGTTCTAACAATTTATTAATTTGGTTCCTCATCACTTCCATTTTCGGTGGTGATAATTTGTATGGGGCTAAACGAATTACTTTGTTGTCGCTCAAATTTATTTTGTACTCTATCAGATCCGTCAGTCCTAACTTTGGGGTGAGGACGTTGGAGAATTGTTTTATTAAAGTCTGTATGTTCCGTCTATCTTTACTTTTTAGATGACTTAATTCAGGTTCGTGATGCTTTATATGTGTAGAAGTGGTGCTAGTACTTTCTCTGTTATTTGCATTATCATGCAAGTTATATTTCCGTGAACGATCGAATCCAAAGTAAAATATCTTCTCGTGAATGTCTAAAATTATTCCTGTTTTACTGATAAAATCAGCTCCCAATATTAATTCGGGTCCTAATTCGTCGCATACCAACATTGGAAAATACCACGTTAGATTTTTAATTTTTACTTTAAAAGTGATGATAAGCTTTATCATTAAGTTTTGCTTATTAGCTGTAGCGCATCTAATATTTACTGATTGACTGCGTTTAACTAAATTGTGTTTAAATAATTGATCGGCTAGCTCTTGACTAATTAAACTTCGCGTGGATCCGGAATCAATTAATCCGAGGCTGGATGTAACACCAAGGTCAACTTGTATATACGGTAAATCACACTTATTGTAATCACATTTACTAATAGAGTTACATTTATCGATAAATTTCCTAACATAGGGGTCTAATTTTCTTTTGTTATTATTATTAGTATTTTGTTTTAACTTGTGGTCTCTCAGGGGTTTACCTGTTTTCACGATGCTGCGGAAGACACAGGGTTTCGGATCTCCCTGCCTTACATGTTTTTTGGATAATGAGTTCTCTGATGATACTGTTTCCGTTTACAGTTTCTACTGAGGTGTCCAGGTTTTCCGCAGTTATAGCATATATATTCTTTACGCGGGGTCTCACTGGTTTCGTGTCTAGGTGGTGGCTCTTTGGACTTACCGTGGCCATGAACATAGGTTGGTCGCCGAAATGGGCGTCGTTCTCGTAGACTTCTTGTATCTAAGGGTAGGGCTTGCGTTTCCTTTCTATGTGGTGTTGTGGATACCGGTGCATGTCGATGCTGATCTGCATACCACACATTTGAAGAGTGCACACTACATTGTTCAAGGTCAGCGAAAGTAAGGGGTCTACTTATTAGAGCTAAACGGGAGCGTTCTTCAGGAGATAAGCCTACCAATATAGTATCGACCAATTGTTTTTCACTCCAGTCGACTTGCAGTAGACGTGAAGATTCTCTGATGTCTGCGATATTGTGGGCCAGTCTTTCTTGAGCTCTTTGTACTCGAAGTACGGTATTTCTTTTTATCTCCTCATATATTCCAGTGGGAATAAAATATTTGATTATATTTGTATGAAGTTCTTCTACCGGAAGATTCGAGTTTAATGTTTCGAGCACACGATCTCGTAAAGGTGGTTTACATTTGGGTAAGATGACCTGCAGTATTTGCCAATCGCTCAATTGTTGTAGATCTTTTATTTGCAGTAGATATCTGATAAAACTCAATAGAGTCGTGATGCTTAAGCCATCGGTGTAAGGAATATCATTAATTATTTTCTCTACTGGGTGGGAAATCTTTCCGTAGAGGTCTACATTAAAACATACGTTAGGTATACTTTTCGAAAGATTGGTGTTTGCATTAGGATTTGTAATCGCATATTTACTAGTGCGAGAATGCTGAACATTTGGCGGTGGGGGTTCTGACATAGTGTGGGTATTTAATTCTCTACTAGGTAATTGTTCATGACTCGGTTGTATCTTCGATAAGGTGGGTGATTCGGTGTTCGAGGTGGAGGGAGGGTTTTCTAAAGTAGGGGATTGAACTGGGGAGATATATAATTTTCGTAAGTAGTGCTCAATTTCCTCCATTCTCGATGAGTCTGATTTTCGTCGTAAGTCATTGATAATTATGGGTAATTGGCTTAATGCCTCCTCCGCAAATTTCTGCACATCGGGGGGGATTACGGTGACGTCGGGCCAGCTTAGTAAATTATTTAACCGGCGGGTTAAATGTTCTATACGTTGCGTAACGCGCAAAAATTCCGTAGGTGATTTCTTGTCCTCAAGGTTTTGAGATAATACTATCAATTCCCTATATTTCGCATAACAGGTTTCTCGTTCGCCGTCATAATCGAGTTCACGCAATCTATCTAACTGCGATGGTGTATCTGATCCGGTTTGGCGTAATGATTTTCGTAACTCCGACACGGTTACATTTACGTGTTTTAGACCTCGCAAAAGTGCCTCGTAGCATAGCTCATCTTTTAATAACAGATCAGGATTAAATTCGGCCATTTTAGTAACATGAGCGGCTATAACTAATTATTCTACTATTTGCCTTAATTGTTATACAACGCTTCCTTTTTCTTTTACACAAAAATATAAAACTATAAACCAATCGTGTTCTTACTCCTTTTTCTTTTTTTTTTACAAATAAACACATAAAATGTTATGACACCCTTTATCGTTTTACTTTGAGAGAGAGAGAGAAATTTCACACATGCATGAATATGCGTACGACAAAAGATTCCCCCTTCGGTTACTAACACATGAACAGACACGCTTCTTATAACAATAGACCACACAAGGAGGGTGACTTATTTTCAACTCAACTAAACAATGACAATTTTAAACAAACGGCAGCAGGAAACTACCAGTCCGAGATTGTCGAGAATGTGGCACGTTTATGAATGGGACTTTTAACAAGTACCGACGTGGTTTTTTTACATGGGATTATATGCTAATATTACGTTACACATATTATATTTACTAATAAAGTCATTTATACTATATTACTATGATATTAATTATTATTTTTATCTTATTTCAAACTCTGACACATATTGAAATACATGACTGTATAGATCAACAGCTTTTGTGCGTGGGATATCGGGACGCAATTACTTCTTTCTTGTCTCTTACGCAAAATTAGCAAATTCGCAAAATAAGCAAATAGCAGCAGAATAGCAAAATTAGCAGCAGAGCAGAGTGGCGCAAATTATAACCTCTTCTCTTGAGTTATAACGTAGGGAACCAGTAATAATTGGATGTGCCAATTATACCGGCTGCCTTCGTTGTGAAGCACTGAAAATAATCACAACAAATAAACAATTTATATAGCAGGATATTTGGAAGGGGAGACTGTTGATTTATGCACTCATTTTACTTGGTACTTAGATGACATCTCTTTATTACATTTGGTGATTAAGTTCTCTATTGAAAGTTCTCAAACAATATAGTTTACTATATGATTAAATATATAAATTACTACTTTACAAAGGGGCTTCAAAATATGATGTACATCTTATTGATTAATTCCACGGATCCGGGATTAAATATCTTAAATGAATTATGGTCACCTTGCCATGTACAATATTGAAACTCTAACCATTTGAAGAATGGTTTTTTTTCTAATCTTCTAAAACAACAAAACTTTTAGATTAAACTTTACCTTTTTGCTATAACTAGCGTTATTAGATTTTATACTACATGTTACCTAAAATGTCAGGTTTCTAAAGTCTTTAATGTTATTACATTTAAACATAAGTTTTAAAGTCTTTAATATGATAATTTAAATTGTCTTTTTGGGTTTATAATTTTGTAACTCTTAACCATGGAAGACAAGCCTCCATGTCACCTGTGTGTTTCCTGAAGTTGCTGCAGAATTAGTACTTCGGTCCTCCTGATGTTTCTTGAAGTTCAGTCGTTACCTTATCATACTGTGATGGTGAAGTTCTAGAAGTATGTGAAATCATTCCTGGTGTGGTACATTCATCTCCGGCGACTGTAGTTATTCTTAGTAATTCTTGTAGTTAGAATACATAGATAGAAAGTTTGTTTCACTGTTATACACTTCACATGATGATAGATTAGTTGACTATCACCTTCTAGGTTGTAATACTGTATAAATTACATAGTCCGTTATTTTATAATATAGAGAGATGTCATCACCACACAAATTACTTATTTAAATAGTCATGGTATCAACCCTTTCACATTTTTATATATATACGTAGCGAAACAACGCTTTACGCTGCTTACGGCGTGAGCGCTCCATTACAAGTCGAAGAAAATAGTTAAGGGGAGCGTAGTAATCTCAAGACAATTACTAGGCAACATGAAAGTAGTTCCGTTTTTCTAATTTTAATTAAAGGACTACGGTTGATTAAATAATTAAATCGTGATATTCTTAGTTGCAGAAGTTATCAAAGTACGTAACAATGGTCTTAATTAATTATTTAAATAATAACAAATTTACAATAATACTTAGTTTATTTAGGGGTCAGAAAACAAGTTACTTCTGGTCAGTTCTTGTTTATACAGGATAAATTAATAAGCTTTACCCTTTCTGTACAATTCCATTCCCTTTTAATTTTATTATTAGACTTATATTAAATATTATTATTATTAAATGATTGCCATAAGAATTAGTTTACAATGTGAGATTTTATTAAGAATTTAAAATTTCTCCGATTATATATTATCAACTTATTTAATTAACATATTTTTATTAATGAAATCGTCACATACTCCGCCGCTTAAGCCACAGACGCCGGTATAATTTTTTTTTTATATACCGAGAGTATGTTTAGGGATTTCCGTGTGTAATTTCTCTCACCCGTTTCTCTCTGTATGTAATTATGAGTTACACACGTCAGTCTCGAATTGTTTATTCTTACTATCTACATATCATACTTTACAGACTAATTCTAACAGTACATAAAATTCACACATTATAAAACATATAGTTAACATTCTAAATTTTCTTAACACTACTACTTATGACTACTACCGGGTTTTTCTTTAGTTGGGAGTTATTCTAGTGATAGAATTACTCATTAAGTAATTTGTTACTTAATTATTTCTCATATTTGCTGTCAGCTGACTTCTTACTTTGCTCTACTTTCGAAGAATAGGATTCAAGGGTGATCAGGCCTCGTACCTATCTATACCATTAGCTAGCTAAACGTTACTCTAGTACTCCTTTGCAGTTGAGTACAAAACATATACCTTTCTTTTTTCTTTACATTTATTTAACTTGCACTCTACCATTACCTTCTTTGTGATAATGTTTTATCTGAGAAATATGTGTCCTTCGTACATATTTTTGAGTAGAGGGTTCATACAGTGCTACGGTTACTGGAGTTAAATATTTGTGAATTTGATAAGGACCGCACCATCGGTATGATAGCTTGGAAGTGGTCTTATCGATTTCACTACTCGTAGGATGTGTTTTACACATAACTAAGTTACCGATTTGGTACTTTACTTCATTATTTTTATTTCGCTCGTGATATTTCCTTGATTTCGCTAAGTTTGTTCGCAAATTAGCGCGCGCTTCATTCCATATTTTCTTAATATTTTTATCCCTAATTTCAAGGGGTAACAATTCATGTATTTTCCACTTAGTGGATAATGGGTGGTTGGGTTTATATTTGAACAATAATTCAAATGGGGTCGACTTATGTCCTTCATGATATGCAGAATTAAAAGCGAACTGTATCCAGGATAAGTTCTGGTCCTAAGAAGTATGGTCGTTAGCATGGTAGGCAATTAAAGCAGATTTTAGGTTTCGCAAATACCTCTCAGCTATATTACCTTGCGGACGATACTCTGTAGTGGTAATATGGTTTATACCTAGTTTGAAACACATGTTCCTGAATTCCTTGGACTTAAACTGTGGTCCGTTATCCGACACTAGATGGACAGGAATACCAAATTCTTTAAATAATCTATGCTGTAAAATATTTACTGTGGTTGTAGCTAAGGCTCGCCGCATGGGGTACATCCAGACGAATTTGCTAAAAGAGTCTACACAAATTAGTAACATTGTATTTCCTGATTTGGAACGCGGATAGGGTCCTGAAAAGTCTAAATAAATTTTGGAGAACGGGGTAGCAGGAATCTCAGAGATTAACTGACTTATTTGGCTGTTTCTAGCGGGTTTGCTGAGTGCACACAACTTACACCTTTTTACAAAATTGGCGATTTCACTGTTCATATTTTCCCAGTGATATTCTTTACGAATTCGGTGTATAGTTTTATTTATTCCCATATGTGCTCCAATGGGGGAAGAGTGATAATATTCCATCAGCATAGGTTTAATAATATCAGGGGCAATTATTCGTAGATATTTTCCGTTCGCTATTTTACAACTTAATACTCTCCTACTTAATATGTATTTCTCTGACTTATTTCCTTTTTCAAGTTGTTCAATAATTGGACTCAAACGTGGGTCTTGTATTTGATACTGGGCTAAATCCGTAAATGCAAGAGGAAATTCGGTAATTAAAGTATTAATAATAGGCGTTTCTCTACTCTTGTTTTCGTAATTATTACTACTAGGCTGGAACATACGTGACAGTGTATCGGCAACTACGTTTTGGGTGCCTCTAATATGTTGTACTTTGAATTTAAAACAATTTAATCTTAATACCCATCTTCCGATACGACCTAACTGTTTTGGGTGATTTAGTAGCCAAGATAACGCTTGATTATCTGTTTCTAACAAAAACTCCTTATGTTCTAAAAATGGTTTGAACTTCTCAAAAGCGAAAACTATAGCTAAACATTCTAATTCGTATTCGGAGTATTTCTTTTCTTGCTCAGTTAGGGTGCGAGAAGCGTAACTAATAGGTAACCTTGAGTTATCTACTTCCTGATATATTACTGCACCTAGTGCGACACTAGAACTGTCTGTCTGCACTACAAATGGTTTTGTAAAGTCGGCTAATTGTAGTACGGGGGGTGATATTATGCTTTCTTTTAATTTCTCGAATGCGGTTTGGTGTTGCTCATTCCATTCAAATTTAATTCCCTTCTTTCTTAAGGTATTTAGCGGTGCTGCAATTTCAGCTAGATGTGGGATGTACTTATGGAAATAATTTATCATTCCCAAAAATCGGGCTATTCCTTTCGCATCCCGCGGCGGTAAAAATTCTCTGATGGCACGGGTTCGCTCTGGGTCTATGCTTACCTTTCCGTTTGCTTTTACGATGTGACCTAAAAATGAGAATTGTGTCACAGCAAAATTTACTTTACTGGGATTTACGGTTAATCCAGCTTTCTCCAATCGGGTTAGTATTTCACGTAGATGTTCAAGATGTTGCTCAATTGACTCGCTGTAAATAACAATGTCATCTAGGTAGTGGTACACATATTTAAACTTTATGTCATGAAATAATTTTTCTAATAATCTGCTACATACAGAACTACCTTGGGATATACCAAAAGGTACCCTTGTAAATTGGTACAGGTTGAAAGGGACGGCAAAGGCGGTAAGACGTTTTGATTCTTCCGAAAGAGGTATCTGGTGAAATGCCTGATTTAAATCCATAATGGTAAAGATTTTTGCTTTAGTAAAATAATGAAATGCACTGTGGATGTCGGGAAGTGGTATAGATTCAAATTCTATCCGTTTATTTAGTTGTCTGTAGTCCACCACTAATCTATGTTTGTCGTTACTTTTGGGTACTAAAAACGCAGGTGATGAATAAGATGACGTAGAGGGTTCGATGACTCCTTGTTCTAACAATTTATTAATTTGGTTCCTCATCACTTCCATTTTCGGTGGTGATAATTTGTATGGGGCTAAACGAATTACTTTGTTGTCGCTCAAATTTATTTTGTACTCTATCAGATCCGTCAGTCCTAACTTTGGGGTGAGGACGTTGGAGAATTGTTTTATTAAAGTCTGTATGTTCCGTCTATCTTTACTTTTTAGATGACTTAATTCAGGTTCGTGATGCTTTATATGTGTAGAAGTGGTGCTAGTACTTTCTCTGTTATTTGCATTATCATGCAAGTTATATTTCCGTGAACGATCGAATCCAAAGTAAAATATCTTCTCGTGAATGTCTAAAATTATTCCTGTTTTACTGATAAAATCAGCTCCCAATATTAATTCGGGTCCTAATTCGTCGCATACCAACATTGGAAAATACCACGTTAGATTTTTAATTTTTACTTTAAAAGTGATGATAAGCTTTATCATTAAGTTTTGCTTATTAGCTGTAGCGCATCTAATATTTACTGATTGACTGCGTTTAACTAAATTGTGTTTAAATAATTGATCGGCTAGCTCTTGACTAATTAAACTTCGCGTGGATCCGGAATCAATTAATCCGAGGCTGGATGTAACACCAAGGTCAACTTGTATATACGGTAAATCACACTTATTGTAATCACATTTACTAATAGAGTTACATTTATCGATAAATTTCCTAACATAGGGGTCTAATTTTCTTTTGTTATTATTATTAGTATTTTGTTTTAACTTGTGGTCTCTCAGGGGTTTACCTGTTTTCACGATGCTGCGGAAGACACAGGGTTTCGGATCTCCCTGCCTTACATGTTTTTTGGATAATGAGTTCTCTGATGATACTGTTTCCGTTTACAGTTTCTACTGAGGTGTCCAGGTTTTCCGCAGTTATAGCATATATATTCTTTACGCGGGGTCTCACTGGTTTCGTGTCTAGGTGGTGGCTCTTTGGACTTACCGTGGCCATGAACATAGGTTGGTCGCCGAAATGGGCGTCGTTCTCGTAGACTTCTTGTATCTAAGGGTAGGGCTTGCGTTTCCTTTCTATGTGGTGTTGTGGATACCGGTGCATGTCGATGCTGATCTGCATACCACACATTTGAAGAGTGCACACTACATTGTTCAAGGTCAGCGAAAGTAAGGGGTCTACTTATTAGAGCTAAACGGGAGCGTTCTTCAGGAGATAAGCCTACCAATATAGTATCGACCAATTGTTTTTCACTCCAGTCGACTTGCAGTAGACGTGAAGATTCTCTGATGTCTGCGATATTGTGGGCCAGTCTTTCTTGAGCTCTTTGTACTCGAAGTACGGTATTTCTTTTTATCTCCTCATATATTCCAGTGGGAATAAAATATTTGATTATATTTGTATGAAGTTCTTCTACCGGAAGATTCGAGTTTAATGTTTCGAGCACACGATCTCGTAAAGGTGGTTTACATTTGGGTAAGATGACCTGCAGTATTTGCCAATCGCTCAATTGTTGTAGATCTTTTATTTGCAGTAGATATCTGATAAAAGTCAATAGAGTCGTGATGCTTAAGCCATCGGTGTAAGGAATATCATTAATTATTTTCTCTACTGGGTGGGAAATCTTTCCGTAGAGGTCTACATTAAAACATACGTTAGGTATACTTTTCGAAAGATTGGTGTTTGCATTAGGATTTGTAATCGCATATTTACTAGTGCGAGAATGCTGAACATTTGGCGGTGGGGGTTCTGACATAGTGTGGGTATTTAATTCTCTACTAGGTAATTGTTCATGACTCGGTTGTATCTTCGATAAGGTGGGTGATTCGGTGTTCGAGGTGGAGGGAGGGTTTTCTAAAGTAGGGGATTGAACTGGGGAGATATATAATTTTCGTAAGTAGTGCTCAATTTCCTCCATTCTCGATGAGTCTGATTTTCGTCGTAAGTCATTGATAATTATGGGTAATTGGCTTAATGCCTCCTCCGCAAATTTCTGCACATCGGGGGGGATTACGGTGACGTCGGGCCAGCTTAGTAAATTATTTAACCGGCGGGTTAAATGTTCTATACGTTGCGTAACGCGCAAAAATTCCGTAGGTGATTTCTTGTCCTCAAGGTTTTGAGATAATACTATCAATTCCCTATATTTCGCATAACAGGTTTCTCGTTCGCCGTCATAATCGAGTTCACGCAATCTATCTAACTGCGATGGTGTATCTGATCCGGTTTGGCGTAATGATTTTCGTAACTCCGACACGGTTACATTTACGTGTTTTAGACCTCGCAAAAGTGCCTCGTAGCATAGCTCATCTTTTAATAACAGATCAGGATTAAATTCGGCCATTTTAGTAACATGAGCGGCTATAACTAATTATTCTACTATTTGCCTTAATTGTTATACAACGCTTCCTTTTTCTTTTACACAAAAATATAAAACTATAAACCAATCGTGTTCTTACTCCTTTTTCTTTTTTTTTTACAAATAAACACATAAAATGTTATGACACCCTTTATCGTTTTACTTTGAGAGAGAGAGAGAAATTTCACACATGCATGAATATGCGTACGACAAAAGATTCCCCCTTCGGTTACTAACACATGAACAGACACGCTTCTTATAACAATAGACCACACAAGGAGGGTGACTTATTTTCAACTCAACTAAACAATGACAATTTTAAACAAACGGCAGCAGGAAACTACCAGTCCGAGATTGTCGAGAATGTGGCACGTTTATGAATGGGACTTTTAACAAGTACCGACGTGGTTTTTTTACATGGGATTATATGCTAATATTACGTTACACATATTATATTTACTAATAAAGTCATTTATACTATATTACTATGATATTAATTATTATTTTTATCTTATTTCAAACTCTGACACATATTGAAATACATGACTGTATAGATCAACAGCTTTTGTGCGTGGGATATCGGGACGCAATTACTTCTTTCTTGTCTCTTACGCAAAATTAGCAAATTCGCAAAATAAGCAAATAGCAGCAGAATAGCAAAATTAGCAGCAGAGCAGAGTGGCGCAAATTATAACCTCTTCTCTTGAGTTATAACGTAGGGAACCAGTAATAATTGGATGTGCCAATTATACCGGCTGCCTTCGTTGTGAAGCACTGAAAATAATCACAACAAATAAACAATTTATATAGCAGGATATTTGGAAGGGGAGACTGTTGATTTATGCACTCATTTTACTTGGTACTTAGATGACATCTCTTTATTACATTTGGTGATTAAGTTCTCTATTGAAAGTTCTCAAACAATATAGTTTACTATATGATTAAATATATAAATTACTACTTTACAAAGGGGCTTCAAAATATGATGTACATCTTATTGATTAATTCCACGGATCCGGGATTAAATATCTTAAATGAATTATGGTCACCTTGCCATGTACAATATTGAAACTCTAACCATTTGAAGAATGGTTTTTTTTCTAATCTTCTAAAACAACAAAACTTTTAGATTAAACTTTACCTTTTTGCTATAACTAGCGTTATTAGATTTTATACTACATGTTACCTAAAATGTCAGGTTTCTAAAGTCTTTAATGTTATTACATTTAAACATAAGTTTTAAAGTCTTTAATATGATAATTTAAATTGTCTTTTTGGGTTTATAATTTTGTAACTCTTAACCATGGAAGACAAGCCTCCATGTCACCTGTGTGTTTCCTGAAGTTGCTGCAGAATTAGTACTTCGGTCCTCCTGATGTTTCTTGAAGTTCAGTCGTTACCTTATCATACTGTGATGGTGAAGTTCTAGAAGTATGTGAAATCATTCCTGGTGTGGTACATTCATCTCCGGCGACTGTAGTTATTCTTAGTAATTCTTGTAGTTAGAATACATAGATAGAAAGTTTGTTTCACTGTTATACACTTCACATGATGATAGATTAGTTGACTATCACCTTCTAGGTTGTAATACTGTATAAATTACATAGTCCGTTATTTTATAATATAGAGAGATGTCATCACCACACAAATTACTTATTTAAATAGTCATGGTATCAACCCTTTCACATTTTTATATATATACGTAGCGAAACAACGCTTTACGCTGCTTACGGCGTGAGCGCTCCATTACAAGTCGAAGAAAATAGTTAAGGGGAGCGTAGTAATCTCAAGACAATTACTAGGCAACATGAAAGTAGTTCCGTTTTTCTAATTTTAATTAAAGGACTACGGTTGATTAAATAATTAAATCGTGATATTCTTAGTTGCAGAAGTTATCAAAGTACGTAACAATGGTCTTAATTAATTATTTAAATAATAACAAATTTACAATAATACTTAGTTTATTTAGGGGTCAGAAAACAAGTTACTTCTGGTCAGTTCTTGTTTATACAGGATAAATTAATAAGCTTTACCCTTTCTGTACAATTCCATTCCCTTTTAATTTTATTATTAGACTTATATTAAATATTATTATTATTAAATGATTGCCATAAGAATTAGTTTACAATGTGAGATTTTATTAAGAATTTAAAATTTCTCCGATTATATATTATCAACTTATTTAATTAACATATTTTTATTAATGAAATCGTCACATACTCCGCCGCTTAAGCCACAGACGCCGGTATAATTTTTTTTTTATATACCGAGAGTATGTTTAGGGATTTCCGTGTGTAATTTCTCTCACCCGTTTCTCTCTGTATGTAATTATGAGTTACACACGTCAGTCTCGAATTGTTTATTCTTACTATCTACATATCATACTTTACAGACTAATTCTAACAGTACATAAAATTCACACATTATAAAACATATAGTTAACATTCTAAATTTTCTTAACACTACTACTTATGACTACTACCGGGTTTTTCTTTAGTTGGGAGTTATTCTAGTGATAGAATTACTCATTAAGTAATTTGTTACTTAATTATTTCTCATATTTGCTGTCAGCTGACTTCTTACTTTGCTCTACTTTCGAAGAATAGGATTCAAGGGTGATCAGGCCTCGTACCTATCTATACCATTAGCTAGCTAAACGTTACTCTAGTACTCCTTTGCAGTTGAGTACAAAACATATACCTTTCTTTTTTCTTTACATTTATTTAACTTGCACTCTACCATTACCTTCTTTGTGATAATGTTTTATCTGAGAAATATGTGTCCTTCGTACATATTTTTGAGTAGAGGGTTCATACAGTGCTACGGTTACTGGAGTTAAATATTTGTGAATTTGATAAGGACCGCACCATCGGTATGATAGCTTGGAAGTGGTCTTATCGATTTCACTACTCGTAGGATGTGTTTTACACATAACTAAGTTACCGATTTGGTACTTTACTTCATTATTTTTATTTCGCTCGTGATATTTCCTTGATTTCGCTAAGTTTGTTCGCAAATTAGCGCGCGCTTCATTCCATATTTTCTTAATATTTTTATCCCTAATTTCAAGGGGTAACAATTCATGTATTTTCCACTTAGTGGATAATGGGTGGTTGGGTTTATATTTGAACAATAATTCAAATGGGGTCGACTTATGTCCTTCATGATATGCAGAATTAAAAGCGAACTGTATCCAGGATAAGTTCTGGTCCTAAGAAGTATGGTCGTTAGCATGGTAGGCAATTAAAGCAGATTTTAGGTTTCGCAAATACCTCTCAGCTATATTACCTTGCGGACGATACTCTGTAGTGGTAATATGGTTTATACCTAGTTTGAAACACATGTTCCTGAATTCCTTGGACTTAAACTGTGGTCCGTTATCCGACACTAGATGGACAGGAATACCAAATTCTTTAAATAATCTATGCTGTAAAATATTTACTGTGGTTGTAGCTAAGGCTCGCCGCATGGGGTACATCCAGACGAATTTGCTAAAAGAGTCTACACAAATTAGTAACATTGTATTTCCTGATTTGGAACGCGGATAGGGTCCTGAAAAGTCTAAATAAATTTTGGAGAACGGGGTAGCAGGAATCTCAGAGATTAACTGACTTATTTGGCTGTTTCTAGCGGGTTTGCTGAGTGCACACAACTTACACCTTTTTACAAAATTGGCGATTTCACTGTTCATATTTTCCCAGTGATATTCTTTACGAATTCGGTGTATAGTTTTATTTATTCCCATATGTGCTCCAATGGGGGAAGAGTGATAATATTCCATCAGCATAGGTTTAATAATATCAGGGGCAATTATTCGTAGATATTTTCCGTTCGCTATTTTACAACTTAATACTCTCCTACTTAATATGTATTTCTCTGACTTATTTCCTTTTTCAAGTTGTTCAATAATTGGACTCAAACGTGGGTCTTGTATTTGATACTGGGCTAAATCCGTAAATGCAAGAGGAAATTCGGTAATTAAAGTATTAATAATAGGCGTTTCTCTACTCTTGTTTTCGTAATTATTACTACTAGGCTGGAACATACGTGACAGTGTATCGGCAACTACGTTTTGGGTGCCTCTAATATGTTGTACTTTGAATTTAAAACAATTTAATCTTAATACCCATCTTCCGATACGACCTAACTGTTTTGGGTGATTTAGTAGCCAAGATAACGCTTGATTATCTGTTTCTAACAAAAACTCCTTATGTTCTAAAATGGTTTGAACTTCTCAAAAGCGAAAACTATAGCTAAACATTCTAATTCGTATTCGGAGTATTTCTTTTCTTGCTCAGTTAGGGTGCGAGAAGCGTAACTAATAGGTAACCTTGAGTTATCTACTTCCTGATATATTACTGCACCTAGTGCGACACTAGAACTGTCTGTCTGCACTACAAATGGTTTTGTAAAGTCGGCTAATTGTAGTACGGGGGGTGATATTATGCTTTCTTTTAATTTCTCGAATGCGGTTTGGTGTTGCTCATTCCATTCAAATTTAATTCCCTTCTTTCTTAAGGTATTTAGCGGTGCTGCAATTTCAGCTAGATGTGGGATGTACTTATGGAAATAATTTATCATTCCCAAAAATCGGGCTATTCCTTTCGCATCCCGCGGCGGTAAAAATTCTCTGATGGCACGGGTTCGCTCTGGGTCTATGCTTACCTTTCCGTTTGCTTTTACGATGTGACCTAAAAATGAGAATTGTGTCACAGCAAAATTTACTTTACTGGGATTTACGGTTAATCCAGCTTTCTCCAATCGGGTTAGTATTTCACGTAGATGTTCAAGATGTTGCTCAATTGACTCGCTGTAAATAACAATGTCATCTAGGTAGTGGTACACATATTTAAACTTTATGTCATGAAATAATTTTTCTAATAATCTGCTACATACAGAACTACCTTGGGATATACCAAAAGGTACCCTTGTAAATTGGTACAGGTTGAAAGGGACGGCAAAGGCGGTAAGACGTTTTGATTCTTCCGAAAGAGGTATCTGGTGAAATGCCTGATTTAAATCCATAATGGTAAAGATTTTTGCTTTAGTAAAATAATGAAATGCACTGTGGATGTCGGGAAGTGGTATAGATTCAAATTCTATCCGTTTATTTAGTTGTCTGTAGTCCACCACTAATCTATGTTTGTCGTTACTTTTGGGTACTAAAAACGCAGGTGATGAATAAGATGACGTAGAGGGTTCGATGACTCCTTGTTCTAACAATTTATTAATTTGGTTCCTCATCACTTCCATTTTCGGTGGTGATAATTTGTATGGGGCTAAACGAATTACTTTGTTGTCGCTCAAATTTATTTTGTACTCTATCAGATCCGTCAGTCCTAACTTTGGGGTGAGGACGTTGGAGAATTGTTTTATTAAAGTCTGTATGTTCCGTCTATCTTTACTTTTTAGATGACTTAATTCAGGTTCGTGATGCTTTATATGTGTAGAAGTGGTGCTAGTACTTTCTCTGTTATTTGCATTATCATGCAAGTTATATTTCCGTGAACGATCGAATCCAAAGTAAAATATCTTCTCGTGAATGTCTAAAATTATTCCTGTTTTACTGATAAAATCAGCTCCCAATATTAATTCGGGTCCTAATTCGTCGCATACCAACATTGGAAAATACCACGTTAGATTTTTAATTTTTACTTTAAAAGTGATGATAAGCTTTATCATTAAGTTTTGCTTATTAGCTGTAGCGCATCTAATATTTACTGATTGACTGCGTTTAACTAAATTGTGTTTAAATAATTGATCGGCTAGCTCTTGACTAATTAAACTTCGCGTGGATCCGGAATCAATTAATCCGAGGCTGGATGTAACACCAAGGTCAACTTGTATATACGGTAAATCACACTTATTGTAATCACATTTACTAATAGAGTTACATTTATCGATAAATTTCCTAACATAGGGGTCTAATTTTCTTTTGTTATTATTATTAGTATTTTGTTTTAACTTGTGGTCTCTCAGGGGTTTACCTGTTTTCACGATGCTGCGGAAGACACAGGGTTTCGGATCTCCCTGCCTTACATGTTTTTTGGATAATGAGTTCTCTGATGATACTGTTTCCGTTTACAGTTTCTACTGAGGTGTCCAGGTTTTCCGCAGTTATAGCATATATATTCTTTACGCGGGGTCTCACTGGTTTCGTGTCTAGGTGGTGGCTCTTTGGACTTACCGTGGCCATGAACATAGGTTGGTCGCCGAAATGGGCGTCGTTCTCGTAGACTTCTTGTATCTAAGGGTAGGGCTTGCGTTTCCTTTCTATGTGGTGTTGTGGATACCGGTGCATGTCGATGCTGATCTGCATACCACACATTTGAAGAGTGCACACTACATTGTTCAAGGTCAGCGAAAGTAAGGGGTCTACTTATTAGAGCTAAACGGGAGCGTTCTTCAGGAGATAAGCCTACCAATATAGTATCGACCAATTGTTTTTCACTCCAGTCGACTTGCAGTAGACGTGAAGATT